>JADWQK010000026.1:3915459-4411013 GCA_017933935.1 Sesamia nonagrioides | reverse complement strand
AAAAAAAGCGTGAGGCGCTTTGTGCCATATATTGCGCCTCACGCTTTTTTCTCATTTATACTAGTATTGTTTAAATACTATTGTCATAAATTAAATTTAAACATTATTTTTTAACTTTTTAGTTTGATATTCTTTAAAAGCATGTTTTGCTCCGAACGCTGACGTCACTGAAGACGCGCGCCTTAGACCGCTCGGCCAACAAACGTATTGAAAACGGTGGGACATTTTACAGTAATGAGCCGCTCACTCGTAGTCCAAAGAGTTAGAGAGTGACAAACAAGCAAGTAAGCAAACATACAAGTGAAGTTAATAAAAAGCATGTAAATAGTTGCCTTTTTTGAACATTTCCCCTTTATTCATAAACGCTGCTCCTCTTGTTTGATATAAAGACTTGATAAGTGTTCTGTCAAACTCCCTGTTCAGTAGAAGACTTTTAACTTCGAGCAACACAGGGAATGCTCGAAGACTTTTAAAGATATCGTGGATCGGGTCGGATTAAATGACAAATATTGCCTGTGTTAAATGTTGCCAGGGCCAAAGGTCGTCGTTTGTGATGGTAGCCGGACCTCTGCCGGAGATTCTTAGCACCCCTTTCTCCGCCGTAACGCTACGCTACATCTTCTCGTCGTCCAAGATACCACAGTGTCTCAAGACTAAAGTCTTTGACCAGTGTGTGTTGCCAGTGATGACTTACGGAACTGAAACGTGGTCGCTCACAATGGGCCTCATACGAAGGCTCAGAGTCACACAAAGGGCAATGGAAAGAGCTATGCTAGGAGTTTCTCTACGTGATCGAATCAGAAATGAGGAGATCCGCAGAAGAACCAAAGTCACCGACATAGCTCTGCGAGTCGCTAAACTTAAGTGGCAGTGGGCTGGCCACATTGCTCGTAGAACCGATGGCCGATGGGGCAGCAAGGTTCTGGAGTGGCGGCCACGTACTGGAAGACGCAGCGTAGGGAGACCCCCAACAAGGTGGACCGATGACCTGGTGAAGGTCGCTGGAAGCCGATGGATGCGGGCAGCACAAGACCGGTCATCGTGGAAAGCCTTGGGGGAGGCCTTTGTCCAGCAGTGGACATCTATAGGCTGAGGAAGGAAGAAGAAGATTGCCTGTGTAGAGTATACCTTTCTTACTCTAACTTACACAGACTAAATACAGAAAGAATAAGAAAGGTATAAAACATCACATGCTAAACATTTAACAAAGTTTTTTTATCGAAATTTAAAAAAAAAACGGTTATGTCAACGGACGCGGCAGGTGTCCAGTTTGACTATTTTTGTTCAGCAGATGCAAAATATTAATAGAAATGTCTGTTATTTTACTTGATTATTGTACAATAATCTGTTATTATGTAAATAAAACAATAACTTTGGTAAGAAAGATGCATTTATTTTTTTAAAATGACGTCTTTACGACTTTTAGCTAACCCTACTTTCAATTTCGAATCGACAATAGATTCCACGATAAAACTGTACAAAACTATAGAAAATCTCATAGCTTATTTCATAACTCTTTCAGTGACATACGGTGTGTCGAGCTGGAGAGCTATCGTAGTTTTAGTGAACACAATTTCGGCCGGGCGCACTCGAGTTGCGCAATAGAGGACTAACATTAGCGATTGTTTAGCCATACATTTTTGACGTTTGCACGTTACTTAACTTTAATCATCGTCTACGAATAAACAATCAAACACCATAGTGTATAACGGTTTTATTGATAAACGATCATTAAAGTTAAGTGTAGCAGCGTTTATGAATAAAGGGGAATATAAATAATAAAATTAATAACCCTAAATTGCTTTGGAAAAGTCTGAAATCCACTTTAGCACCCTATAAAGCGCCTTCCGGCGCTTTTTACAGATCCAAATTTAATTAATAATACTTTTTTGATAGTTCCCGGCAACCTTGTTGCAAGTAGTACACTCATTACTTATTTTGAGAATTATAGACATGGTGAAGCAATTTTTACAATCAATCCCGTGGAACAGAACGACTCTCGTATTATATCCAACCTTAAAAGTAATAGCGTTATGAAAGGCACACAGGCCGGGTGTTAAATGTAGATTAACAAAAAAATAAGAAATTCAAGAAATCAGTCAAGCGACCAAGCGGGAGTTGTCTTAATCGAATATCAATAATAAATATTGTCATAGCAGGTTTTCGTGCCATGACAATAGTACCTACGTAACACTTGATTAATTGTATAATTAAGTTTATTATTTACATAATACAATTAACCTACCAAGTTATAAGTTCAAAGTATTAGAATCAGGCTGTTGATGAAGATGATTATGATCGATTTTAAAGTAAATCTAAAGTTGGCATTGGATTTGATTTCAATACGTTTTAAAGTACGTCTAAAGTTGGCATTGGACTTGATTTGAATAATTTTAAAGTAAGTCTAAAGTTGGCATTGGACTTGATTTCAATACGTTTTAAAGTAAGTCTAAAGTTGGCATTGGACTTGATTTGAATACGTTTTAAAGTAAGTCTAAAGTTGGCATTGGACTAGATTTGAATACGTTTAAAGTAAGTCTAAAGTTGGCATTGAATTTGATTTCAATACGTTTTAAAGTACGTCTAAAGTTGGCATTGGACTTGATTTCAATACGTTTTTAGGCGAACAATTAACCGATAGGAACTTGGCCCCCTTTTTGCCAGGTATGTTTTTGGTGGGTGAGTTTAGGAGAAGTATTGAAATCAAAAGCAGATTATGTTTTGTAAGTAGTTTTAATGGCACCACTAGCAGACAAGCTTAATTGTTATTTTTTGTCTTTTTATGGACAATCGGTAGTATCTGATAAAATGAAAAATGGTATTAGAAAGGTGCTCAAATTCAAGGGATTTAAGGGAGGTTGGGAAGATGGAGAAAAGGGGCAGAAGACTAAGGAAAGATGAATAAATGGATTGAAGGTCGATTTGAATAGAGTGAATAAAAACATGACAGATGGCGAGAGAGAATAGAAGAGGAAAATAATGCTGCAAATTTCAAGTAGCTACGACAAGGGTCGCGGAAGTTTAGGATTGAAAAAAATATTGGTAAAATATTAAAACTCACCCTTCTGTATTCGCAACAAGTATGACCAACAATACAGCTAGGCAAAGCAGAATCTGTGAAAATAAATGCATTTAGGTAACAACAAACAGCATTAAGTACCTTGTCTTAAGAAGCATGTACAACCCCATATAAAATAAATACATTTAGCTAACAACAAACAGCATTAAGTACCTTGTCATAAGAAGCGTGTGCAACCCCATATAAAATAAATACATTTAGGAAACAACAAACAGCATTAAAGTACCTTGTCATAAGAAGCATGTACAACCCCATATAAAATAAATACATTTAGCTAACAACAAACAGCATTAAGTACCTTGTTATAAGAAGCATGTGCAACCCCATATAAAATAAATACATTTAGGAAACAACAAACAGCATTAAAGTACCTTGTCATAAGAAGCATGTACAACCCCATATAAAATAAATACATTTAGCTAACAACAAACAGCATTAAGTACCTTGTTATAAGAAGCATGTGCAACCCCATATAAAATAAATACATTTAGGAAACAACAAACAGCATTAAGTACCTTGCCATAAGAAGCGTGTACAACCCCATATAAAATAAATACATTTCGCTAACAACAAACAGCATTATGTACCTTGTCATAAGAAGCATGTGCAACCCCATATAAAATAAATACATTTAGGTAACAACAAACAGCATTAAGTACCTTGTTATAAGAAGCATGTGCAACCCCATATAAAATAAATACATTTAGGAAACAACAAACAGCATTAAGTACCTTGCCATAAGAAGTGTACAACCTCATATAAATAAATACATTTCGCTAACAACAAACAGCATTATGTACCTTGTCATAAGAAGCATGTGCAACCCCATATAAAATAAATACATTTAGGTAACAACAAACAGCATTAAGTGCCTTGTCAGCAAGGTTAAAACCCCATATAAAATAAATACACTTAGGAAACAACAAACAGCATTAAGTACCTTGCCATAAGAAGCGTGTACAACCCCATATAAAATAAATACATTTCGCTAACAACAAACAGCATTATGTACCTTGTCATAAGAAGCATGTGCAACCCCATATAAAATAAATACATTTAGGTAACAACAAACAGCATTAAGTACCTTGTCATAAGAAGCATGTAAAACCCCATATAAAATAAATACATTTAGGTAACAACAAACGGCATTACTCCAAATAACCCAGTTCTCAATACTAAGAAAACCTAATGTGTAAAGTTCGCTTTACCAAAGGCTACAAATTTAGGACCGAACATCGTTTTAGATTAAGAGATGAACGGATAATAATAATGAACAGAACTCATATAACGTGTCAATAAGCTAATTCCGGAGAAAGAACACAAACGCGACCAGCTATTCATATCATTTAAAAGTCATTTACGGAATAATAAGCCTTTGAACAAAGCTTGGATTTGATTTGTGCTTTATATGCATTGTAAAGCAAGTCTAGCAAAGCAGAGGGTATCTTGTTATAAAAAGTTATACCAATCCCAACAAAAGAGTTATGAACCTTTTGAAGTCGGTGAAAAGGGGCATACATATGTAAGCTGACACCTGGAGGATTTTATTTAGTTCTTACGAATGCGCCTTATGTCAATGGCATAAGGTTCAATATTGCCGGACATTTTTTTTTATAAATTATTAACTAGCGCTTGACCGCAATCGAGCAGTGATGCAATCGTTTATGGTAAAGCGCACTAGTTTATTAAGAGTCTATTCACTGTAGCCTTGACAAGACCAAAAGTCGAGTTACAATCTCACAAAACTATGGCCAAGCAATACTAGTTGTAGTTACGACCTTCTTCTATAATAAAGTTTGATACACACTCATACACATTGACAACTTACTGCCCGCTTATGATTGTTAGGTACTACTTACTAATTTCAACGTTCACAGTAAGTGTTTCAATGGCCTAGTGGTCCTCGCCTTGATAGGCATTCAAGGTGGTTGGATTTTAAATCTAAACTATTTACAAAATATTTTTGAAATGTTTATTGGTGAGTTATGAATGCTGACAACAAAAATTTGTAAAAATACCGATCCGCAACTTAACGATGATACTTTATTTTAAGATTTTTTCTATATTAGAGTCATTATAAAAAGATGACGGTAGATTTGAAACAAACTGAACAAAAAATATTCCACTACTTACTGTAGCGAGTAGGCAAGTAAAACTCCTACACTAGAACGCAGCATAAAAATCACGCCACCTTTGGGCCCCGCCTCCAAGATAAGGATTTTGTCCAGGTGTGCATCGGAAAGCGCACACATAGACGGCCGGCACCTACGATCCTTTTGTCTAGGACAATGACGCTCGCGCAAGGAAGCCGCTCACAACGATGACGTAATTTGTTTACTTGTTAGTATAAATACTGCAACATAATGAAGTTCCTAACACACATTACATTTCTGTTTACCTGCCTAACTGTTCTCTGTCATATTATATAATTAAATCATAATATTCAGTTTTATACCGTCTCGCTGTTTGTTATTAAACCGACACCCTATCAAGCTGCTTATCCACTTGCTAGTGCTCGCAAAGTAAGTGGGCTAGGAAGGCGTATATCAATTGCGCACCTACCCCGCTTCATTGGTGACCCCGATTCCGTTGACAAAAGGAGAATATGGAGCCTAGTAAGGACAAATTGGAGCCAAGCAGAGAAACGGACGTATTCCAGGAAACGTGTCGAGTTGGAGTAAGGACACCGACGTTCAACCCTGCTGACCCGGTACTATGGTTCGCCCAATTAGAAGGACAGTTCGCGCTATCAAATATAACGACGGACACAACCAAGTTTTACTTCGTCCTGTCACAGCTGGAACCACAACATGCCGCGGAGGTTAGAGACCTGGTCGTTACTCCACCAGCAACAGGAAAGTATGAGAAGCTGAAGGCAGAATTAATCAAGAGGCTATCTGCATCACAGGAGCGCAAAATTAAGCAGTTAATAATGCACGAAGAACTTGGTGACAGAAAACCATCACAGTTCCTGCGCCACTTACAACACTTGGCCGGACCGTCAGTCCCAGCAGAATTTATCAGGACAATCTGGTCAAGTCGGCTTCCCACCAACCTGCAAACCATCGTCGCGTCCCAGTCAACCATGTCAACCATGCCGCTGGAAGACGTAGCCGAATTAGCGGATCGCATAAATGATATCGTTCCAGTAACCGAGCAAGTAGCAAGTACCAGTACTCGCCCACCAGTACCCACATCGATCGATCCACAAAACACTGCTATGGACACACTAACAAAAACCGTAGCAGAGTTGAGTCGAAAGTTGGAGAGCATGAGCATGGAGCTGCGCGGCTATCGTCGCTTTCAGTCAAGAAGATCCAGCCATGGTTCACAGCACCGTTCCCGCTCACGTTCAAATTCCAGACCGCCAGATCACCCGCTATGCTGGTACCATTATCGGTTTGGTGATAAAGCGCGGAAATGCACACAACCGTGCAACTACAGCAAGCAGCCGGTAAACTCCAATGGCAGCCATTAGTGGCGGTACAAGACTGCCTAGCTTTAACTAGCCGCCTGTTCATCACGGATCGCAAGACAAAGATACAATATCTTGTAGATACGGGTTCAGACCTGTGTGTATTCCCGCGATCCGCTGTTCGGGAGCCACGCTACAAGACCAAATACGAGTTGTTCGCAGCAAACGGAACAATAATAGCCACGTACGGTTACTTATCACTCACTCTGGACTTGGGCCTTCGTCGAGCTTTTACATGGCAGTTCACAGTTGCGGACGTATCAAAACCCATAATCGGCATCGACTTCTTAGGTTACTACAACCTACTTGTTGACTGCCGCAATCAACGATTAATCGACAACATTACTGCACTAACAGTTGCTGCAACGTCACGAAAAACATCCGAGGCTATATCATCAGTCCGCACAACTACAGAAGGCACAGATTACCAACAACTGTTAAGAGAATATCCAGACCTCACACGTCCAGCTGGTAGGCCAAGAAACATAAAGCACAACACAGTGCACCACTTACATACTACGGCAGGTCCACCAGTATACGGACGCCCTCGCCGCCTTGACCCTGACAGATTAAAAATAGCCAAGCGGGAGTTCGAAGAAATGCTGCAGCAGGGAACAGCGCGCAGATCTGAAAGCGCTTGGTCGTCGCCACTTCATCTAGCACGCAAAAAGAACGATGGTTGGAGGCCGTGCGGAGACTACAGAGCTTTGAACGCACGTACGATACCAGATCGATATCCAGTTCGGCACGTGCAGGACTTTGTGCACCAGCTTGTAGGGAGCACAGTCTACTCCACTGTCGATTTGGTTAAAGCCTACAACCAGATACCTGTCGCAGAAGAGGATATTAAAAAAACCGCTATAACGACCCCCTTTGGATTGTTCGAATTCCCGTTCATGACGTTCGGACTTCGCAATGCTGCGCAGACTTTTCAGCGGTTTATGGACGAAGTGCTCCGTGGCCTTGACTTCTGTTATGCCTACCTGGATGATATCTTAATCTTCAGCAGCAGCGTCATTCAGCATAAACAGCATCTCAGGCAACTATTTGGGAGGTTATCACAGTACGGAGTACTGATAAACGCAAGCAAATGCGCATTCGGACAAGCGAAAGTGAGTTTCTTGGGCCACGACGTTTCAGCAGCTGGAATAAGACCCCTAAACACAAAGGTCCAAGCTATCCAGGACTACCCGGTACCAAAAAACATCAAAGACCTTAGAAGATTTCTTGGGATGATAAACTTTTATCGAAAATTCCTACCAGCAGCCGCTTCTATACAGGCACCTTTAAACAAAATTTTAACAGGCCTCAAGATAAAGGGAACACAGCCAATAGAATTGGAACCGGAGCAACTGGATGCTTTCAACAAATGTAAGCACAGTCTATCAGAGGCAACACTGCTAGTCCATCCAGACTCAACAGCCGAGCTCGCAATACAGACAGACGCCTCAGATACGGCCATCGGTGCCGTATTACAGCAAAGGCAGGGTCAAGAGTGGCAACCTTTGGCATTTTTCTCCAGAAAACTGAGCCCAGCGCAGACAAAGTACAGCCCATACGATCGTGAGCTTTTAGCTATATACGAAGCAATACGGTACTTCAAGTTCATGGTTGAAGCGAGAATGTTCACAGTTTTTACCGACCACAAACCACTGACATTTGCATTTAGCAAGCCACGTGAAAACTGCTCCCCACGTCAGTACAGATATTTAGATTTTATCAGCCAGTACACAACAGATATAAAGTTCGTGGCTGGCAAAGACAACGTCGTAGCAGATACTTTATCGCGCATTTACGTAATCAATTCACCAGTAGATTACCAGTCCCTGGCCAGAGAACAAGAGACCGCTGCCGAACTCCAAGACCTCCTACAAAATGGCTCCAACCTGAAATTGAAGAAAATCAAACTGCCGGAAGCCGCAGTTGAGGTGTACTGCGACGTCGCATCGAGGACCCGCCCATTCCTCGTCAAACAGTTTCGCAAACAGGCATTCCATACCCTACACGACTTGAGTCACCCTGGTGGTAAAGCAACTGTCCGTTTAGTATCGGAAAGATATGTATGGCCCGGCATAAGACGCGATTGCCGACAATGGGCCAAGGAATGCGAAGCATGCCAACGAAGCAAAGTGTCCAGACACACGTCAGCACCTTTGACAGCTTTCGAGACGCCTTCAGCACGGTTCCGCCACATTCACATGGACTTAATTGGTCCTTTACCATTATATTCTGGCTACAAGTACTGCCTCACCGTAGTAGATCGCGTGACGCGATGGCCAGAAGCATACCCGTTGCAAGACATCACCGCGGAGACCTGCGTAGCCGCTTTGACGTCAGGGTGGATCGCGCGTTTTGGCAGCCCGGAACACATCACCACCGACCGGGGCAGGCAATTTGAATCCCACACCTTCAAAGAACTCGCTGCCTTAATCGGGGCATCACACCACCTAACCACAGCTTACCATCCCGCAGCAAATGGCCTGGTGGAAAGGCTACACCGCCAACTGAAAGCCGCCATCACATGCCACGCCAATTCAAACTGGACCGAGGTGTTGCCATGGGTTCTGTTGGGGATACGCAGCGCTTACAAGGAAGACTTGCAAACCACCGCAGCAGAGCTGGTATATGGTGAACCACTCCGTCTGCCAGGACAGTTTTTCGTCTCCACTCCTGAAGAGACAGTTGACATGACCAGCTTAACCAGCAGACTACGCTCACACATGAGTAAGCTAACACCGCGACCTACTTCCTGGCACAATAGTTCACATCGACCGTTCTATGTGCCCAAAGATCTGAACACAGCGACCCATGTTTTCTTACGGCAAGGTCGTGCACGAAGGTCGCTAGAAGCTCCATATTTAGGACCATACAAAGTTCTGCGTCGAGAACAGAAGACTTTCGACATCGAAGTAAACGGAAAGAAACAAAAGATCACACTCGACCGGTTAAAGCCAGCATACTTGACCAATGAAGAAACTGTCATCACAACGTCACGTCAGCAACCTCCAGAAGGCCAGGTCGCAGTTAAGAAAACGAGGAGCGGGCGCACAGTCAGATTTCCAGATTACTATCGTCCGTAGCTGGGCTACGACTCACCAGGGGAGCGGTGTAGCGAGTAGGCAAGTAAAACTCCTACACTAGAACGCAGCATAAAAATCACGCCACCTTTGGGCCCCGCCTCCAAGATAAGGATTTTGTCCAGGTGTGCATCGGAAAGCGCACACATAGACGGCCGGCACCTACGATCCTTTTGTCTAGGACAATGACGCTCGCGCAAGGAAGCCGCTCACAACGATGACGTAATTTGTTTACTTGTTAGTATAAATACTGCAACATAATGAAGTTCCTAACACACATTACATTTCTGTTTACCTGCCTAACTGTTCTCTGTCATATTATATAATTAAATCATAATATTCAGTTTTATACCGTCTCGCTGTTTGTTATTAAACCGACACCCTATCAAGCTGCTTATCCACTTGCTAGTGCTCGCAAAGTAAGTGGGCTAGGAAGGCGTATATCAATTGCGCACCTACCCCGCTATAACTAATAACTATTATTAACTACAATAACTCAAATAATATTACTAAGATGTTGTTGGTTGGTGAACATATATTTACGAGTTCGTGTTATCAGTTTTACTTTTTTAATCAATATGCAGGCATATGCAGCAATATATCTCAAATATCATAATATGAAACCGGCTTTTGTGTAAGTTGTTTTTATTATTATTTGAGTAAGGTGCAAACCAATCGCTTGTTGCAAGTGTGTAATAAAATTATTATTGTTTTAGAGAAATACTGTAAGCCAAAGTCAAGAGGTTGGAGGACGAAGGTGGCTTAAGTGTTGAGACAAGTGGAACGAAACAACAATATTTACCGTTGAATAAACCTTTTAATCATGCGAAGAAGGGAGGTTGCATTTGTGGTTTAAAAATAAACTGGCGAGACTGGTGGAGACTTATCGAGCTAAACAAAAAAAAAAACAATTTATAACAATCACAGTGCAGAAGTGTCCTACAGAGTGTTTTAAATATATACCATTATATATCTTAATAACGGACTCTAAACCAACTCGTAAAGTAATTTAGCTAAGTGACAGTAATATGTTCGGTTGGCTTAATGGTTAACAGATGTCGCCTTTTGCAATTTCAATACAAATTACTTTTGGTAAATTATAAAAACAATAATTTCGGAATTCGATAAGAAATAAGTTCGTTTACTTTTGAACTAAGAAAGCGCTTGAAGATTATAATCTCATGCCTTCAAACTCCGAAAAAAGGCACTGCAGGATGGCAGTACTAGTACCATGCTATACACGCAAAAAAATTGTAAATGTAATAAGCACTGTTTTGTGTTCTATGTATAGATTATTTTATGATTGTAATAATATTCAGGTTAAGCTTCAATCCTCTTTTCTTTAAGAAAATGAATAATTAAGCTATAACCTCTTTAATGATAACATATAATACTATAACTTTCATATCTAAAAACCAAAAATGTTTATATATTTTTTACCATAATAATATCATAAGTTTGTCAAGGATTACTTTTATATAAAATATTACAATGCTGCCATTTCAACGTTTGTTTCATTTATTAGTATAAGTATATCTATACCGAATAATATATAACTTTATAATATATTGCATATAATATGCTTATTGTGTTATTTTTATATATTTTTTATTATATTACATCTATAGTAAACTAAAACATATAATAAAAACCTATTTTGGTATAAATATTCAGTAAATTTTCCTATTCGTTTAAATATTATTTGCAAACATTTTTACTTTAAAATACAAATCAGTTATCATAATTTTAAATTATATGAAACAACAAAAAGATTTGCCATTATTAAGGATCGAACCCACAATCGCTCGCTTATGATAGACCATTGTTAAGTGCGGCCGCTAACTTAACTTCTAATGAAGTAACGAAATTTTGCATTACTTTAAAGAAAGACGAAGACTACGATAAAAAAAATAATGCGTTAGTGTGCGTGGCCGGTTTAGCGCAGGCGACAGTAGTCTTTAAGGTGGGAATGGACTTCTACAGCTGATTGTACGCGGTATAAAGGAGGAGGCTTCGTCCGGATCATAGTGATGTTAACAACGTAAGGGTGGAAACTCGCCGTACGACGGGTCGTCCGATGGTGGAAGGGAGATGCATCCTATAGAACACCGAAAGGCTGGCTACTCTACGCCTGTGCTCTAGGCTTTGGAGACCATCTCGAGTTAAATCATGGTCAAAAATCAGCCTCTTCACACGCCTCTCTACTGAATCCAAAGTGGCCAGGTGACACTTAGCAGCACCAGCCCAAATGTGGCTGCAGTACTCCACACACGAACGGACCTGCGTTTTGTACAACGTTAGAAGCTGAAGTACTGCCGGACCTTTGCGATAACATGCCTTATGTAACCTTTAAGCCCTATAGCTTGAGAGGGGCATTGCAGAGGTACGATCTAAAAATGCATTGGCAGACCTAAGGAGACCCATCGATCGGTACAGGGGTACTAGAAACTTTGTTTCCTGTGAACCGCCCGTTTGTAGACAGCTGTGCTGCTGGGGAGTTTGTTCCGCCATTTCTTCTTCCCAGCGAAAGCACTAGGAAGTGTTGATGGGTGGGAGTTTTGGGGACTGTCTTATGTAATATTGACGTTCAAAAAGTGCTGATTCTCAGCCTAATTTGAATAAATGACTTTTGATTTCAATTTGATTAAAATGATTCTTTTAATTAAACAAAAAAAAATATTACCCGTATGTCGATAAATAAATCTCAAGGGCAGTCGCTAAATGTTTCTGTTATCAATCTTTAAAGTCCATATTTTTCACTTGGTCAGTTCCCGTGTCAGAATACTAAAACTAGTTATTTGCGCACAAGAAAAATAACTAAGAATATTGTGTATCTTAAATAAAGTATTAGAATATTAAACGCGTTTCTTGGAATACTTTCTTTTTTATCAATTACTAGCGACCCGCCGTTGGCCGTTGGTCCCGCTTGCCATACGAACATCTAGTGGCAGACGTTACGGGTTGTTGGAGCCCTCAAAAGTCCAACAATTGGTCCAGCTGCAATGCTTCGATGTAGCCTTCGGGTTGTGGAGATCAGACGGCAGTCGCTTCACGGAAAATAATGAAGTTTAGCCATATCAGCAGTTGGACTGGTAAAAGCGGACCCCAGACTCCAAAGCTGAAAAGGCTTCGGATGCGACTGGGATTAACGCTGTGATGATGATGATGATGATGACTAGCGACCCGCCCCGGCTTCGCACGGGTGCAATGCTGATACTGAATACACTACAGAAAAACTGTGACGTAGTATAAAAAACACAGCGGCCCGCCGCTCCCGATCGGCCCGAACGCGACGCCCTGCAATTTTTAAATCTGTAATATCTTCGAAAATATTCATTTAAATCATATACTGTAAAGGGCGATATAGATCTACATATATTAAATCTACAACATATTTAAGGTGTTCAATTGGATAAGGATTAATGCTGTATTGGTTCAAATTGCTTGGAAAATTAGCCGGTATTTGTCATAAAAAGTAAATGACAAAAAAAAATATTGTGGGATATCCATAAGAGGTAGACATATACCATGGTGGACTTTTCGAAGACCTTTTTAATGTGCACAATATTTAGTAGGTACATTATTTTGATAAATCTCGTAGTATTCAGCCTACGTTTCACTGCAAACGCCAAAAAAAATTAATTAATTACGACATCACAGACCTCAAACCTCAAAAATAATAGTATTTCTCCACAATTTATTGGATGTTATTATACATAATTATAAACCTTCCTCTATAATCACTCTATCTATTAAAAATAACCGCATCAAAATCCGTTGCGCAGTTTAAAAGATATAATCATACAAAGGGACATAGTGAAAGAGAAAGTGACTTTGTTTTATAATAATTATTATTATGTAGTGATAGCAATTTGAATTCAATAATAATTATAAATAATTAAGACAGGGCAACGTCTGTCGGGTCAGCTAGACAGAAATAATTTTATATGGTGGTTAAGTATTTTTAAATTTTCTCATGTTCCACCCAATATCTTTTGTTTTATGCTTCCATAAGAATCTTGTTCTGACAAACACAACAAAAAAAATAATTCGCGAAATTGGTGCAGACGGTCACGCATCAAGACGGGGTCAAGGGATTCATAGGTTTCTAAATTACAGGGAGGGTTTAAAAACTTTTCGTTATTAAATGTAACAGTTTTTTTTTTTACGAAAAGCATAGGTAAGCCCTGTCATGATATGCAGCAATTTCTGTAAACGGTAATACCTAGTATTGAGGACAGTGGACTTCTCCAATAGTAATGAAAAACATTCGGACACTTTTACCAGATTTATTGTCGGTATTCCACAGGTTTGAAACTATTACAATTCCTGAATTCGGGCAAGTATAGCTACGGTACAATATTTATATCTAAACACAGTTACATTTTACGAGACTAACACTAATGCACCTGCACTCTTGGCGTCTAGCGCCTGTTCGCCTGCAGACTCCAGAAAAATTGTACCGTAGCTATACCTACTTGCCCGAATTCAGGGATTGTAATAGTTTCAAACCTGTGGAGTACCGACAATAAATCTGGTAGTAGTGTACCTCAACACCTAGTGTTATGTACATGTAACATATGCAATTATATATCAAAGCTGGTAACAAAATAATAAATATACCAAATTGTTTTATGGTTAAAGTGCAACACGCAACTTATAAACACTTAAATCATAAATAACTAATTAGGAATAAATATAATTATCTGCAAAATTTCAACCAAGCCATCAATGCAAACGCAGCATGCGTGGGTGTATTGGATATCTTGGTCACATTCGAAAGTAAAGCACGAAATCACATTTAAATATAATTAATTGCAATAACTGCATATTAGTCAACTATTCAATCACTCAAAGATAATTAAATAAAAACGTGTGAATGAAGGTAAACTACATCACCTAATGACTAACGAGCCGCTAACATTTAACCAAACAAATGAATGAGTGCCATGCAAATTGTTGAACATTCTCAACGCTCCCACAAAAACTTACCGCGCTCCTGCAATCCATAATCGTATCTATTGTTGTTTAACAATGTAGTGAAAATCACAACAGTCGAACATGTGTCGTTTGTCGCAAAAAATCTCTTGGAGAGATGCGCGTGTGAAATAAAGTCGCTGAATACCATGTGCGACGCTTTGCGCACTTACGGAAAATTAGCACTTTCTCACTGCAATGTGATGCGCCCGAGTCCAACGCCCAACTAACAATGAAGCCAATGCACCTATCAATACTTATATATAGCAAACATTAACACGATGGGCGAATATTACCCATTTGAGAAGCTCTACTATATGTAGCTGGGACTCTCTAATGGAGAGGAGAATCCAACCGGGCTTAGGAATCTTTTGATAAGATACTAAGTATAGAAATACTGAAGGGCCGCAGCAGAAATGAGGTGATCCGACAGAGGACCAGAGTTACCGACATAGCTGAGAGGATTAGCAAGCTGAAGTGGCAATGGACTGGTCACATATGCCGCAGGACCGACAACCGATGGGGTAAACGAGTCCTCGAGTGGAGACCGCGTCTCGGCAAACGTAGCGTAGGACGCTCAGGATCGAGCTTGTTGGCGTGCCATGAAGGAGGCCTATGTCCAGCAGTGGACGAGTAGAGGCTGATGATGATAGAAATACTGCATTTGCACTACCCGAAGTCATTACGTACTATGACATTGTATTGAAATATCAGTATAAAATAGCAAAATCTATACACTGAACCGTTAAGGAAAAAGGTTGGTTTGAATATCATCAGGTTATCTTCAAAAGTACATGAGCTAGCTTTATACGAGTATTAAGATTTTGTAAAGTGGTGAATAATTGTAGCAAATAAATTGATTTACACTTTGACTCCCTGAGCAAATTGAGAACCAATATTTAAAAATATCTTCCGGATTTAGATTAGCACTCACTAATTTTTGGCATATAATGAAACATGTTTTTTCTAATAACTTAATTTCTATTTAACCTAAAATTACATAATTATATCTAGTATATTCATATAACTTAGTTACTTGGTTTAAATTTTAGTTTTAAGTTAAATTCTTGTACAAGTCCGTTTTTGTATACTGTGGAGTTAACCTATGATCGTAACACTACTTTCTTATCTGTCATATATAAGGCCATTGAGACCTGCAAATAGTCCAAAACTAGAAAGACACCACAGAAACTCAAGGTTGGATTATGATAAAGCACAAGAGAATTGATCTCTAGATAACTGGCCAAGAATTATGTTTTCACACGTATTTAGATTCTTCTTATACAAGCATTACGGGAGGAAAAGTGTACAGAAGTACGGAAAAGAGCTATAAACCAGCTTGTATAGAAGAATAAAATACCATACGGCGGATGCTCCGTTCACATGTGGGCTGGGATTTCTTTTGAAAGCCGCACTGAGTTAGTGGTTATAGAAAATGGCACTTTATTAACTGCAGAAATTGTATGATTGAAATCCTAAATGACTACGTCGGGTCCATTTTTAGTGAACATGGTCGAGAATGCCATATTTATGCAAGACAACGTCCGCCCGCACATAGCTCACATAGTGTTTGACTATTTTCAAGAAGTCGGTATGTCCACTCCAGGTGTGCTCCATGTTGGACAGCACGCCGCCCCGACCTCCACCCCATTGAACATGCTTGGAATGAACGGAGATAACGTGTACGCTACTGGAATCAGCCACCAATCATGCTACGCGACATGAAAGAGGCTCTAATAGAAAAATCGCAGAATTTTAAGAAATATGGCGATATTGCTTATGTTTTCCCAATTGAAAGTATGAAAGATGGCATAGATAGAGCTTATGGAGCTAACACGAAGCATTAAAATACCCGTAAATTGCATTTAGGAAGTTTTAGAAAAAATACACATTTTATATTTACTAAAAATTAAATGCTTAAAATTAATTTTTATTTTATTTTCATTTAAGCAAATAAAAATCATCTTTAATTAGGGTTCCGTAGCCAAATGGCAAAAAAGGAAACCCTTATAGATTCGTCATGTCTGTCTGTCCGTCTGTCCGTCCGTATGTCACAGTCATTTTTTCCGAAACTGTAAGAGCAATACTGTTGAAACTTGGTAAGTAGATGTATTCTGTAAATCGCATTAAGATTTTGATGAAAAAAATAATAATAAATATTGGGGGCTCCCCATACTTAGAACTGAAACTCGTTTTTTTTTTTTACAGACGCTTCCAAAGTGGAAAAAAGTTGGACCCCCCCCCCCCCCCACCTCTAACTTCTAAAATAATAAAATTAAAAATCTAAAAGAAAACTTATGATGTACATTACTATAAAAACTACCAACGAAAATTGTTTTGAACGAGATCTAGTAAGTAGTTATTTTTTAATACCTCGTAAATCGTAAACCGCTTATCACCGCGTAATCTTTCATACAAATAACCTAAATCCTTTAATTTCATAAATCGATGGTACGGAACCCTTTGTGCGTGACTCCGACACGCACTTGGCCGGTTTTTTAGTTTTTAGTTCATAAACTAAGTCAGGTACTTTGGAAGATATTAGAGACTAGCAGCCGCCAGCGACTTCGTTCGCGTGGTTTAGTTATGCTCCGCTCCTATTGGTCGCAGCGTGATCTTATATAGCCTAAAACCTTCCTGGATTAATGGGCTATCCAACGCAAAATGAATTTTTCAAATCGGACCAGTAGTTCCCGAGATTAGCGCGCACAAACAAACAAACAAACTCTTCAGCTTTATATATTAGTATAGATTACTACTAGATTACTTACCTACTAAGTGAGCGTTTTTTTTTTTCGGGCCAGTGTATTTGCACGTCAGATGAGATACGGATGTTCCTACAATAACAGATCTCAGTTTATAAACTGAGGTCTGTTATTGTAGGAACATCCGTCAATTTTTTACCAGAGACCAATCTGTGGTATACCACAGATTGGTCTCTGGTAAAAAATGTGCTCTACAAGCTCAAAATTTAAGCAAATTGTAATTGCCTTGTTATAACCAATTGTGTCAAATATGCCCTAAAAGCAGAGGCGGATTATCCATAAGGCAAACTAGGCACGTGCCTAGGGGCGCGTAGCTACAAGGGGCGCGGTAGCTCAGAATTTTTAAATAAATAAAGCAAATAACATATCGACGATTAAGAACTAAATGCTGTTCTATAATCTATAATAGATTATATTGCACAACACAATAATATCAATATACTCGTATTATGCTATATTACGCGTTTATTACGTCGTCACGTCGTTCTCGAGCGTCCGGTGTTTTTCGCATCTCAGAACAATAACGCATGCAATAGATTCCAGAAATCGCTGTCGCCGGGCGGGGTAGGGGCGCGGCTAGCACGGGGGCCATAGATTAGTATAAGTACTAACACGGGGGCTAACCAACCCAACTAAGCTTAGTGGTGCATCATATAAAAAGAAAGCTAAAGAAAAACAAGAAAGACATCAAAATGTAATAAAGCACACGAAAAATATTGAGACATTTTTTTCAAAACCAGATGAAATATGAACCAGGTGAAAAAAGCCCTCTTCAAAACGTGGCAAGCGACCGGGTCACCTGAAGATCACGACGCATACAAAGTTGCCAAACGTGCCAAAGAGCTGTAGCCAGAGCCAGGCGAGACCACTTGCAACCGCTCTGCGAGAAGTTGGAATCGTCTGAGGGGCAAAAGCTCATTTACAAGTTGGCACGTTCTAGGGTCAAAGCGGCACAGGATATATCCAAGAGCCGCTGTGTAACAGACCCTGTTAACAACCTACTATGCGAAGACCTCGCAGTGAAAGAGAGATGGCGCTCGTACTTCCACGAACTGCTGAATAAGCAGTACCAGGAGGTGCAGACACCGGAACTCCCTCCAAATCTTGGATTAGTGCCCCCGATATCGCCTGAGGAAGTCCATACGGCTCTTCGTCGCATGGCGAATCGGAAAGCTGTCGGAGCTGATGGAGTCCCCATTGAGGCCTGGAAGGCGATGGGTCCTCGCGGTGTGGGCATGTTAACTAGCTTTTTGAACCATGTGCTCCTGACCGGCGAACTCCCGAGTCAATGGAGACTGAGTATTATTGCTCCAGTCTTCAAAGCCAAGGGCTCGGTACAGAAGTGTGGCAACTATCGCGGTATAAAGGTCATGTCCCACACCATGAAGATCTTTGAGAGGATTATAGACTCCCGGATCCGGCAGGAGTGTGCTGTCTCGGAGTGTCAATATGGGTTTCGTCCAGGGTACGGAACCATGGATCCTATCTTCGCACTAAGGATCGCCAAGGAGAGATACAGATCGAAAAACACGCCTCTGCATATGCTCTTTCTTGATATGCAGAAGGCCTTCGACTGTGTTCCTCGGGGGGTGATCTGGTGGGCACTGAGGTCCAAAGGGGTATCAGAAGCCTATGTTGACATAATTCGAGACATGTACCTCAAGTCCGATTCCGTTGTTAGGACCGCTGTTGGTGACACTAAACCCTTCCCCGTCACCGTCGGAGTCCACCAAGGATCCGTCCTTAGTCCATTTCTGTTCAGCGTGATATTAGATGTCTTTTAGGATAGCATCAGGGATTCACATGAGCAACCTCCTTGGTTGCTTATGTATGCTGATGATATCGCGCTGACGGACGCGGACAGGGATCGGTTGGTGCGGCGTGTGAACATGTGGAAGGACTCGCTCGAGAACGGAATGAATTTGACGCAATGGTTACCGGAATTGAGCGGAAAGATATAGCCAAGATTCACCCAACTGGGTGAATTCGAGGTACCTATCCCAACCGCAGAAGCTATTCCAAAGTACCAAAAGGTGTTAAATAATGTAGCCGCCGCTAGTGTCAAAACCTTATGTGCCATATCACTCTTGATGTGTAAAGCAGGGGTCGATCGTAAAGTGGTGAAATAAATCAAACATATGCGTCAGGAGGTCGTTAGCTTACATGCCAACAATCACGAGAGACGCGATCTTATGGGAGTCCATACTATCCGTTTTAACTTTTAGTGATGGAAAGCTACAAGGAGTGGCAAATCCAAAGGCTTTGCGATCATTACTGTAAACCTGAGATGTGGGTAGAGCCACTAACGGAAGGTTTGTGGGTAGTGCCCCTGATGATAACCATAATTAATATGTAAATATGGTCATATAAAGGAAGTAAATTATTTAAGTTTTTACATAAGCTACATATATCTACATGCATTAGCGGAAGTACAAGGGTCCTAGTCTACTAAAGTCTAGGGTTTGATAATATAACGTCATCGCAATTGCAAAAACAACTACTTACATTACATAGATAGTTAAAATTTAAAGTACCTATTAGGATGGCTATTTATGGCCGGTATAAGGGCGCCGATACAGTCACTAGGCAATGACTGTATCGGCGCCCTTATACCGGCCAGCGCTCTGGACCTATAATCCGCCACTGCCTAAAAGCTTTATCAAAAGACATTAAAAGCATTTGAAAAAATAAAAGAATGTTTCGTATTTGCTAGTATCGAGTGTAAAACTTTTGTTCGGCATGTCCCAACAAGATGGCTCTCTTATGCCCGCTGTAGATCGTTTACTGCATTGCTGGCCTGCCATAAAACAGTATATTTTGTTGAAAGGTGAAGTTGAATGTCGAAAAGAGTTATTGGAGTATAAAACCAAAAGTCTAAGCCTTTTTGATAATAGTAATGGGGCTGACGAATGTAAACATGAAGGTATTTCCGTAGCGTATTTATACTTCATACACAATATACCTAATGTTGGAGTTCCAAACGCAGTTATACCATTGGAAAGTGATGCACGCACTGTCTTAGTAATAAACAGTATGATGAGGAAACTAATGAGGTATTTAAAAAATAGGTTGGATGATAAATTCTTTGGTAGTAGAAACAGAACTGTATTATATAATGTTTCCGATAGGTAGTGAAAAAGACATTTATGTAGTGAAGCAGAGCAGTTCCTAAAAAGAGCTATTCAGTACTTGCAAGAACGCTTTGATTTTTCTGAGAGCTCTTTATTCAAAAAAATATCTGTACTGTCTTTAAAAGGCGAAAATTTATTTACATGGGAAGAGCTATTTGTATTGCCCGACATCCTTTATATTTCAAACGATATTGACCAAGATTATATATACAGATTATTGTTGCATTACAGAAATATTTGAACATCTTCCAAAAGAAAAACACATGTCTAATGACAAGATTTGGGCATATTTAAAAAAAAAAAAATCCCAAACTGAACTCAAAAATTTAAAAAAAATTGTTTGTTTGTGTTATCAATTCCTGTAAGCAATGCTTACTGTGACAGGATGTTCACTATGTTCAGTTTGCTAAACAATTTGTATACCAAAGACCGAGATCGCATGGCTTTAGATTTAATTGAAACTGAGTTAGTGATTAGGCTAAACTTTGAAGTTAACTGTTTCACATTCAAGTCCGTTTTAAACGGCGCTAAAGGAGCTAAATTACTGGAATCAGTGAAGTCTAATACCAAGTACTTATATGTGACAAAATAGACAATAAGCCTGCGTGCTTATTGTCTTGGTGCATTGATAATTATTTTTTAAATAAATTTATTTATTTAGATTTACCAAAGTTCGATTATATTACTTCTTGCAATCATAAACATGATGTTTTAATAATATATAATACTAGCTGACCCGTGCGAAAAATTCGCACTATATAAAATAGTATTCCATGGTACCAGGGACGAATATCTGTCGATTGGTGGGTCGGACGTTCGGATTGGTTCGATAGAAAGAGAGAAAAAGGGAGAAAACGATTTCAGACCCTTGGAGAAATAATATATGTTGATAATAAACACTTACAGGTAAATTCGACATTAGACAATTACATTTTTCCTTATTAAGTATTTTCTATAGAAGGTATCTAACTATTGGTGAAGCAAAGAACTTTCATTTACATTTAACTGTTAGCAATAACTTTTCGGATACCACTAAGCGAGTCAAAATTAAAGTCAACTAAGTCACTGTATTTGTTTACAAGCCTGCAGAGTCGAGGAATCGGAGAATTCGATCCGAACACTGTTCTTCGGAATGGTGCGGAGAAGGGAGTTATTCTGTGTCCAGGATATCTGCTAGGTACGCGTAAGTTTAACATGGCTAATAATGTGGGGCAGTCTGTGCAATTATTTAATAAATTCCATACATAAGAGGCATCGGCTAACTCGAAACGTTTGTAAGGATGTCATTTTAAAACGTGCTAAACGTTCCTGGTAGGGTATTCTCCACTTTTTCATAGAAATTCCATTAGCAAACGCGAGATGCCAAAGAAACCTCTTCTGTACACGCTCCAGTCGAAGACCATGAACTGCGTAATGTGGTCTCCAAACCACACTACCATACTCGAGCAGACTTCGTACTAAGCCGTTAAACAGTTGTATCTTAACCGCATTGCTGTGAAACACTTTAGCATAAATGTCATTTTTTCTTATTAATATTTTATTTCTCCCGACAAAAATCCCAAAAACCGGCTTTTTAAATCTTTTTTTTTTTTACATATTATAAACTAGCGCTTGACCGCAATCCTGCCTGATGGTAAGCAGTGACGCAATCGTTGATGGTAAAGCGCACTAGTTTATTAAGAGCCTATTCACTCTAGCCTTGAAGACACTCAAATTGTAGTCCGACGGAAACACCGCCGCTGGCAAATTGTTCCAGTCCCTCGATGTACGCGGTATAAAGGAGGAGGCGAAACGCTTCGTCCGGATCGTAGTGGTGTTAACAACGTAAGGGTGGAAACCAGCCGTACGACGGGTCGTCCGCTGGTGGAACGGAGATGGGGGAATTAAATCATGCAATTCCCTCGCACACTCCCTGAAATGCATCCTATAGAACACCGAAAGGCTGGCTACTCTACGCCTGTGCTCTAGGCTTTGGAGACCAACTCGAGTTAGATCAGGGTCACCAATCAGCCTCTTTGCACGTCTCTCCACTGAATCCAAAGTGGCCAGGTGACACTTGGCAGCACCAGCCCAAATGTGGCTGCAGTACTCCACAGATATTTCCAGATATTTTGATATTCTGATCTGGCAACCCTAAATCGGATGCAACTCAATACCGGTTTTTACATAGAGGGACGGCCTACGAAAGAAAATTCTCTAGTAAAATTTAGAGAGGGTTTAATCTAGATTGTAATTATATAATAATTACAAATAGACCTCGATTAGTAGGCAGATACAGTTCAATAACCGTAAACGAAATACATTTATCTATACAATATATAAAGAAAACCCTGTCCGATCCGTGAAGGTAGGTATTGTTAGGTATCGATAACTGATTCTACTAATGCCTACAAAGCCGGGCTAAACTTAAAAGAAATGCCCCTAAAAAAATAAATATTATTTTGCAAAAGGAAGTAACTTAATACATGTGCTTAATAAGTTTACGATGTGACCAGATCATGATGAACAGCTAATGTTCATCATGTTCTGGTCACTTCGTAAACTTATAGTTTTTCTATCCGACGAAACCCAAGGATTATTGCCGTAGCCTTTCGTTCTTTATATATTTATTGCATAAACAGCTTAATAATATATACCACAACCACTAACACTTTTTTTTTTTTTTTAATTTTAAACCAGCGCTTGACCGCAATCCCGCCTGACGGTAAGCAGTGATGCGATCGCTGAAGGTAAAGCGCGTTAGTACTATCAATATGCCCCAAATCCATGCTAAAGAGCTCCACAGACAAGATATACTTTGACAGAGCAATTTTAACTGATAAAACTGTGCACAATAATAGACCGGATATCACTATGATCGATAAAGTAGACAAAGTAGTGTACCTAATAGACATAGCCGTACCCAATACCCATAACTTACAGAAAACGATAACAACTATAAGGATTACCAAAAACCCGGCAGGAAGAACCACGCATATTGGGGAGGCAGCTTACGCCGACATTGGAACTGGTTAAGATTGCCCGCCTGGAAGAAGCAATTGTGGGCATGAATGCCAAATTCTCTGTCTTAGAGGGCAAACTTCTGCGGTCATCTCTGGCCGCAGATCGTAGAACCCAGCAAGCACCAGCGGCAACTTACGCAATGAAAAGTAATATGCCATCCCAGTCTGCGCCAGCCACTATAAATCCATTGGCATCGGTGACCACAAGGGCAAAATCAGTGAAGGAAAAGAGGGCAGGCACATCTAGTAAGGATGCACCAATTATAAATGCTCCACCAACTCCTGATAACCAGCAGGGTCAATGGCAAACTGCCGGAGCGAAAAACGCTAAGAAAAAGGCTCACAAGAAAGCTAAAAAGGAGGAAGCCAATAAACAAAAAGAGGCAAAAAAACAGGCAATCCGACTGCGAGCTCCCAGATATACGCCCGTAGGCACGCTAAAGCCTGAAGCGGTAGCGAGAAAGGTAACCTACGCAGACGTGATAGGCAGAGCCAAGGATGCCATTAATATCGAAGCCCTTGGCATCACTGGCATACGTTCTAAGAATGCAGTGACCGGTGCCCGAATGTTGCTGATACCCGGTGCCACCAGTGGCCCATTGGCGGATGCCCTGGCCGAAAAACTCAGAGAATCCTTCGGTGAGGAAATCCAAGTTACCAGGCCAACTAAATGTGTCGATATACGGATATCAGGCTTGGATGACTCCGTCACGGCTGCTGAAGTTGTGACTGCAGTTGTCAGAGACGGAGGGTGTGCCCCAGAGCATATTAAGGCTTCGGAGATTCGCCCTGGCATGGCCGGTTTGAGGTCGATAGTTATTAGTTGCCCGGTAGCAGCGGCCAATAAAATTATCAAAGGCCGCAGAATGCTTGTGGGTTGGGTTTCGGCGCAAGTGAAATTGCTTGCTGCCAGACCTTTGAAGTGCTATAGGTGTCTTGAAGGTGGACACGTTGCAGCGCAATGCACAGCGGCAGTTGATCGCAGCAAGCTATGCTACCGCTGTGGTCAGGCAGGACACATAGCCAAGAATTGTGAGGCTGCGCCGCACTGCTTTATTTGTGCGTCAGCAGGAAATCCAGCAGAACATCTGGCAGGTAGTAAGACCTGTGCTGTGGCCAACGGAAATGCAATGGGTCGACCGACACACACACAGGCATCGTCGTCGCAACAGGCAACTGCAAAAGAGACCACGCACATAGCCACCGGGGTGAAGAATAATGATAGGCACTGCGTATAACTACAAGTAATGGCACAATATCTTAATGTCCTCCAGAGTAATATCAACCACTGTGCTCGGGCTCAGGACTTACTCCTCCAGAGCATGGCACAGTGGTCAATAGATGTTGCTATGGTTGCAGAGCCGTATTTTGTCCTGCCTAGGGATAACTGGGTGAGTGACTCCAGCGGTTTGGTAGCTCTCATATTGCGGGCTTCCATTAGATGTCCTTCCCTTGAAATCATCACCCGAGGGCGGGGATTTGTGGCAGCAAGCCTTGGGGATTTGGTTGTTGTCGGGGTGTACCACTCTCCAAATAGATCTCTCGCAAACTTTCGAAGTCTTATAGCTCAATTGGGTACTGTTGTCAGACGGTGCCATCCTGTTCTGATGCTGGTCCTTGGGGACTTTAATGCAAAATCCACGGCTTGGGGTTCCCATAAAACAGATGCGTGAGGGCAAGTCCTAGAGAAGTGGGCCATAGAGACCGGCTTGCTCATCCTCAATCGAGGATCGGTGCTCACATGCGTTCGTCAGCGAGGCGGTTCGATAGTGGACATCTCATTTGCTAGCCCTACTATAGCGCGCCGGGTCCAGGGCTGGCGTGTGATGGAAGAGGTAGAAACGTTATCAGATCGCCGGTACATCCATTTTATCATCTCAGCACAGGCTGCTAGCAGTCCAGCCCGGCTGACTTCTGAAGGGGAGGGACCGCGTTGGGCATTGAAAAAGCTGGATCGGGAGGCACTACTGGAAGCCTCAATAGTCTAAGCCTGGATGTCTGCACCGGATAGGCCTGACAATATAAACGAAGAGGTAGAATGTCTCCAGCAGGCGCTTGTCATTATTTGTGATGCGGCGATGCTACGGTCTCAGCGTGGACCTACCAAACGTCAGGTGTACTGGTGGTCACCAGAAATTGCACAATTACGCGAAGCATGCGTGGCGGCACGGCGACGACAGACACCGCAGGAGGCGTATTCGCATCCCGAATGGAGAAGCCATAGAGGCAGACCTGTACGAAGATTACAAAGCTGCAAAGAAAGCCATGAATATAGCAATTGGGAAGGCTAAAACTCAAGCCCGTGAGGAGTTGCTGGCGACTCTGGATCAAGATCCTTGGGGGTGACCTTACCTTATGGTTAGGAATAAACTTCGCCAGTGGGCTCCACCAGTTACCCAGAGTCTCCAACCACAACTTCTTGATCGGGTGGTCTTCGCTCTTTTCCCTTCAAGGGCAGAGCATATACCGCCACCGTTGACTCTGCCCCCCGCAGAGCTCATTGAGGATACCGTAGAATAGGGATGGCGAACCTCTATGCATCTACGTGCCATTTTCCCAACTAAAAATTATTCATGTGGCCATGGCGTGGCAACAAACAAATTTTGGATTAGTGATTTTTGGAATAACCAATAATTATAATTGTGTGCTATTGTTATTTTAAATCTCTGGTGTCATTTCTCGGGACCCTGCAGTCCCGGAAGGCAACTTGGAGAAGCCCAATGTTAGTTTTTGCAATTTTTGATATTATGCCGTGCCAAAATTATTTTGTTACGTGCCAGCAACGGCACGCGTGCCACTGGTTTGCCATCCCTGCCGTAGAAGCTGATGCTAATGAAGATGACATTGTACCCGAAGTGACCCAAACAGAGCTGAAAGCCGGGGTGCTGCGGCTACAAGCCAAAAACACCGCCCCGGGTCCGGATGGCATACCAGGCCGTGCACTAGCATTATCTATGCGGGCTCTTTGGCCGCGATTAGCAGGCCTTTTTAGCGCATGCCTCGAACGGGGTCAGTTTCCACGGCGGCGGAAAGTTGGCAAACTGGTCCTGTTAAGGAAACAGGGGCGCCCTGCAGAATCTCCGTCAGCATACAGGCCCATTGTGCTCTTGGACGAGGCGAGCAAGCTATTTGAGAGAATAGTCGCTGACCGCCTCGTTCGGCACCTCACCGGTGTAGGACCAGATTTGTCAGATAACCAGTTTGGTTTTCGCCGGGGGCGATCCACCGTGGATGCGTGTAAAGGCTGCAGCAGAAGAAGCAGTTACCCAGGGCGCGGTCGTTTTGGCGGTATCACTGGATATCGCCAACGCTTTTAACACCTTGCTGTGGAGCTGCATAAGAGAAGCGCTCGTATACCCTCGTGTGCCTGCCTACCTTCGTCGCATTATCGGGAACTACTTAGCGGAAAGAGCCGTGGTCTACCCTGGTCGGGGGGGATGGAACCGACGAGAGACGTCGTGTGGTCTTCCGCAGGGTTCGGTCTTGGGGCCGTTGCTGTGGAACATTGGTTATGACTGGGTGTTGCGCGGTGCACTGCCTCATGGTGTCAGCATCACATGCTACGCCGATGACACTCTGGTGACAGCCCGGGGGCCAACGCATCGGCAATCAGTCATGCTTGCCACGGCGGGTGTTGCGCATATTGTTGGAAGGATTCGGCGTTTGGGTCTCGAGGTGGCTTTGCACAAATCTGAGGCTCTTTCTTTCCATGGGCCGCGGAACAAGCCACCACGGGATTTACACATAGTGGTAGGAGGCGTCCGTATCGGTGTCGAGTCGACGATGAAATATCTTGGACTTGTCCTCGACAGCCGATGGGACTTCGGGTCGCACATTCAGCTGCTGGTCCCAAGGTTAATGAGCGTTACAGCTGCCCTTGCTCGACTTCTACCTAATTTAGGGGGACCCAATTCCTCCTGCCGGAGACTGTTTATGGGAATTGTGCGGTCCATGGCCCTATATGGTGCACCAGTATGGGCGGACACCCTGACGGCCAGTAACGTTGCAATATTGCGAAGGCCACAGAGAGCGACGGCCGTCAGGGTGATAAGAGGATACCGTATGGTCTCTTACGAGGCAGCAACTCTCCTAGCTGGATCAACGCCCTGGGATCTGGATGCGAAAATCCTTGCATCCCTATATCGTTGGCGGAAGGCGGAACTCATGAGTGGTCAACCCCCGGTTCCCCGGGCATTCGAAGCGTGAAAAACCGAACTCCATCAGTTTCTAGTGGCTGAATGGAGGGAGCGACTGGCGCAACCCAGGTGGGGCCTCGCCACAATAGTGGCATTAAGGCCTGTTATGGAGGAATGGCTGGAGAGGCTGCATGGTGCCCTCAGTTTTCGACTGACGCAGGTGCTTACTGGACATGGATGTTTCAGTAAATACCTGCGTCGCATAGGTCGGGAGTGGGCGCCCATATGTCATCACTGCACGAATTGCCACTAGGACACGGCGCAACATACGCTGGAGGAATGCTCAGCTTGGGCCCAACAGCGCTGTGCCCTCGTCGCGAAACTCGGTGTGGGTGATCTCTCGCTTCCAGTCGTGGTACAGTCCATGGTCGGAAGCGAAGAAGCGTGGGATGCTGTGGCCTCTTTTTGCGAGGAGGTGATGCATGCAAAGGAGGCTGCGGAGAGGGAGAGAGAACATGCTTCTCACTCCACTCGCACCAGAAGAGTAGCCGGCCGTCGAAGGTCGCTTAAAGATCTCCGGCCACCATAGGAAAGACCATGCGGATGACGAAATTGGGGCCGTGACGTCGCTCGAGCGCTAAGGCTCAAGGAGGGGACATGCGTATGTGCGTCTTAGTGGAGGTCTGTGCGGTCGTGGTTTCGGGTGCACTTGGTGATGGCGCCCGCTAGGTATGGTGGGCTCATACCAGACGGGGGTGCGTCGAATGCAGTAGTATATCCCGGGACCCCGTCTCATGGTACTCGAAGGAATAGTGGGGTTTTAGTCGGTAGGAGTCCGACATAACCTTCCGTTATTCCCAGGCGGAGGGTATCCATGAGGATTTCCCCACTTAAAAAAAAAAAGGATTACCAAAATATCTTTACATCAGTAAGCAAAAAGCTGCCATTCTAAATACATGCCGCATTGTTAGGAAGTTTTTGCAAGAAGAAATCTTCAACCAAAATTCCCCACCTGAAATGCACATGGTTTAGGCCCGTCATTTCAGCGTAACACCGATATTCTTAAAATTTCGAGCAACTCGATCATGTCTGTCTCTCAAAAGCAACTCGATCATGTCTGTCTCTCAAAATGGATGTAGAAGTGGGTCCCGCGGTATTAAGGAGCTACTCCTCATTAATATGGCCATTAGCCAATTAGCCATTTGTGCTGGAGTTGTATAAACTGGATACAACTCTACGCACCTTCCTCATGACGTGTATGGGGCATTTTAGTCCTTCGCTATCCAGAATGTCGAAATATTCAGAGGAATAGCGAACCGATAAGGATCGAGCGAGGTATATTTCAGGGCGATAGTTTGAGTCCACTTTCGATTTTGCTTAGCTTTGAATCCTCTAAGCACACTGTTGGAGGATTCAGGTCTACGCTATGGGTTGAGGAGAGGTGGTCAGCCCACCTCCTCTATATGGATGACCTGAAACTTTTTGCTCCCAATAATTTACAACTGAAGGAGCTAATGAAAATTACTGAAACTTTCAGTAGGGCCATCAGGATGGAACTTGGTGTGGACAAATGTGCGGTCATGCATATAAAGCGAGGAGAGATTGTGGAATCCGTGGGAACCCAACTCACGAGTTCCATAAACCTTAGAGCTCTCTCTGCATCCGAAATCAATAAGTATTTGGGTATGTCGGAAGCGTTTGGTATCAATGTTACTGACATGAAGCTGTTGTTAAAGGAACGCTTCTTTGGCCGCTTGAAAAAGTTCTTAATAGCCTTCCATCAGGCGGTAACAAGGTGAGCGCTTTCAACTGTTGGGTCATGCCAGTTTTGATGTACTCTTTTGGCATACTCAAATGGACTCAAACCGAACTCGACGCCCTGGATAGGAGAGACCGTACGATGCTGACTGCAAATCGATTGCATCACCCACGGTCATCGGTTATGAGGCTGTATATCCCGCGAAAGTGTGGAGGTCAAGGCTTTTTAAACGCTAAGACCCTCCACAATAGCGAGATATGCAGTCTCAGAGAATTCCTAACAACCGACGTGGGAATGCATCGAGATGTGGCCGCTCTCCTTGGCTAAAGAGAACTGTCGCAAACCAGTAGTGCTTGATGCCAATGATTGCATGGAAGTATGGAAGAACAAGGAGCTTCATGGACGCTTTTTCAGAGCCCTACACGGGCCTGATGTAGATTTACAAGCGTCCGTAGCCTAGCTACGATTCTGTAACCTTTTTGGGAAAACCGAAGGTTTTGTATGTGCAATTATGGACGAAGTTATGATGACGAACAATTACCGGAGATTTATTGTGAAAGACGGCACAGTTGACATTTGTCGGGCATATCACCGGCCGGGGGAATCAATAAGGCATATTATCTCCGGGTGTTCTCGTCTAGCTAACTTGCATTGATACAACCTTGTAGCAAGGATAATTCACCAGCAACTTGCTCTTAAATACAACCTTGTAGAATCGGAGGTGCCGTACTACAGGTATATGCCCGACCCACTTCTCGAAAATGACCATATCACATTTTACTGGAATCGATCCATCATCACTGACAGGACTATTGTTGCCAATAAGCCTGATATAGTGATGGTGGATCGATCAGAGTGGCGTGCAACGATTGTTGACATAACCATCCCGCATGATGAGAACCTCGTGAAAGCCGAGAAAGATAAACAAATCAAGTATATTGACTTGGCTCACGAGGTTGTCGACATGTGAAAAGTGGATTCAGCAATCATTATACCGATAGTCGTGACAGCCAATGCCTTAATAGCCAAGAGCCTCGACCAACACCTCAGAAGGCTCTCGTTAGGCAGCTGGAACATGGGCTTGATTTAGAAAGCTGTAATTCTGGACACGGCTCGCATTGTCAGGAAGTTCCTCTCTCTGGAGCCCTGGCCGCCGGCAGCTTTGACCCTGTCCCCGATACCGGTGGACTACTATTTACTACTGGACTACTGTTTTTATGTATAAATATTTTTAATTATATATATTTTTATACATGTAATTTATGAGTGTGTATCCATACTAATATTATAAATGCGAAAGTATCTCTGTCTATCTGTCTGTCTGTCCGGTTTTCACGCCAAAACTACTCAACCGATTGTAATGAAATTTGGTACACCGATAGCTTAGAGTCTGAGAAAGGACAAAGCCTATATAACATCCCGCTATGACCAATAGGAACAGAGCAGTAACAAAAAATGTTGCGAAAACGGGAGAAATTGCGGACGTACTACATATTGCTCTCAATATTTTAACAGGCGCTTACTTAATATCAACTGAGCAATAATTCAAAATGTTGCCAATGGCCGAGGTGGTTTATTCTTTTTGGATGCTCCAAGAGGTACACGCAAAGCCTCCATTTTAAAATTATTATTAGCTCAAATCCGGAAAGATAAAGGAGCAATTATGGATAAGGAAGATGCATTATGGGTTCACGTGAAAAAGTATTGTCTCAACGAATATCAGTCGGGTAATATGCAGCTACTCTTCTATAAATCGGAGAAGATCGTATGCCAACTAACAGGAACGGTATGATTACACTGAGTCATGAGTTCTGTCAAATTGTGGATAGCTCAAATGAAAAAGTTCGCCTTGCCAAACGTTAGAAATTTGGGACTCAACATCGTTTTCGAAGCGTCTTAATTGTCCGCTGGTTATAGGCTATATAAAGTTTCACAAAATCTTATGTGGCGCCCTCTAGCGGACAAAATATACAGAGTAAAAAAATAAAGTTAAGATAAATATGCCGTGTTTGATATCATTTGAAAGGGCTTTACTTGTACGTTTTGAATATATATATTACTAGCATTTACTTGTGACTTTACCTGTATTCATGGGCTGATTGCATATAATTCACATCTTTTCGTTCATAGATAGCTTCTTTACTACTTATCAGAATAAGACCACTGCAGAACCATTAGAAGGGCCTTGATATTCTGTTGGTTATGAGCTATAAAGCTTGTCACCAAATTTAGTATTACTCCCTCTAGCGGACAAAAAGTTCTATGTTAATATAAAATTAAAATAAATATACCGTATTTGGTATCATCTGAAAGAGCTTCACGAGTACTTTATGTTTGTACATAATCCCTAGTAATTTTTCAACAACCTTTTAACAACAACATTTTTAATTCCTAGTAATGCTTCGTAGAAATTTGAATGTAAACCAGGGTTTGGTAAACGGAGCGATGGGAGTGGTGAAGGCCTTCGAATGGCCTGCTCTTCGGCGCGATCAGTTGGAACAGGAGATCAGCCAAGCGCTGTTCTCATACAATTTGACGACGCATCCATAAAAGCAGATATTAACGGACTTATCAAAATCGAGCCTTGCCTCACTGAATTTGACGGCTTGAGGGGTTCTGGGCAAATTCAGTGTAAAATGCTCCCGCTGATTCTTTCTTGGGGTTGTACTGTACATAAATTACAAGGTTGTACTCTAGATAAAAAAGTTACAGATCTAGGAAAGTCATTGTTTGCTAAAGGACAGGCCTATGTCGCTCTCAGTAGAGTTAAAACCATAGAGGGATTATTTATAAGTGCCTTGGATCATAATAAATTACTTAAAAATCCACATGACAGTCGATCGTTAGCAGAATTAGATAGATTAAGAAATCTTCCCAGGTCCTCTTAATATATGTTTTTTTTTAATAATTATAAACTAGCGCTTGACTGCAATCCCGCCTGATGGTAAGCAGTGACGCAATCGTTGATGGTAAAGCGCACTAGTTTATTAAGCCTATTCACTTAAAAAACTTAGGAATAGCAAGGATGACGGCAGTTGAGCCAGGTGATGCAATGTTAAACCCAAGACCAACATGACCAACGATGCTGCGCCAGAGGGAGATTGATCTGGAGACTCTCCACGACCAAACTCCCGACACAACAACATTTGGCGCATCGTACTCGCCACACAACGCAACACAACTGCTCAGACGCGTCCTCCGTACGGCTTCACCAGACATCATGCTGGAACACGACGAATCGCTTGGCGGCAAGACTTTGTCTGGTGGGTGGTAACTTCTGCCGGCAGCCGATGTTATGGCCTACCACCGTTAGAAACACATCCAATCTATTTATACTAACGACCTCATCCACTAATTCATGACCCATTCGGTGCCATCGACGCAAATGTGCGTCGCTACTACGAAAAACCGGGAGCTTCATACGGGGAAACCGTTGCTATACGCGCTACGATCCAAGCGCTACGAAATAGTAAAATAGGACACCTCTACATATTACTATATGCCGATACATAAGTCAAAAGAGATGTCGTATGTTAACTACCTAGTTTTCAGTTCATCAGTTTAACTTTTGTTAATATTATGCGTCACAAATACACTTTAACAGTAGTACAAATAATAAAAACTAAAAAAAACTAAAACCCAACTACGACAAAAAACGACGCTGAAAAAGTATAAAACAAGATTTTCAGAATACTGAACTGAACAAAGTTGCTAATATAGTTGCAAGTAAATGGACACAGTAGACTCTACCAAGATGCCTTCGTTGTAAATTGACAATAATGTCTTACAATACTATTCTGAAGTATGCAATATTCACTATGTAGAGATAAATGTTCATGTTTGGAAAGGCGTAGTCACACGTTACATATACCTACCTACCGTAGCACTTTGATAACGTTTGACTGTGGTTTGATTAACTCAAGGCAATGTTTGTGTTCCTTCTCCAGAATTAGCTTACTGACATATTATATGAGTTCATATAATTAGCTATTTACATTGCACAAATATGTGAGCTGTCACGCCCTTTATGCCAGCGGCTTTTATTTAGGTTTTTAATAAGATTTTACTTTTTATATTTCAGTGATATTTTATTTTTTGTTTTGCTTTTCTGGTATTTTGGCGTGGCTAGCTGGCATATTTGTATATTTTTTTTTTATTATTTTTTCTCTTGTATTACTATACCTACATAGTATTTTATAAACTATTGTGTTTTTTTCTAAATGAACAGATAGCTGTGCTGCTGGGGAGTTTCTTCCGCCACTTCTTCTTCCCAGCGAAAGCACTAGGAAGTGTCGATGGGTGGGCGTTTTGGGGGACTGTCTTATGTAACATTGACGTTCAAAAAGTGCTGATTCTCAGCCTAGTTTGAATTGATGACATTTTTTATTTGCTTTGATTTGACCCTATCAAATAATGTCTATCCGGATCTTAAAACAAATATGGCCAACCGAGAATGGCTATGTGAAATGGCAATTTTGGCGCCGACTAATGAAATAGGTAATAAAATAAATGAACAAATCATGTTAAATGTTCAGGGAAATGTTGTCGAATACCTCTCAGTGGACAATATTATGGACATTGTACAAGTTACATCATACCATAGAATTTCAACTCTTTAGAATTATCAGGAGTGCCATCCCATAAGTTGATACTAAAAGATAGTGTGTAATGTAGGCATTTATCTTGGCATTCCCACGGAAACGGGAACCACCGCGTGCTTTAAACTGAAATCCACGCGTTCGGAGTCGCGGGCAACAGCTAGCAATGAAATAAAGGAATAATACCTACTTTTATTTGTTAACATAGGTAATAGAGATACAGTTTTTGATTTTGATGACCAGAGCGCTATGTTATGCCAGTAGGCATACAAATATACGTGCAAATATACGTGCAAATCAGTATCAAGCAGTTGGTGTGTTCACCTCTCTAGTGCTTGAAGGGCAAGTCATGTAAATCGTCACGTCCTACCCGAGCTGTTCGAGCTGTTCAATTGACGAATACTTGAATGACGAATTAATGTAAAATTGCAATTTGTTTTAATATCTTTTTCATTAATTTTGATTTTTCTTTTTTTTTTGACAAATAGTTATTTTGACTTAGATTTTTTTTTGTTTAAGATATTTTGTTACATTTTATAATTCCTCATTTAGTTATGACATAAGAATAATAAATTATTTATTTCATTTTACATTAGTTCGTCATTCAGGTATTCGTCAATTGAACAGCTCGAGTAGGACGTGACGATGTACTATCAGCTGTAGAAGTCCATTCCCACCTTAAAGACTACTGTCGCCTGCGCTAAACCGGCCACGCACACTACCGCATTATTTTTTTATCGCAGTCTCCGTCTTTCTTTACAGTAATGCAAAATTTCGTTACTTCATTTGAAGTTAAGTTAGCGGCCGCACTTAACAATGGTGCTATCATAAGCGAGCGATTGTGGGTTCGATCCTTAATAAAGGCAAATCTCTTTGTTGTTTCATATAATTTAAAATTATGATAATTGATTTGTATTTTAAAGTAAAAATGTTTGCAAATAATATTTAAACGAATAGGAAAATTTATTGAATATTTATCCCAAAAAAGGTAAAATATATAAAAATAAAACAATAAGCATATTTTAATGCAATATACTATAAAGTTATATATTATTCGGTATAGATATACTTATACTAACAAATGAAACAAACGTTGAAACGGCAGCATTGTAATATTTTATATAAAAGTAATCCTTGACAAACTTATGATATTGTCATGGTAAAAAATACAAAAAATATTTTTGGTTGTTAGATATGAAAATTATAATATTATACATATATTATGATTGAAGAGGTTATAGCTTAATTATTCATTTTCTTAAAGAAAAGAGGATTGAAGCTTAACCTGAATATTATTGCAATCATAAAATAATCTATACTAAAACACAAAATAGTGCTTATTACTTTTACAATTTTTTTGCGTGTATAGCATGGTACTAGTGCTGTCATCCTGCAGTGACTTTTTTCGGAGTTTGATGGAATGAGATTATAATCTTCAAGCGCTTTCTTAGTTCAAAAGTAAACGAACTTATTTCTTATCGAATTCCGAAATTATTGTTTTTATAATTTACCAAAAGTAATTTGTATAGAAATTGCAAAAGGCGACATCTGTTAGCCATTAAGCCAACCGAACATATTACTGTCACTTAGCTAAATTACTTTAGAGATGGTTTAGAGTCCGTTATTAAGATATATAATGGTATATATTTAAAACACTCTGTAGGACACTTCTGCACTGTGATTGTTATAAATAGTTTTTTTTTTTTGTTTAGCTCGATAAGACTCCACCAGTCGCGCCAGTTTATTTTTAAACCACAAATGCAACCTCCCTTCTTCGCAAGATTTAAAAGTTTATTCAACGGTAAATATTGTCGTTTCGTTTCACTTGTCTCGACAGCTACCTTCGTCATCCAACCTCTTGTCCTTGACCTCCAACGGCTTACAGTATTTCTCTAAAACAATAACAATTTTATTACAGACTTGCAACAACCGATTAGTTTGCACCTTAACACAAATAATAATAAAACAACTTACACAAAAGCCGGTTTCATATGATATTAGAGATATATTGCTGCATATGTCTGCATATTGATTAAAAAAGTAAAACTAATAACACAAACTGGTAACTATATGTTCACCAACTAACAACAGCTAAGTAATATTATTTGACTTATTGTAGATAATAATAGTTATTGTAGGTAGCGGAATATTTTTTGTGAAGGAGTGATTCAGATTCTTTCAAGTCTACCGTCATCTTTTTATAATGACTCTAATATAGAAAAAATCTTAAAAGAAAGTATCATCTTTAAGTTGCGGATCGGTATTTTTAGATATTATTGTTGTCAGCATTCATAACTCACCAATAAACATTTAAAAAATATTTTGTAAGTTATCAGATTTAAACTCGAACCACCTTGAACGCCTATCAAGGCGAAAACCGTTAGGCCATTGAAACACTTACTGTGTTCGTTGAAATTAGTAAGTAGTACCTAACAATCATAAGCGGGCAGCAAAGTGTATGAGTGTGTATCAAACTTTATTATAGAAGAAGGTCGTAACTACAACTAGTATTGCTTGGCCATAGTTTTGTGAGATTGCAACTCGACTTTTGGTCTTGACTGTACATGACTTGCCCTTCAAGAACTAGAGAGGTGAACACACCAACTGTGAACTGTTTTTTTAACTAACCGATTATAACATAACACAATGCACTTAAGGAATGTAATACGTTATACGAGATGTTATGTTTCAGTAGGCCTAGTATGAGTTTTGATAGTTTTCGAAAACTATGATCGTCTCGTTTTGTTTCCATACATTGCACACGAGCGCCTCTAGCGGAAACTATTACTTACTAAAAATGGCAGTATGAGTTCAAATCGAATTAAACTATTCGATTACTTTGTAAGTATTCGAAAGGAAATGATAATTTGGCAGTATGAGTTACTACTTTGACATTACGTTTTTAGTATCTATCAACGAAAACGAAAACATAAATAGTTTATGTTGTCACCTATAATTTTTTAGTGAGTTGCTAAAACTTATATCTTAAGAGATGTCTGCCCGTTTGTATTTTGCGTGGCAAGCAACGCAGGACGAATTAGCGAACAGAGAAAGGCGTGACAATATTCGTCGAAGAGAATTATTCTCTGTCAGCCGTATTTCCGATACCCACTTTGTCCAGCGGTATCGGCTGACGAAAGCTGCATTTAAATATTTATGCAGCACCCTGCGAACCTATAGTGACCTCCGAAGCTCACAAAGAGTCTCACTTGAGACAAAGGTATGATTGGGTTGGGTGTACTAAATAGAACGAGGGAAAAAAATACCGGTATGGTTTGTTTAACTTACATATATAATAATTGTTTTGCTTTTTGTTTTAAGGTGTTGTGTGCCCTATTATTTTACGCGAATGGTGACTACCAACGTGGAGTAGCCAACCATTTTTCGCAGGAAGCAATAAGTAGGTTCATAAGTGAAGTAACCACAGCCCTTATTCATCCTCAAATTATACAGAAATTTATAAAATTTCCAAACACAAGAGAAGCAAGGGCGCAATTACAACAAAGGTAAATTTGAATACATTAATTGTTATGTTGTGTTTGTTTTAATGCTTTCAAACATTGTATGCCTTCATTTATGTTATAGATTTCTGAATAATTATGGTATTCCTGGAGTTGTGGGTTGTGTTGATGGATCTCATTTCAGGATTTTTAAACCCAAAAAGGAACAAGAACACCTTTATTACTGCAGAAAGCATTACCACTCCCTTAACATTCAGATGGTATGTGATAGAAATACTATAATGGAATCTTTTAAGAAATAATTCTTCATATCTAATATATCTATCTGTTTTAACTACTATTTCTAGGTTTGCGATCATGAATGCCGCATCCTTAGCATTAATGCTAAATTTGGAGGTGCCAGCCATGATGCATTTATTTGGGAGAACAGTCATATAAATTCTTATATGCAAACTCTGCATCAGACTGGTGAATCAGCATGGCTTTTAGGTTTGCTATTTATTCCCATCATTTGAATTTGTTTTTAATACATTACTTTCAATGAATAATAATTATAATTTACAGGAGATTCAGGATACCCACAACGTCCATGGTTGATGACCCCTTACACAGACCCAGTAATTGGTTCAGCAGCAGAGGCATACAGTAGAGTGCATAGTAGAACCAGGGTTTTAATAGAAAACACATTTGGGCGTCTGAAAAATAGATGGCGATGCGTATGCAAGGATAGGGTATTGCATTACAATCCCGAAAAGTGCGCCCAAATAATAATGGCATGTTGTGTTTTACACAATATTGCTTTGGATTTTGGTGTGCCACTTCCACAAGATGAAGTAAATGGTAAGTATTTGCTCATTTTCTCACAAGCTAGGCAATCCATTTAATGATCCAATGGACGGATGACACTAAACTTACCCTGTGTGCCATGGTTGAGGGTTTGATTCTTACAAGACCAAGACCAAGTACAAGACATATCTATTTTTACCCCATCTCTATTTATGTAAGAAATTGTTTTAATATTATTTAATGTTATGTACGATATTACAATTTATCCGTAAGGGATGCCTAAGCATTTTTCTGCCTTTGAAAGTGTATCATTGATATTTAAAATACTCATACTTAACTATTTTATGTTTCTTTACAGTTGGTCCTGTATTCCAAAGACATGAGGTGCCACTGCAAGCAGACCAATCATTGCTCACACTAGGACGCCTAGTACGGGACCGGCTGGCTAACATTTTTTATGAGACTCAATAGTTCAATATTGTAAATAAAAAATAAGAACTTATTTAAGGTTTTTTAATAAAATTTTCCAATATATTTAAGAGTTTCCCAAACAGAGTTTGCCACTGAGACTGTTGTTCGAGCTCCCGTTCTCTAAGCCTTATATGCTCAGTGGCAAACTCTGTAGCGAAATTCTGCCATCTTTCTTCGGTGCCAGCAAAGAGGGAAGCTGCATCAACAGGGCGTGTACGGCGGTGGCGCGGTGAGGTGTGGCGTGCGCGAATGACGCGGCGAGCACCGACTCCGATGCGTCTTGGACTCGCAAGAGCGTGGTGGGGAGTAGGGGAAACTGCACCTCCCTCTATCTCCTCAACATCGAACTCCACTTGCTCCTGGCTTGTGCCTGGCCGATTTTCATTATCCGTTGCTGAAAATAACAGTTACTAAATTAAGTACAAGACACACTTTATAATACTAAAAGCATTAACTACTTTTCATGGCCTTCATGCTTATTTAATAACTAGCAGCCCCCGCGACTTCAAAGAGTCGATTCCTATAGATACATTATTTCACTTCTAGATCATAATACACAGCACAATTTTTTTATATGCTCCGCTCCTATTGGTCGCAGCGTGATGTTATAAAGCCTAAAACCTTCCTCGACTAATGCGTTATCCAATGCAAAAAGAATTTTTCAAATCGGACCAGTAGTTCCTGAGATTAGCTTGTTCAAACAAACAAACTCTTTAGCTTTATATATTTGTATAGATTATAAAACATTTAGGTAATACAAATTTATGTGGATTTGTCATAAAGTAGGTACCTACACACTTTCAACAAAATTTTACATTAATATTTTCATTGTTATGACAGTTTTTGACAACGCTGTTGATTATGTCTCTATGACAACCTTTTTACTTCTAAATTCTTAACTGCCCGCTATCTTTCTATCGGATTTGTTAAGCCGAACTCCTTTACGGTATTTTATATTACTTTTAAATATTCAAATATTCAAAATTTTGTGAAAAGCTGTTCTGCGAGGTTTCTTATCAGACCTGTCGCAGCTTGGGTTCCTGTTAAGTTGAGGACCCTCTGCTCCAGGTCTGTTAAAATTAATCTGCATGCAGGGCCACCACCTGTTCCACTGGCAGAGCGATGAATTTTAGCTGCCTTCCTTTTCGTGTTGTTCTTCAAATCACTCCACACCTTCACATGTAAATTATAGCAAAACAATCATTGATAACACTTATTAGTAAGCTTTAATGTAATGTTTAATTTGAAAAGCCGTACCTTTTTCCACTTTTCAACTGGCTTAGAAGAACCAGTTGTATCCATATTGAGGACTCTGATTAGTTCGGTCCATTTATTATGAGCCGTAATGCGGCCATTTGGTCCATCTGCAAACTTATTCAAGTCTCCATTACTGCAATAAAGGAATATTGTAAACAAATATTGTAATTATGAATAAACAGATATTTTGACTAAATGTTTACTTATGAAAAACACGCAGCTATTTACCTTTCCATATACTCCACCATTACTTCAAATTGTGAAGAACTTGTTCGCGACATTATTAAGTATATATAAATAATTCACTTCAATTCACAAAATCTTATAAAGCAAAATATGCAAACCAACGACAAAACTAACGGCGAAACTTCAAAAGTGACAGATTTAGTGTTTCTTTCTAATTTCTAATATAAAAAAGAGACAGAAATATGCGGTGTGAAATTCGTTCAATTGAACGTTTCGATCCACGTTATAGTTTAAACTTTATTTGAAAAAAGGAACTCGTACTACCAATATCATCGAAAACTAACAGTCTCACGTTTAGACGAAAACGTTCATAGTTTACAGTATTGAAAAACTCATACTAGGCCTACAGATCACAGAGATACAAAGAGTTTTAAATGAATTGTATCCTCTATGTTGGTTGCAGAACTGGCTATTTGTTTACAAAGAAACAGATCCGTTGCACAAACCCATGTCTTAGACAATCAGCTACCTTTCATAAAACTGTTTCACGCTGCGTAACTCGCGACTGGCTGTTGCAAATAATTATAGAATTATCATGACGAAAGGTATAAAATAGAATGGATATTGTGTAATACCTTGGCCAGTCAGACGGACCAGGGCTACTATCTTTATAAAATATAATGGAAATTGTGTAATACCTTGACCAGTCAAACGGACCAGGGCTACTATCTCTGTAAAATATAATGGATATTGTGTAATACCTTGGTTAGTCAGACGGACCAGGGCTACTATCTCTGTAAAATATAATGGATATTGTGTAATACCTTGGTTAGTCAGACGGACCAGGGCTAGGTCAATCAAGTCCATTAGAGTAGAACTGACTAAAGTTTAATGATGAACAGTTTATCATGTTATTTTTACTGTAACATTGCAATTGAAAATCTCTGCAACCAAAACGCCTTCTTTCTCCTTTAGAGTGTATTTGTCTATGCATTGTTGTTTTCTCTCATAAACAAAAATGCAAAGCAAAATCAAGCTAGTAGGTACAAAAGTCCAGGCTAACAATTACACTTCAATACATGAATTATTTAAAAATATCAGCGTCGGCTCATTATGTACAGGCTTAGTGAAACTGATGAGAGTTGAGCAAATTACATAATTGTTATATTGTCATCGGTACTCAGAACATCAGCCCGCCGAGTAGCTTCAGATGCGAAGTGACTCGAAAGTTAAATACTCTACATAGTATATGCACAGCAAATAAAACAGTTTGATGTGTAGACAACGATGTACATATGTTGAAGTATCTAGTTGTATATTATATCGTATATATTGTTGTATATTTTTTTTTTATATATATAATAAACTAACGCTTGACCGCAATCCTGCCAGATGGTAAGCAGTGACGCAATCGTTGATGGTAAAGCGCACTAGTTTATTAAGAGCCTATTCACTCTAGCCTTGAAGACACTCAAATTTTAGTCCGACGGAAACACCGACGCTGGCAAATTATTCCAGTCCCTCGATGTACGCGGTATAAAGGAGGAGGCGAAACGCTTCGTCCGGATCGTAGAGGTGTTAACAACGTAAGGGTGGAAACCAGCCGTACGACGGGTCGTCCGCTGGTGGAACGGAGATGGGGGAATTAAATCATGCAATTCCATCGCACACTCCCCGAAATGCATCCTATATTATATATTTGCATTTGTATGTTCATCAAAATATATCTGCAATTGTAACTAGAGATATGTAACCCCATCAACACAGTGCAAGTTTATTGTATGTTCATCAAAATATATCTGCAATTGTAACTAGAGATATGTAACCCCATCAACACAGTGCTAGTTTATTGTATGTTCATCAAAATATATCTGCAATTGTAACTAGAGATATGTAACCCCATCAACACAGTGCTAGTTTATTGTATGTTCATCAAAATATATCTGCAATTGTAACTAGAGATATGTAACCCCATCAACACAGTGCTAGTTTATTGTATGTTCATCAAAATATATCTGCAATTGTAACTAGAGATATGTAACCCCATCAACACAGTGCTAGTTTATTGTATGTTCATCAAAATATATCTGCAATTGTAACTAGAGATATGTAACCCCATCGACACAGTGCTAGTTTATTGTATGTTCATCAAAATATATCTGCAATTGTAACTAGAGATATGTAACCCCATCAACACAGTGCTAGTTTATTGTATGTTCATCAAAATATATCTGCAATTGTAACTAGAGATATGTAACCCCATCGACACAGTGCTAGTTTATTGTATGTTCATCAAAATATATCTGCAATTGTAACTAGAGATATGTAACCCCATCAACACAGTGCTAGTTTATTGTATGTTCATCAAAATATATCTGCAATTGTAACTAGAGATATGTAACCCCATCGACACAGTGCAAGTTTATTGTATGTTCATCAAAATATATCTGCAATTGTAACTAGAGATATGTAACCCCATCGACACAGTGCTAGTTTATTGTCTGTTCATCAAAATCAAAATATATGCAATTGTAACTAGAGATATGTAACCCCATCAACACAGTGCTAGTTTATTGTATGTTCATCAAAATATATCTGCAATTGTAACTAGAGATATGTAACCCCATCAACACAGTGCTAGTTTATTGTATGTTCATCAAAATATATCTGCAATTGTAACTAGAGATATGTAACCCCATCGACACAGTGCTAGTTTATTGTATGTTCATCAAAATATATCTGCAATTGTAACTAGAGATATGTAACCCCATCAACACAGTGCTAGTTTATTGTATGTTCATCAAAATATATCTGCAATTGTAACTAGAGATATGTAACCCCATCAACACAGTGCTAGTTTATTGTATGTTCATCAAAATATATCTGCAATTGTAACTAGAGATATGTAACCCCATCGACACAGTGCTAGTTTATTGTCTGTTCATCAAAATATATCTGCAATTGTAACTAGAGATATGTAACCCCATCAACACAGTGCTAGTTTATTGTATGTTCATCAAAATATATCTGCAATTGTAACTAGAGATATGTAACCCCATCAACACAGTGCTAGTTTATTGTATGTTCATCAAAATATATCTGCAATTGTAACTAGAGATATGTAACCCCATCGACACAGTGCTAGTTTATTGTATGTTCATCAAAATATATCTGCAATTGTAACTAGAGATATGTAACCCCATCAACACAGTGCTAGTTTATTGTATGTTCATCAAAATATATCTGCAATTGTAACTAGAGATATGTAACCCCATCGACACAGTGCTAGTTTATTGTATGTTCATCAAAATATATCTGCAATTGTAACTAGAGATATGTAACCCCATCAACACAGTGCAAGTTTATTGTATGTTCATCAAAATATGTATATCTGCAAATGTAACTAGAGATAATGTAACCCCATTAATTTCGCAATAAGTGAAATCTACAAGAATCTATTTGGTATAAAATGGGTAAAACGTACATTACTATCGACTACCTACGTAACAAATTCTATTAACACGGAAGTAGCAAAACGCAGTAATCTAACAACTGATACAGATTGCATACAATATTACATACCTAGCTTCCATTGGCCCACACAAATTACTTCCCCAGATACTCCAGTAATCAAATAAGTAACGTAACCGGTCATTAATCGCACTCTGAAATTACTTCTATAGTCTTCAGTTGTAATAAATGCCGTTTCTAATATTATGTAATACTTTCCTTGTTCAGTTTCGTAAATCCAGTGTAGGCACCTTTTTACCTGACATTTGTTTATTTAATTTCGCTGTCTGGAATGAAAAAGCTTTTGTTCTTACAAACGTGCATAAAGAGACAAAAATTATAAAATAAATAAGAAAAGCGTACAGGACTATCTTGAAAATGTTTCCAAAGGGCATAACGCAACTCCCAATCTTCAAAAAACAGAGTTGGTTTATTCCAAGTTACGTGATTCCTGCCAATCTTGTAATAATACATCATCGGTGGATTAAGTTGTGGGGCCTCCTTGGCGCGGCGCGACACGATGTGGCTAACGTAAGTGAACAGCACCGGTGCCTTGTGCACCCAGCAGATCAGCGACATTACGGACACCACGACGGCATGCATCCAGTAGCGGCATGGCGCTGGGATGTTCTCGCCGTTCAGCGCCAGGTCCTGAATTGTCATCGATATGCAGGCGGCGACGGCGGCCGTCAACCCGCATGGCACCTCCAGCACTATGCAGCACACAACGCTGTACACCGTCTTCAGGTTCACAATGTTTGTGCCATGCATTTTGAGAGCTTTCATAAGATAACAATTAAGCTTTTCTCTGTGATGCCGGATGAACAGCTTGTCTTTAAAATCGTATTCTCCTATTTTTAGTTGCGTCTGAATATGGATATCATTAATAATTTACAATACGGGTGACTTACATAGTAAATAACGCCGTGCTAAATATATCGTATGCCAGAGATGGCGAACCTCTATGCATCTACGTGCCATTTTCCCAACTAAAAATTATTCATGTGGCCATGGCGTGGCAACAAACAAATTTTGGATTAGTGATTTTTGGAATAACCAATAATTATAATTGCGTGCTATTGTTATTTTAAATCTCTGGTGTCATTTCTCGGGACCCTGCAGTCCCGGAAGGCAACTTGGAGAAGCCCAATGCTATTTTTTGCAGTTTTTGATATTATGCCGTGCCAAAATTATTTTGTTACGTGCCAGCAACGGCACGCGTGCCACTGGTTCGCCATCCCTGTCGTATGCCATTCTACAGCTCACGTACCTAAGTCGCACTCCAGTCCTGCTGCTCTGTGTCATATGCGTGACCGAAGTGTCGGCTTAGGTCACAGACTACAATAAATAATTATAAAAATACGAACTCTTACTTGAGTTTAGTATAAAACAGACCTGAGTAAATTCGTAAAACAGCGTAGGAACTATGAGATATTGTGCATTTTCTTGTCGATCTAAGAACTTCAACAACAGCCTGCATCCCACAAGGCTGTTCGTAGCTTTAGTGGATCCCACTAGATTCACTAGCACGTGCTCAATTAAACCGTCCCCGAAGCTATCTTTGTACAGATGTACTTCATACAAATCGGCGGCATGATCCAATAGTGTGGAGAACTCTAAAACATTCTCCTGGCTCAAGTTAACCATTGAAAACCAATTTAGCATGGTTGTAATGATCAACATTCGATGCTGATTTTCTACCCTCTCAAAGATGCGACGAAGACACACTTCGAAGCCTCTTCTTAAATATTTAGAACCGGCTGTTCTGCCATCGTCTTTGGATATGGTATAAGCGAAGAAGTCTAACAGACGGGTAACGAACGGTAAAAGCTTCTTGTTGTCGATAATCCAGTTTGGACTTAGAAGTAAATTGTAAAATACTCTCATGCGATGCCTCGTCACAGTCTTTACGTCGCTAAATAGAACGCAGTGAATGTCCGTCAGCAACATATTGAACAAGGTCGTCTTCCCTCTGTCAAAATAGAGGAGCACCTCTAGGATTTGTTCAACAAAACTCTCGAAAGACCATAGGCATACGTCCGTAAAGAAGTTGAGAGTAATTTTAATAGTAGTTTCGCTACGTTCAGGTAGCAACATGTCCATTGTTGTTTGAAAGGCTACTTCCGCCTTCTGAAAGAGTCGCTTCGGGAAAGCGCTGAATGGATTCCATGATTTCAGCGTTTTTAGTTTAATTTGCATTCCAAAGTAGTACACCAGGGTTAGAGAACATAGGAGTAGCTCCTTGAAATCATTTTCTTGTAAAACTTTTCTAGAACTGTGTTTTAAAATAAACTGCAATTTCTTTATAGCTGCTACCTTAGTTTGATGGTAACTGGAATCTAAATTCATGGGCATATAAGCATCAGTAAGCTTGTTTATCTTGTCTTGCAGATCCTCATTGGATAATAAACTATGTTTTTTTGATGAAAACATTATTGTTCCTCACACTTCACTCCGCATTCACTTTTTTTTACCGAGATTTTGCACTTTGTTGCATGTCGGGTACACATTATTTTACTTACACATTTGTACTCTGGCTTTTATATAGCCCCATCCATGATCATGAAAATCATGGGGATTTTCTTCAAACTTCAACAATTACTGACTTTTATGAAAGTACAATAATGCCGTAGAATAAAAATAAATAATATTTTTTCGAACACTTGCCTTACGTTCTATGACTCAGTTTATGACTGTCATTGACTTGACACTGAAATGAGCAGATAATTATTGACAGCCCTGCCCCTTTACAAAAAGTTCGATATCCCATTTTATAAAGTAAATTTCTCGAAAATATAATTTGCGGTAAGGTTGTTATATTTTCGCCGTTTGAGGTTTTCTGCAGCCGCAGCAGCAACGCCAGCACAGCACGCCGATCCAGGAAGATGGGATGGCGCAAGAGTATCGACCCAAGTTGTGTCTCACACTAAAGCCCTACCCATCTTCCTAGGAAATAAGGACATGCCGTCCGGTCTCTTACCATCATCGCGCACCAAGCCATTAGGTTCTAATACATCTGGAACGCCGACAGTGACAAGAACTCGTCGAATGATGTCGTTAATGTTGGCGTGCCGAGCTAAGCGACCCGCACTTCGGCTGCAAGCCAGACCGTGGTGTCCGAGGCTCTTGACATCTGCACCACAGTGACAGCGATGAGGAGAACAGCAAGGAGCTCCTATTCGTAAGGAAGTAGCGATGCGGAAAGTGGTGTCGTTGAACAAAGTGCCTATGTTCGACGAAGGTAGTGCATGAAGCCAAAGACCCGACTCCCACCTTCCTACGGCTAGCAGGCGCGCACGCTCCGCATCAGTAGCAGACGAGTCAAGTAAATTGTTCTGTACTACTCTGCAGAGCGGCTCATCCCACTGTCTCTGCGAAAATGGATTGCTGGGTGGATCTGTATCCGGGCAAGTGAGTCTCCATGAATCCATAGCCTCGGAGAAGAACGGCACATCAAAGTTAATCATGAGGGTGCTAAAATTTTCCTGATTAATTTATCAGTGCCGTGGACCGAGGATATGAAAGCCGGTAAACTAATATCAGAAATTTTGCGGACGCCGAGGCCCCCCATACGAATCGGGAGAGTAGCTTGTGCCCAAGCTCGGTCGTCCATGGCCACATTTAAAATTGACGTTAATGTATGCCTGATAATTTGGTTCATTTTGTCTAAAAGGTGAGTGTGCTTCCATAAATGGGAAGCGCGAAGGAAATAAATTAATTTAGGGCTAAAACAGCAGTAGCGAATCAAGGTTATGGCCGAATGCATATTAATTTGCAACAATCTGTCCGAAACGTCATTGAAATTTTGAATTTTTTCGTAAATGAAAATGGGAAAGGAATTCTCGAAGATTGGAGCTCCAAGGAGACGAAGAGAGGTTTTTTCGGTAATTTTGATATCTGGAGCTATTGACTTAAATTTTGGTAGTGTCAGGTGTCTGTCAGTACTGTCGGCTCTCAATTTTCAAAATGTGAACTATACTTAAAGTTCACATTTTGAAAGATTGAGGTCGGTTCCTATGGAGTGACGTTAATTTTGTAGGAATTGAAGGTCAGCTAATACTGTTTTTACATCGCCTCCCAAAGTTCTATCATCGAGATACCAAACGTTAAATTTGAAATTTAGCTGTCGAATGATTGGGTGAATGGCTAAACTAAAAATCACTGGCCCGAGGGGGTCATCTTGTTGACAGCCAACAGCAGATTCCAAGAGATTGTCCCGAAATAGTAATTTAGAAGGGTGTCTGTAACATTGCCAAATGAAACTATAAATTTGGAGTATTTCTTTCTAGTTTCTGCCAGCAAGGTGTCCCTATTAACAGAGTCGAAGGCATTCTTTATCTCAACCTTCAGGATGACCTCACCTTTTCCAGAATTTAAGTAGGTCGACAAGGCATGTAAGGCAGCCTCACAGCCCCGTTTGGAGCCGAAACCTACCTGCAGGGGCTGAAATTTTTCCGAAACAACCTCACCATAAAATTTACAACAGATTTTGGCTGCCATACGACGGCAACTGGACGAATGCCGCCATCGATGACCGCCTCATTCGCTTTTCCGGAGAGCATCAGATTATAATATGTTTCTTCTTGTTATGTGTCAGATTTATTTATTTGCTCAAAAGAGCAGCATTTCAGGGGAACACGGCACTGCCACATCGCTGCTAAAAAGGATTTTGGCTGCTCCGCTAAAGTCACCCTCCCCTAACTTAGATTCTAGGAGATGAGATATATCTCTTGTAGTACATCTCTGTGTCTGCAGTTTGGGATCTAAATCAAATGCCGAAATGTTGCAATTTTCTTTAATTTGTGCCGTCGAAGTCTTCTTGGTAGCCAAATTATTTTTCAAATGTAAAGTTCTGTAAGGGAAGTTGAGTAGTTGTTCCCAAGCACTTAGCGAGTTCTCACGGGCGGCAAGACGAACGCAACCTGCTAGGTGTTGTGTCACTAGATGTCTCGCGCCGCGGGGAACTCGCTTTAAAACTGGAACAGAGTTTTTCAATTTTGATAGGGTTTTCCAAAGTGGGTATACTGATTTTTTTCCTAATGAGTGGTTAATATGATTTCGATATGTATGACTTATAAGGTAAGGCGCTCTCCTTAATAAAGGGGCGTATAATGATGGGTTAACAAAAACACAAAAATATGATGTTATGTTTATTAAGAATGAATGAACACACGTTGTCCTTAGTCTATCAGTCTTCGTGATCCTTTGAAGGAAAACCTCATACAAGTAGTTAATAATATTAATTGTAGATATAAATATCAGAGAATAGAGGTTTTCTCTCGATAAATTAAATTACGAAATAAATTATACAAAAAGTGAGCTAGTCATCGGTGGGATAACTTAGGGTTGAGTATGACTCTACTGCTTGTTTGTGTTCTGAGGGTTGTCTCCTTGGACTTGTTGTGGCACGTTGTAGGCGGGCTGACTGTACGTCTGTGCCACGTAGGGCCCCGGTCCCACTTGCTCCTGGAGTTTCTCGGCCTCCTCAGGGGCGACGGGACACATACAAGGGACGAGTTGAACGTGTTGGAGTGACACAGGCGTGAGACTCGCCCCCGCGGGCACACTGATGGGGATCGGCTGTGGATTCTGTTGTATCATTTCAGGTAGCTGGTACTGCTGCGGCTGTATGTGGTACACCTTACGGGACTCGTAAGGGGGGTAAGTGTACTGGAACTGGTACCTTGGAGAGATGTTCGAAGGCATGGGCTGCATCCACGACTTCTGAACGGACTGACTTCTGTAACAAGTGTGTGTGTAATTGTAATATTTTATACACTATATATAATTGTAATAATTACGTATTATAGTGATACTTAATTAGATATAAATAACGCACAATGGTCCACTGGAGGGGCTGAGTGCGGAAACCAAACCAGTAAGCAAGCAGTAAGTAGAACATAGATATAAATAACATAATAAAAGTATGAGCAAGTGTTTCGGAAAATAAGCACATTAGGTAAACATTCCGCTAAATGGACTCAAGCTGATTCTACAAAAAGGTCACTTAAAACAAAACTATAAACTGAAATGTCCGTGTCGTGGCACTAAACTGGAAGAATATTTAGGAAATAAATCTTGTTTCAAGAAACCAAAACCACTGATAAACAGTTCATGTGTTGCAGGAGCACGAAAATAGGTTTTTGTATACGGCACGGTTGGCGCAGTGGATAAGTGATTGGAGACGACGTCGACGGGATCCCGTCGAGGAAGCCGCGCTGTATGGGGTGAACTGCGCAGCCCAAGAGACTCTATGGCTGGCCATCAGAGTCGCGGGCCAGGGAAGGGCTGCTGGGGTTCCTAGATCGGTACTCGTAGGGGCGCCCCTACCGCGTTAGGTACGATTCAAGTTGCGTCCCTGGCCGCCCTGGTGCAAAGTATGCAACCCCAGCTGCTAGAGGCGGTGGTATCCACCCTCTTCCCTGAGCGGGCGGTACATGTTCCCCCGGCGATGGTTTCACCCTCACCCACAGACTCTCAAGAAGAGGAGGGCACCGATATCCCCGAGGTGACGCAAGCAGAGACGGGAGCGGCCGTGTCGCGGCTCCGGGCCAAGAATAAAGCGCCCGGACCTGACGGAGTTCCTGGCCGAGCTCTCATCCTAGCTCTGAAGGAGCTAGAGCCCCAGCTGAGGGGGCTCTTCATGACATGCTTCGAGCAGGGTCAGTTTCCCAGTGTGTGGAAGGAGAGGAAGCTGGTCCGCGTATCGGCCCATAGTGCTGCTCGACGAGGCGAACAAACTTTTTGAGCGCATAATCGCAGATCGCCTTGTCGGCCACTTGTTCAGAGACGGGCCGAATCTAGACGACAACCAGTTCGGTTTTGTTTTATGGAGTCTATGGTGGAGCGCATTAGCGTGTGAGAGCCCTGGCGGAGGATACGGTGTCTCGGGGTGGGGTGGTGTTGGCGGTGTCTTTAGACATTTCCGACGCCTTCATCAGGGTAGGGACCCTGGAGCTGTATTAGGCTCTGAAATACCATCGGGTGCCTCCCTACCTCCGCCGCATAGTAGGGGCTTATCTGGAGGACAGATGCGTCATCTATCGGGGACGTGACAATGCCGGTCGGCACCAAATGTCGTGTGGTGTTCCACAAGGATCGGTCGGCTGCCGACTTGACGCGTTATGTGGATGACACGCTTGTCGCTGCCCGGGAGAGCTCGCACAGGGCAGCGACGTTGACAGCCACGGCTGCGGTGTCACAGGTGGTGAACCGCAACCGGCGCCTGGGCCTGGAGGTGGCCCTTGACAAGGCCATGGTTTTCTATAGCCCCCGGCATGCGCCGTCAGTCAGTGGGATCCGGATAGCTGTCGGGTCCACCATGAAGTATCTGGGATTGGTGCTCGACAGCCAATGGGAATTCGGGCCCCACTTCCGGCGCCTGGCGCCCAAGCTGATGGGTGCAGCAGGCGCGCTATCAACGCTGCTTCCCAACATAGGGGGCCCGAGCGCCGCCTGTAAGCGGTTGTACGTGGAAAGCGTGTGGTCCATGGTCCTGTATGGGGCCCCTGTGTGGGCGATGGACCTGACGGCCGGAACACTCGCCATCCTGCGCAAGCCGCAGAGGGCGATGGCCGTCAGGGTCTCCGCGGGTATTGCACGATTTCCTACGAGGCGGCTTGTTTCCTGGCCGGATCCCCGCCCTGGTACCTAGTGGTGAAAGTACTCGCGTCATTGTACCGATGGCGCGAGGAAGAGCAGACACGGGACTCCAGTCCGGTGCAGTGGCAGATCGAGCTGCGCCGAGAGGAGCTCCGTTAGGTCCTGGTGGCGGACTGGCGGCAGAGGCTTATGCGCCCTACTGCAGCCCCGCTACCGTCGAGGCGATCCGGCCAGTACTCGACGACTGGCTCGGGAGAAGGCACGGCTCCCTGTCGTTCAAGGTGACGCAGGTACTGTCGGGACACGGCTGCTTCGGCAAGTACCTGCGTCGCTTAGGCAGGGAGCCGGACGCTTGGTGCCACCACTGCATCCAATACGGGGAGGACAGGGCGCAGGACACGCTCTCCGAGTGTGTAGCTTGGGTGAAGCAGCGCCGTGTCCTCACAAATGAAGTAGGAGGCGACCTGACGCTGCGGACAGTAGTGAGGAGGAAGGGCGGTAGCGCAAAGTCGTGGGACTCGGTGCGCGAGTGTCGGCGCGCGCCTCTGAGGCGATGTACGGGGTAGTTTAACACCCCACTACCCCGTGCAGGAGACGAGGCCGGGACAGACCGGGCCAGCACGAGGGTGTGGGGCCGTGGAGGAATTTAGACTCCCGCGGCCCGACGCGCGCTCGTGCTAGAAGAGACACCGGAGTGGTTTTAGTCAGTAAAAGTCTGATAGACCCCGTCGCCCACCCCAGGGCGGCGGACATCCATTGAGGATTTCCACCTCGGAAAAAAAAGTGGATAAGTGATTGACTGCTTGCTGCTTATGTAAATGTAACGAGTAGACAGTAACTGTCAAGCTGTGTAAATGTGACAAGTACTCGGTACTGTAAAGTAACATGTAAAGTTATCTACTAGTTAGTAAATACTACATAATCAAAAGTCATTTATTCAAATGTTAAAAGACAGTCGTTGGCACGCCCGCCCTTCACCACTTCCTAGTGCTTTCGCTGGTTACAAGTAGCGCAACTGACTCCCCAGCATGTGTTGCTGTCTGTTTAATTAGAAAACACCTGAGTGTATACAATAAATACTACACATGTAAATTATCTGACATTACAAGATACAGAACATTAAATTATTTACCATAAGTCGACTAACTTCATCATCAAATTAATAACAAAAATATTAAGAAAAAACTACCTAAACAAAAATCTACATGCATAAAGAACGTGACAGCTTAAATATTTCAACAATAAGCAATTAGATGAAGTCATATAACCTGATATAAGTAATATAATTAGATGAAGTCATATAACCTGGCGTAAGTAATATAATTAGATGAAGTCATATAACCTGGTGTAAGTAATATAATTGGATGAAGTCATATACCCTGGTGTAAGTAATATAATTCTGGAGAAAGGCGTGATCAAAGTCAGCTTTGTCTGCATGGGAGCAGGACAGCACTTATGCGCAGAAGTGTTTTTTGCATGGCTCCGATTATTTACAACAAATTACCCAAAAGTTGGAGGGAGCTAAATAATGTCCATTTGAAATGTCGACTAAAGTCACATCTATGTGTCAAGGCTTACTATGATATTAAAGAATTTCTGACAGATCCATTTATATTGACATAGATTTTTGATGCATTGTTATTTTTTTTTCCTCGGGCTGCCATTTATTTATTTTTGTTTTTTCTAATTCCATTATATTGACTTACATTTTTTTTTGACATGAAATTTATAATAAAAATCATTATTGTTCAAAATATTTGCACGCCATACTAGGTGGCAAACATGTATGATCTTATTTTTCTGTTATGTTATCCTGCATGCATTTTCTTTTATTCTTGTATGCACACACATGTTTAAGCAAATAAATTTATCTTTGTCTTTAAAGAACATAACCATTTTCTTGAGTTGATCAGGACGAACAACTCTTCTTATCGTTTAAATAGTCATTGATGCAACAGGAATGGAACCTTTGAACAGACGTTGGATCTTACTTGTGCTTTAAACAAGAAGAGGATTGTAAAAGGTTATTATGCGAAACCAACAAATGAGTTATGAACCTTATGGAACCTGTAAAAGCGTGCTCCTAGTTTGTTCTTTTTTAACATTGTGAATATAATTAATAGTTTCAGTGTAAAAAAAAAAAAAAAAAAAAAAAAACAACAACAACAAAGAATTTTGTTTTTGTCTCGGTCCTGGCCTACAAGTGTTTTTTTTTCCTATTATATATAAGACTAGCGGTCTCCAGCGACTTCGTTCGGGTGGTTTAGTTATACTCCGCTCCCATTGGTTGCAGCGTGATGTTATATAATATTTTTTCAAATAGGACCAGTATTTCCTGAGATTAGCGCGTTCAAACAAACAAACTCTTCGGCTTTATATATTAGTATAGATGTTGGCGAAGAAGAATTGTGAAGCAACCGTGGGAATACCAACTGTAATATCGTTAAATAATCTCTTAGACATAATTCTGACCCCTTACTGGTATATGAAAATACAATGTAGGAAGTCCATCATTCACATTGCAAACATCTCTTTCTGCCTCTTAGAACAGATATAACGTCACCGAGTTAAATTGCGCTTCGTATTTTCTATAAATTATTATATTATTATATTATATTATTATATAAATACAATATGTAAAGAAAACCCTGTCCGACCCATAAGGATAATAAAGGTTAGGTAAACACTTGACCAAATATAATTTTACATAATCATCACAGTAACAATAATAATGAATTTTGAAATAATCTTTTTTTCCCGGGTATTAATTCCAATTTCCCCGAAATTTGGTAATTTTTAAAAAACTGACAACACCATTTGTGACGGAGCGAATAGCGATGCGACCACGTGCCGCGTGCTCTGCCCCCCGCCGCCCGCGGAAGGGGTTGCTCACCGCACATGTATTAAGTTACCTCTTTTTGCGAAATAATATTTATTTTTTTTGGGGGATCTTTTTTTTAGTTTAGCCTATCTTTGTGGGCATTAGTAGAATCAGTTATCGATACCTAACAATACCATCACGGGTCGGACAGGGTTTTCTTTACATATTGTATATTAGAGCGCGGAATTATATATATATATATCCATACTAATATTATTAATGCGAAAGTAACTCTGTCTGTTACCCTTTCCCGCTTAAGCCTCTCAACCGATTTTGATGAAATTTGGCACAGACAATCTTTAGACCCTGAGAAAGTTTTATCCCGGAAAAATTTGATATTTCCGAGGGAAATCTAAAAAGCGCGATTTAACCAAAATCTACGCGGGCAAAGCCGCGGGCGGAAAGCTAGTTATATTATATATTTTACGTGGAGCGTACGGTTACGCTCCCCGAAAAAACTTGAATCCGACCTTTACAACCCAATGACTAAATGGTGCTGATACATTAGACTAGAAGATATTTTAAACACATGAAGTAGTGCGCTACACGACCCAGGGCGTTCTCCTACAGCATTCTATCTTTACCCTCTTATAGGTACCGGCCAGGGCACTAGACCGTAGCAAAGCCGAGGGCATAGAGATCCATGGCGTATCAGAGCCGTTACTAAAAATATACAAAATTAGAGATCGATGGTGTATCAGAGCCGTTACTAAAAATATACAAAACTAGCTGTGCCCCGTGGTTTCACCCGCGTAAGCTTCGAACCAAAAGAGCTCAGTTGATATAATATAAGCGCCTGTTAAAATAATGGGAGCAATATGTACGTACGCGTTTGCTCCCATTTTCGCAACATTTTTTGTTCCTGCTCTGCTCCTGTTGGTCTTAGTGGGGTGTTTTATAGCCTTTGTCCTTTCTCAGGCTCTAGACTATCCGTGTAACAAATTTCATTACAATCGGTTCAGTAGTTTTGGCGTGAAAGGCGGACAGACAGACAGACAGAGATACTTTCGCATTTAAAATATTAGTATGGATTAGAGCTATGGCGTATCAGAGCCGTTACTAAAAATATACAAAACATTAATATTACTTCGTTTACCAGTACTAATTTGTAGCTGAGAGCCTCTTTTAAGACAATACAAGACGGTAGCTAATAAGTTTTTTTTCTAATAATTATAATCTAGCGCTTGACTGCAATTCCGCCTGATGGTAAGCAGTGATGCAATCGTTGATGTTAAAGCGCACTAGATTATTAAGCCTATTCACTTAAAAAACTTAGGAATAGGAAGGATGACGGCAGTTGAGAGAGAAATAAAATAAATAATAAGATTTTACTATATAATTATCCTTAAGCCCCACAACACAATTATAGGAAAGTCGCATACTTATAATAACATAATTCGCACATAGTTTTAACTAAAGTAAGTAATGTCAAAATAAAATATTTATAAACTTACGAGGAATCTGAGCCCCACTTCAGGAAGAACGCTTCTGAAGACGCGACCAGCGCCAAGCTCAGGAGGAACTGCATCTACAAACAAATGAGAATCGCGTTTAATCGAAAATCATAGTTAGCATAACATCACATCTATCTTACGAAAAGGTAGGCAGAGATGTTCTTCCGTTGTATTATAAGACTCATGAAATGATCAAATAAATTCCTAAGCACGAATTTAGACTCTGCTGCTTATTATATAAAATTCCAATTGGAAAATTCAATAGGGACCTTGCAAAAATTCCAATTGGAAAATTCAATAGGGACGTGCATTGCCCAGGGATCGAACCCAGAACCACATTCAGCAATGGCACTGTCGATGGCGACCAGTTTGAACTACGAACCACTTTAGATAGTAAAAAACTATGATAGGTACTCAAATAATAAAAACAAAACAACGAGTAGTGGAAGTAACAGTTACATCAAGCAGTCTCGTAACCACCGACAACGTAAAACGAAAACAAAATATAATCAGCGCACTCCACATAAGATAAGGGGAAATGAAAGTATAACTCGTTATTTACAGCAATAGCTATACATAACAATATTCTACTTTATATAACAAGCTCGTGATGCAATATATTACACAAAGTTCAACTTTTAGAAGGTCCTCAATATTAATAGTAATATTACACTCAATTAGCCATTTACCTATATCTGGTCTAAAGTTGTTTGACCACTGATACAAATGGAAGTAGCAGACTCAAACAAAAATTTACTGAACGGAAACAATAAAGCTGAGCGCAGAGCAAAATTCGCAAAGCAACTAAATAACTACATTATGTAGGTCTCAGAAATAACGCAAGCTCTTGTTGTCGAACCCATTTCACAAACAAAACATTTTATATCTATAAACTCGATGCTAATTAGAGGCTTCCTCATCTACTAACGATCAAGATGAATGACCATCAGCTATAAAATCCTGACTACACAATTATACATTTTAGTTAATTACTGTTTTGTTTTTTAAATAAACGAGGATGTTGTTTGTCCATTGTAATGCTCCCATTCGGAATTGGGTTTCAAACGGAAATAGGAACTCTTAATTGTTGCCAAGTAATTAGGTACACAATTTTGAAGTTTAATTTGTACAGCCAGGAGAAAAATTATTTAGTTAAGGAGTGTGTGATCACAGCGATCACGGTGCATTCCGCTGTTTTGCCAGATACATTATAAATAGATTTGTGCCGGTCCGTGGATAATCGTTAAACGGTGCGTGCCAGTCCCGAACTCATAAATGTTTAATTTATCTTCAACGCTCCGCCTACGAATATGTTCAGTTCATCAACTTCAGCTGTATTTACTGCAGCGAAGGTTTACTCTTAAACTTGAATCATATACTAAATAAAATGGGAATTTGAGTCGATCCTTATAACTTCAACCACCTTAATCTTTAAAGTGTTACAATAGGTAGTAGTTAATGTGTAGTTATATAATTTATACAAAATAGCTCAGAAAATAAAAAATCAAATAGTAACGACATACCCACCACTAAATAAGAAAATTAATTACTCAATAAAGAGAAAGTTAAGGGTAATCGATTGTTTACTCTAATATAATATTTAGCCTTAAAAGGAAAATCGATTGTTTACTCTAATATTTAGCTCTAAAAGGAAAGATTACAACAGTATCCACGGTATTTAAATTGATATGTCGAACTTTCGATTACAATAAATCAGTAAATGGATGAGTGTCACAACAGAGATGTTATCAAACGGATGCCGGCTTCATGCCGTGTGTGTGTGGGGTGGACTAGTTAGTGAGCCAGTCGGTAGGATGACTTGCACCACTCGCCACTCTCCATGCTCTCATCAAGTGTCCATTGAGCCTTGTTATTGCCGCCATATAAATTGAAATTTTACTCAACAATAGACAATCACTAAACAGGAATAATGTAAACACGAAATAGTGATAAATGTATTCAAGTATGATTGTCAGCAACATTTATTTTTTTTTGGTTCAAATGTACTTACGTAATAAGTTAATGTTTGTTTAATTAAACTTTATTACCTTTTTTATTCTCCAAACAAATGTATGTTAAGTTGTAATGTAAAATAATAATTGCTATGTGATTACTGTAACAGTAACGATGAAAGAAAACAATATTAGCACTATTAACTAACATGGTAGCGGTAAAAAAAAATCGCAAATAAATAATATGATAAATTAGACTCACCGCTCTAAATGTTTCCGGACTCATGGCACTTGTCTAGAGGTGCTAACTGGACAACAGAAGAAGCCCAACGTTCACCCCGTCCGAGACTGAATTAAAAACTACTAGTTCAAGTCGAACAAAGAATTAAAGAGCTATACACAAAAAATATAGTTATTTTGGGAACGAAGATGCGTGCACCCACTCCGGCCGCGGAATGACCGATCCCAGGGGACCACTCGTTTTTTATACACGGTTTCAGAAACATTCCGTCCTTAAAAGCCGGTCTCCGACCTCAACATGAAGTATAATAATAATCTTATTAACTTATCTACACTTCTATCTTTACTTAGAACGTACCGTTATATTAGCCTAATTTTAAAAAGGGCCTTTCTTACATACTGGCCACTTTAGATAATTTCACACTTTTTTCTGAGAGCAGCTAAGTGTTTTGACATAAGAGTTTTTAAAGTGAGGTGTATCTATAGCCGCACCGATACTTTCTCGGGTTTAAATTAAGTATAAAGTGATTATAGACAGACCGTTATTAAGTGCATAAACTTCACGTACGTACATTAATCAGTTAAGAATAGGTACTAAACGACAATACCATGAAGACTATTTAAAGTTGGGGTTTACTTGGACAGGAGACGAAGACGAACCAAACCCTTCTTGTCTTGTTTGCGGCCAAAAATTATCCAATGAAGCAATTGTCCCTACCAAATTAAAGAGACACCTCTCTACAAAACATTCTCATCTCTTGGACAAGGACCTACAGTACTTTAAACGTTTGCTGAAATCTCAAACCCAGCAATCTACAAGCCTTACCAAGACAATGACTATATCTGACAAGTGTCAAGAGGCAAGCTATCAGGTGGCGGGGCTTATAGCAATAAACAGAAAAAAAAAAAAAAAATGAAACCACATACTATTGCAGAAAATTTAGTTTTGCCAGCTTGTCGTCAGATTGTGAAGACCTTATTTGGGGTTGAAGCTGAAAAAGAGGTGTTGAAAATTCCTCTGTTAGATAACACCATCAGCAGGCGCATAGAACACATGTCAGAAGATATTGAAGCACAATTAATAGAAAAACTACGAATTATTACATTCGCCTTACAAATTGATGAATCAACTGACATAAGTGGGAAGGCCCAGCTACTGGCATTTATACGTACGGTCGTTGAAGATGACTTTATTGAAAACTTTTTGTTGCTAAGAACTGCCCGAAACAACAAGAGGTGAAGACATATTTAATGTTTTGGATGCATAATTGAAATCCTCTGATTTATCATGGACCGATTGTATTTGAATATGTACCGACGATCACCTTCAATGACTGGTTCTGTAAAAGGGTTTGTTATTTTGGTGCAAGAAAGAAATCCAAATATTGTTCTGACCCACTATTTTATTCATGGGAAACCATTGGTATCAAAAACTCTACCGAATGATTTTAAAACTGTGTTGGGAGATGTAGTAAGGGTAAGTCGTCCATTGAAATCTAGATTATTTAAACAAATTTGTCAAGACATGGATGCATCATGCAGCCCAATACACGTTGCTTATTCACACCGAGGTGAGATAACTGTTAAGAGGACGTATTTTGTCCCGCGTGTATGAACTTAAGGAAGAGTTATTAATATTCCTCACATTGGAGTCATCAGAGTTTGTTAATTTATTCAGCGACGATACATGGTGCACAAAATTGGCGTACTTGGCAGATTTATTCGAACATCTTAACAAATTAAATGCAGGTATGCAGGGACCTTCTCTGTATGAGAGGAGACGTGTGTCCACCAGTGGGACGATAAAAAGGTTGATGACGATGATGCAGGGACGATATGAGTATATCCTGACGTAATCAGATAAAATAAAAGGTATCGCAGAAAATTTAACACTATGGAAAAATCATATTTGCCAGGGCACTCTGTCCATGTTCCCACATACAGTGTCAAGAAATGTGGATTCTAGAATGAGATCTTTAATAAGGGATTCATTAGAATTGTTAAAAAAAGATACAAACAAAACTTTCGCAATAACGAGGTTGAGAATTTTGATTGGGTGAGAGACCCGTTCAATATGTCACTCAGTAGCTTGGTTGGTTTTGAATTGGAAGAGAAAGAACAGTTTTGTGAGATAAAAAATGACCGCACTTTGCTATTAAAATTTTAGGAGTAGAATGTAAATAAGTTCTGGTTACTTGTTTCAGCAGAATATCCAGAATTAAGTAAAAAAAGCTCTTATTGCCCTTTTGCCGTTTTCGACATCTTACTGCGAACAAGGATTTTCAGCATTGACATATAAAAAAACTTTTTTACAAAAAAACAACCGACTTCCAAAAACCACTACAAAGTGAAAAATAAATAATTTCGGAAGTCGGTGTCTTTGGTTTTGTATATTCGTTTTTGACACCGACTTCCGAAATTATTTATTTTTCACTTTGTAGTGGTTTTTGGAAGTCGGTTCTTTTTTTGTAAAAAAGTTTTTATTTTATACTTTTTAGTTGTTAAAAGTACTATGTATTCAGTTGCATCCGAAAAGGACGTAATTTTATTTATTTTAATTTTTACCCGTATGTATTCCCTCAACTGCCTATGGTCTTCATCATACTGCAGACCATTATTTTAACCCAATGGGTGCAAAGGTCTCATCAATATAAATGTATTAAGTCCAACCACAAAGTAGCTACTGTAAACCGTTGAGGAGTTCCCAAAACTAGCCTTTGTCTTCATCATCAGAGCTCTTATGACAGTCACAACCCATCTAGGTGTAAAGTTCTCATCAATACAAATTAATCGAGCCCAAACACAATGTAGCTGCTGTGAATTGTTGAGGAGTTCCTTCGACTGTCTCCCGGCTCCATCATCAGATCTACTCCAGACCTTTATTAAATTGTAGTGCTTTAAAATACTTAATGAAAATGCTAAGAAATGCACTAGTCGCCCCTACAATTTTTGAAAGTTTCCCTTTTTTCTCTGGTCTTCCACCATCAAACCCTGATATCCTTATCATGGGACCACCTTGGGAACGTCTTCTTTTTAACAGAAAAATAATTATTAAAATCGGTTCATAAACGACGAAGTTATGCGCGAACAAAGATAAAAAAAAAAAAAAAAAAAAGCATATATACGGTCGAATTGAGTAACCTCCTCCTTTTTGAAGTCGGTTAAAAAGTAAAAATCGCAAACGTCTGCTATGTGTTGAAGAAGAGCTACGAGTATGTTTGTCGACAATTCGCCCAAGAATAAAAAGCCTTTGCTCCACACGCCAGGTTTAAATATCGAATTAATTGATTAAATCATGTTATTTAAAACTTATTAATATAACTAATATTAATTAATTATATTAAATAATTAATTAATATTATATAATAATATAAATAAAATTATTAATATTAAATAATATTAATAAACGGTTTAATTTCTCAAAAAAAAAATCACAATTACACTTGACAATCAAAACAGAAAAGTTAGGCACAATAATTATTAATAATTATCAATAAATATTAATATTATTTTCTTTGGGTTGGTTATGAGGGTTACCAACCTAAACGATATCAATAGGACCCCTACGTCCGTTACACCTAATTCAAGACTTCTAATATACTTACGCCAACCTTTACTGGTGTGCCGTGAAAGTTTACTGAAACTATAAGTGTGCCGTTGACAACAAAAGGTTGAAAAAGTGTGGTCAAGAGGAACAATTAAATGCTCATCTAGGTTTTAAACTGCTATCTGGATGAGGTGATTACCTACTTGATTAGTTAAAAACGAATGGAGTTATAAATGCAGAATCAACAGACGGCTGAAGTGATAAAATCAATGTAAGCAGCATCCTATCATAACAATACTATATCAAGAAACATATTGCTTATGACCAGACGGCTGAAGTTCTAATCAATGCAAGCAGCATCCTATCGTAAATAATAATAAAAAAGAAACATTGCTAATTGCTACATAATACAGGATGGAAACTTTCAGTGGTACCTTATCCAATAAAGCTGCACGAAAATGGTCTTAGGAGACCACCATATTTTTTTTTTTAATGGAAATTTGATATCATCCACTGATTTTCAAAACAACTACTGGCAAAACAATAGCCTATTCTGATCTTTTTCTAATAATGATCAAAAACCTCTATATGACCAACCAATAATAGAGTCACAAATCGTAAATAGTTTACGAATGTGTTAGCATTTTGATATAGGTAACATAATTTTAGAATATTATTTTTGGCTAATCATAATTTTAGAATATTAGTTTACGGAATAGCATTTATTACAGTATTTGTTAGACTTATATCCCCCTTATTCATAAACGCAGCTTAAAGTTAACTAGTGATTAATGTTACTTTAACCATACATTTTTGACCTTTTAACATCACTTAACTTTATTCGTCCTTTATGAATAAACACTACAGAGTTTAAGGGGTTTATTCATAAACGATGATGAAAGTTAAGTGACGTGCAAACGTCAATCATAAACTAACAATCGTAATCACTAGTTAACTTTAAGCAGCCTTTAAGGGGGTTACATTGCTATTTAATATGACGTAATAGGTCGTTTGAAACGATTGGAACAATACTGTCAGTTGACGTTGATAAATATACTTTTTGATGAAGGCAGAGGTAAAACAAGTACATAGGTTCTGTAAGAGCGTCGAGTGAGCACCTCAGACACTGGTCGCCCTCCGCTAAGCCTTACTCAGACAAGTGGTTGTCTCACCAGGCGGGGGCAGACCGCCTACAGAAAACTACAAGCAATTACTCACATGGACCCGCGCAACTCACGCGTGATATAAATCGTAGGCTAATGAAGCCGACTAAAGAGAGGTGTCCGATTGAGTGGACCACCGCAGACCTTTCGCGACCGACAACATGTTATCAATACTATTGCTTGATAAGTGCCGTTGCTATGTGGAACAGATCGTTCAGATTTCATATAAGTAATTTGATTTTATATCACATATTTTATATTGATAGTGCCATGACTACGTTGTGCTGCAAATCTTATTATGGCCAGTATTTATAGTTATTGTTATTAAGTTGTTATACCTCATAAGGTATCGAGTGTAATCTTCGCTCATCCTCCATACAAAAGAGAGGATCCGGCGACCAGACGAGTGTTGAGTCTCGCTGGCACTTACCTGACATTTGATTTGGACAAGTTGTGTGTGTGCTAGTTGTACGGTAAACTCTACTGTCCGACAGATAGAACTAATTGTTTCTAAACATAACGATAATGACAAATGTTAGAAATAATAAGGTTAATAGGTATTGGTTTCATGCATCTTTGTGCCCTTCTTCTCTAGTTTTCTGATTAATACCTGAAAGCCTAAATTGAAAAAAAGGATTGTGTGGTTTTATGAAACACCGATAAAAGTGAAACTTTTTAACCGACTTCAAAAAGGAATAGGTTGCTCAATTCGACCGTATACAATATGTAACAAAAACCCTGTTGTTCCTTCTACCTACGTTTTAAGTATAAGGATTAATGTATACGGATGTAATAAAACATTATATCATCTATAAAAATTTGTTCAAAAGAATTATAATTAAAATATTGAATTATTAATATTTGTAATCTTAAACTAATTTCTTACCTTTGCAGTTCTGCATGAAGAAGACATTTAACTCTTTTCTCTTTAACTTATAAAATCAGATATTCTAAACATTTTGTCGAATGTGTCGATTTTAATAGTTATTTGATGTTGACCCCTCGACTAGACAATAATTACTTTTTTTTAAAATATAATTTCATTAATGATGTGCTTGTAAGTAAATATATATGTCCCTGAAAGGAACAACAGAGTTTTTGTTACATAGTGTATATGCTTTTTCTAAGTTTGTTCGCGGATAACTTCGTCGTTTATAAACCGATTTTGATAATTCTTTTTCCTTTGGAAAGAAGATATTCCCAAGGTGGTCCCTTAATGAGGGCATCTGGGTTTGGTGGTGGAAGACCAGAGATATCAAGGGAAACTTTCAAAAATTGTAGGGACGGCTAGTGCACTTGTAAGTTTTTTCATTAGGTGTTTTAAAGCACTACAGTTTAATAAGGGTCTGGAGTAGATCTGATGATGGAGCCGGGAGACAGGCGAGGAAACTCCTCAACGATTCACAGCAGCTACCTTGTGTTTGTGCTTGAATAATTTGTATTGATAAAATCTTACACCTAGATGGGTGGTGACTGTCATTAGGAAGCTGATGATGATGACAAAGGTTAGTTCACAAGTTCAGGGAACTCCTCAACAATTTACAGCATTTCCACTGCTACCCGCCATGCTGAATTTAAGTCACTAGATCGTGTCACCTCTAGCAATGGTCATACATTTAGTCCGGTTCCAGAGAAAATAAAAAAAACTGTTCAGTAGTTTGGTAATAATAATAATAGACGAAGTTATGTTGACGAATAACTACCGGAGATATATTATGAAGGACGCGACGGGACGATTGACGTGTGTCGGGCATGTCACCATCCGGGTGAGTCCATCAGACATATTATCTCTGGTTGCTCTCGTCTGGCTAACAGCGAGTATTTGCACAGGCATAACCATTGCTAGGATTATCCATCAGCAACTTGCTTTGAAATATAAACTTGTGGATTCTGAGGTACTTACCGTATTATAAGTATGTGCCCGACCCAGTTCTTGAAAATGACCATGTCACGTTGTACTGGGATCGGTCTATCATTACTAACAGGACTATTGTTGCAAATAAGCCTGATATAGTAGTGATAGACCGATTAGCGCGCCTTGCAATGATTGTCGATGTTACCATTCCACATGACGGGAATCTCGTGAAAGCTGAGAAAGAGAAACAAATTAAGTAAGTATCCCGACTTGGCGCACGAGATCGTTGACATGTGGAATGTAAACTCGGCTGTCATTGTACCGATTGTCGTATCGGCCAATGGTCTGATAGCCAAGAGCCTCGACCAACATCTCAGCCCTTGAAGGCAGTACTCCTCGATACGACCCGCATAGTGAGGAGGTTCCTGTCTCTGGAGCCCTAACCACCGGTAGCTTGGACCCTGCTCCCGTCATCGGTAGAACATTATTTTTTTATATTTTTAAATGTTTTTGTATGTTTTTTTATATAAATATTTAAAAATGTAAAGCGATATGTAGACACGGAAAAATAAAGAGGTAATAATAGTTTTTTTTTATAAATATTTAAAAATGTAAATGAATATGTCTATCTAAAAAAATAAACGAAATAATAATAATGGCAACACTAAAGTCGACTAGTCAATTTCGTCAAGGTCCTGTTTATATTTTAATTTTAAATACATTTATCATTAGAAAATCAGTAAGGAAAATTAATAACTCAACAATATACCATTTTTTTTAAATATAAATGTACAATAATGTGAAAATAAATGCTTATAAAAAACTGCCGAAGCGGAGGTCACATGACAGCTGTCACCTCCGATAAAACTGGAAAATTAGGACGAAATAAATGTTGACGAGACAAGCCCCACGAAGAGCACGCTCACCACCTCCGGACTCGTTGCCCAGCTCCACCCCGCCGCTGCCGGTCCCCAGCGCCAATGTAAGCGCTGTGACGACACCGGCCGCGGTAGTTACGTCGAGCTCGAGCGACGAGTATTTCTCTCCGCCGACGTCGCCAACACCTGTACGTCGACAGGGGAGAGGCCGGCCACCGAAGACCTTGGGACTTAGGGGCCTTCCGGCCCCGAGCCGGGTCCCCGCTGCCGGTGGTTGTGTGCAGCGCATGAGATGGACTCAAACAATGAACGAGAACGTCATGCGCGCATATTACAGGGCTACAGAGGGGGGAACTAACCTCACTGCGTACCGTGAAAGGATGCTGTCTCTGTTTCAGGCACTGAAACCAACTGTCAACGACTGTCGGATCAGGTGCGGGTCATTCAACGCAATCACAGGTTGGACGATACCGCACTTGATAGGCTGCGCTCAGAGGTACTGAGCAACCAAATCACCCCGACTCTGACACAGACTGCGGCACAAGCGTCAATCATCGATGCTGCTCCGCCGCGGTCCAATCGTGTTGAAGAAGAGGATGATAGGGTTGAAACAGTAAGTAGCCAGTACAATGACCGACTGAGGAACGCACTGGAGGATGCGTTCCACGACTATAGATCCACTCCGACTGACCTTAGATCCCGCTTACCACGGCTACTTATGCATAAAAAAATAGGGCGCTGGTGTGTGCTTTGGACTCGCAGCTCAAGAATTTCTTCGAGAGCAGCGAGGATCTCATTCATACACACTCGATCTTGTATTGTGCGGCTGTAGCGGCATGTCGATTAGCGAAAGTCAAGTTCCCGAATTGTGAGGAAGCTGTTCGACCAAAACCAGCCGTACCAGCCCGGCAACGCAGAATCGAGCGCCGTATCGATGGGACCAGGGTACTCATTGGCATTGCTTCAGGGATGGCAGTACTCGACCACGAGTGATGCGCTTTGTGAGACAGGTATTCTCGGGGACTGGTATCAGTCCTCGAGAATACATTATCATCTCACAGAGCGCATCGAATCCCTGAAGCAGAAAGTTTGTGCATGGGCGAGCCGTATTCGGCGGTACAGGCAGCGAGTGGATCGATATACGCAGAATCGCATGTTCCAGAGCGATGAGAGGTGAGTATACAGAGCTTGGGAGCGACCTGAACAAAACGAGGCTGACGTGTGCCGCCCGGATGATGCCACCACAAGTGCATTCTGGCGCGTATTCGTTTGTCACACTGAGGGTGACTGGATACAGAATGTCGAACAAGTGTGTGAAACCATACCAGAAATGGATAGCATTATGATAATACCATCAAACGTAGCCACAGCAGTCCGAACGTTACGGAATTGGAAATCACCGGGACCGGACGGGCTGCATAAGTTTTGGTTAAAATGGCTAAGTACACACTTGTTTGGCATCTCAATTCCAGTAATCCTTAGAGTCTGGTTCGCTACCCCAGTTCTTAACAACTGGAATCACCCACCTGCTCCATAAATCAGGTAGCACCGCGGAACCCAACAATTATAGGCCAATCACTTAAGTCTACCAAAGGTCTATAAAGTTCTTACATCCATTTTGAAAGCTAACATTAACAAACACCTTGACAGCAACTCCATCATGTCTGTCTCTCAAAATGGATGTAAGAGCGGGTCCCATGGTACTAAGGAGCCATTCCTCATAGACATGGCCATCAGCCTGCAGCCAACAGGTTCGTCGATCCCGCAAGGATCTCTCAACCTGCATGATAGATTATAAGAAGGCCTGCGATTCGGTGCCACATACATGGCTTATGAGGGTGCTGGAGTTGTGCAAGATAAATGCAACTCAATGCACTTTTCTTAGGTCCTGTATGAGGCAATGGAAGACAGCCCTCCACTATCCAGGAAGTCGACAGATCCAGGGGAATGATGAACCTGTATGGATTAAGCGGGGAATATTCCAGGGCGACAGTCTTAGTCCACTTTGGTTCTGCTTAGCTCTGAATCCTCTAAGCACACTGCTGGAGAATTCAGGGCTGGGTTATCGATTAAGGAGAGGTGGTTAGGTCATATCATACCTCTTCTATATGGATGATTTGAAACTCTTTGCCCCTAATGAATTGCATCTGATGAAGCTACTGAATGTAACCGAAACTTTTAGTAGTGGCATCAGAATGAAATTTGGCGTGGACAAATGTGCAGTCATGCATGTAAAGCAGGGGGAGATTATGGAATCCGAGGGAATTACACTCCCAGATTCCATACACCTTAGATCCCTCTCCTCATTCGAGAGCTATAAATATTTGGGTATGTCGGAAGCGTTAGGTATCAACGATGCTGACATGAAGTAATCGTTGAAGGAGTGCTTCGTTGGTCGCCTGAAGCAGGTATTAAAATGTCTTCTTTCAGGCGGAAATAAGGTGCGCGCCTTCAACGGGTGGGTCATGCCGGTTTTGATGTACTCTTTCGGTATACTTAAATGGACTCAGACCGAACTCGACGCCCTAGACAGAAGGGTCCGTACACTGCTGACAGCAAACAGGATGCATCACCCACGATCATCGGTGATGAGACTGTATATCCCGCGGAAGTGCGGGGGTCGAGGATTTTTAAATGCGAAGACCCTACACAACCGAGAGGTATGCAGTCTCAGAGAATATTTTTTACAAACCGTAGTGGGTATGCATCATGATGTGGTCACAGTAGACAAGGGGCTCACCCCGCTATCCATGGCGAAAGAGAACTGGCACAAGCCTATAATACTAACCACTGATGACCGCAAGAAGGTATGGCAAAGCAAGGAACTTCACGGGCGATTTTATCGGGCTCTTCATGAGCCCGATGTAGACTTCTTAGCTTCCGTATCCTGGCTACGATTCAGTGACCTTTTCGGGGAAACTGAAGGTTTCGTCTGCGCAATTATGGACGAAGTTATCTTGACGAATAACTACCGGAGATTTATTATGAAGGACGGGACAATTGACGTGTGTCGGGCATGTCACCATCCGGGTGAGTCCATCAGACATATTATCTCTGGTTGCTCTCGTCTGGCTAACAGCGAGTATTTGCACAGGCATAAATAACCAAGTAGCTAGGATTATCCACCAGCAACTTGCTTTGAAATATAAACTTGTGGATTCTGAGGTACCGTATTATAAGTATGTGCCCGACCCAGTTCTTGAAAATGACCATGTCACGTTCTACTGGGATCGGTCTATCATTACTGACACGACTATTGTTTTAAATAAGCCTGATATAGTAGTGATAGACCGATTAGCGCGCCTTGCAATTATTGTCGATGTTACCATTCCACATGACGGGAATCTCGTAAAAGCTGAGAAAGAGAAACAAATTAAGTATCTCGACTTGGCGCACGAGATTATTGACATGTGGAATGTGAACTCGGCTGTCATTGTACCGATTGTCGTATCGGCCAATGGTCTGATAGCCAAGAGCCTATTTTTTTTTTTTTGGGGTGGGAATCCTCATAGGATGTCCGCCGCCCTAGGGTGGGCGACGGGGTCTGTCAGACTTTAACTGACTAAAACCACCCCGTTGTCCCTTCTATCACGAGCGCGCGTGGGGCCGCGGGAGTCTAAATTCTTCCGCAGCCCCACACTCTCGTGCTGGCCCGGTCTGTCCGGGCCCCGTCTCCTGCACGGTGTAGTGGGGTGTTAAACTACCCCGTGCATCGCCTCAGGGGCGTGCGTCGACACTCGCGCGCGCCTCCGCCTCGGGGTCCATCGAATAGGGGGCGGGGACTTCCCCATGTCCTCGCCCCTGGACCCATTTATGGGGGGCGGAAGAGGGCGTTATCCGCCCTTCTTCGGCGCCCGGTGCGTCTTCTGCGGCTCGGGAAGGGAGTTGAGATCTCCCTCTCCCGTTCCGCAGCTTCCTTCTGCGACATCACGGCCTCGCAGAAGGACACCACTGCATCCCACGACTCTGCGCTACCGACCATCCTCCGCACTACTGCCGGCAGCGTCAGGTCGCCTCCTACTTCATTTGTGAGGACACGGCGCTGTTCCTCCCAAGCTACACACTCGGAGAGCGTGTGCTGCGCCGTTTCCTCCCCGCATTGGACGCAGTGGTGGCACCGAGCGTCCGGCTCCCTGCCTAAGCGACACAGGTACTTGCCGAAGCAGCCGTGCCCCGACAGCACCTGCGTCACCCTGAACGACAGGGAGCCGTGCCTTCTCCCGAGCCAGTCGTCGAGTACTGGCCGGATCGCCTCGACGGTAACGAGGCCGGCGGTAGGGCGCATAAGCCTCTGCCGCCAGTTCGCCACCAGGACCTGACGGAGCTCCTCTCGGTGCAGCTCGATCTGCCGCTGCACCGGACTGGAGCCCCGTTTCCGCTCTTCCTCGCGCCATCGGTACAATGACGCGAGTACTTTCGCCTCTAGGTCCCAGGGCGGGGATCCGGCCAGGACGCAAGCCGCCTCGTAGGAAATCGTGCGGTACCCGCGGACGACCCTGACGGCCATCGCCCTCTGCGGCTTGCGCAGAATGGCGAGTGTTCCGGCTGTCAAGTCCATCGCCCACACAGGGGCCCCATACAGGGCCATGGACCGCACGATTCCCACGTATAACCGCCTACAGGCGGCGCTCGGGCCCCCCATGTTGGGAAGCAACGTTGATAGCGCGCCTGCTGCACCCATCAGCTTGGGCGCCAGTCGCCGGAAGTGGGGCCCGAATTCCCATCGGCTGTCGAGCACCAATCCCAGATACTTCATGGTGGACTCGACAGCTATCCGGGCCCCACTGACCACGATATGCGATCCCGGCGCCGGCGCACGCCGGGGGCCATGGAAAACCATGGCCTCCGACTTGTCAAGGGCCACCTCCAGGCCCAGGCGCCGGATGCGGTCCACCACCTGTGATACCGCAGCCGTGGCTACCAACGTCGCTTCCCTGTGCGAGCTCCCCCGGGCAGTGACAAGCGTGTCGTCCGCATAACACGTCAAGTCGGCGCCCGACGGGAGCTCGCCTCTCAGCACCCAGTCGTAGCCGATGTTCCACAGGAGCGGTCCCAAGACCGATCCCTGTGGAACACCGCACGACATTTGGTGCTGACCGGCACCGTCACGTCCCCGATAGATGACGCATCTGTCCTGCAGATAAGCCCCTACTATGCGGCGGAGGTAGGGAGGCACCCGATGGTATTTCAGGGCCTCCCTAATACAGCTCCAGGGTAGGGTGTTGAAGGCGTTGGAAATGTCTAAAGACACCGCCAACACCACCCCACCCCGGGACACCGTATCCTCCGCCAGGGCTCTCACGCGCATGATGGCGTCTATGGTGGAGCGCCCACGACGAAAACCGAACTGGTTGTCGTTCAGGTTCGGCCCCTCTCCGCACAAGTGGCCGACGAGGCGATCTGCGATAATACGCTCAAAAAGTTTGCCCGCCTCGTCGAGCAGCACTATGGGCCGATACGCGGACGGTGAGTCCGCAGGGCGCCCCTCCTTCCTAAGCAGGACCAGCTTCCCCTCCTTCCACACACTGGGAAACTGACCCTGCTCGAAGCATGCCGTGAAGAGCCCCCTCAGCTGGGGCTCAAGCTCCTTCAGAGCCAGGACGAGAGCTCGGCCAGGAACTCCGTCAGGTCCGGGCGCTTTATTCTTGGCCCGGAGCCGCGACACGGCCGCTCCCGTCTCTGCTTGCGTCACCTCGGGGACATCGGTGCCCTCCTCTTCTGGAGAGTCTGTGGCTGAGGGTGAAACCATTGCCGGGGGAACATGTCCCGCCCGCTCAGGGAAGAGGGTAAATACTACCGCCTCCAGCAGCTGGGGTTGCATACTTTGCACCAGTGGGGGCGCCCAGGGACGCAACTTGCCCCGTACCCAACGGTAGGGGCGCCCCCACGGGTCCCGATCTAGGGACCCCAACAGCTCTTCCCTGGCCCGCGACTTAGAGTCGCCAATGGCCAGCCACAGACTCTCCTGGGCCGCGCGGTAAACCCCATACCGCGCGGCTTCCTCGACGGGATCCCGTCGACGTCGTCTCCGGTAGCGCGTGTACTGGCGGCGAGCCGCGACGCACTCGACGCGCAACCGCGCAATGTCGTCGTTCCACCAGTACACGTTGCGCCTTGCGGACTGTTGGCGGACGCGGGGCATGGACGCGTCGCAGAATAGCCAAGAGCCTCGACCAACTTCTATTGAGGCTCTCGTTAGGCAGTTGGATCAAAGGCTTGATTCAAAAGGCAGTACTCCTCGATACGGCCCGCATCGTGAGGAGGTTCCTGTCTCTGGAGCCCTAACCACCGGTAGCTTGGACCCCGCTCCCGCCATCGGTGGAACACTATTTTATTTTTTAAATGTTTTTATGTTTTTTTTATAAATATTTAAAAATGTAAATGAATATGTTTATGTAGAAAAATGAACGGAATAATAATAATACTTTATTTGCAAGAATGTAGGTTTACAAAAACAGTACGCTCTTCTTAAAAATAAAAGTGGGCCCATTTACATTCTACCACCAGAAGTGGTGAGCAAATATTTTGTAAATATACATATAATTATAAAATGTTAAACTCATCACATTATGTATTAGTTATTAATATCAATTTATAAAATGTCAGATCGTATAATATATTAATTGAAATGTCTATGATTTTTATTATAATGACAAAATAAAATTAATGCTATTAATTCAATGTCGGCGGCAGTCCCAACTGCAGTGCAGTGTAGTCCAAATGCAAATCTGCATTATAAGATGTCACAAGAGGTAACAATTAACATCGGTAACTTTAGCACCTATGAAGAGTTATAATAGTATACCCCACCTACTATAGGTGTTTAGCGCATAGGTCGTGTTACGTAATTAAAACTCGGATAGTTAGAACGTTGGATATTGCACGTAAGTAGAGGAGTACAATGTATACTATGACGTCTACAATAACGTGATGTAAGTTAAGTGTGAACAGGAATAGAGTGTAAATGCGACTCGATATAAGAAAATTATTTTTTTTTATTTTGGGAATACCTTTTTAATTACATTGAACATACTTTACACTTAGCTATTTAATCGAAAATTTCAATAAATTGACGCGCGCCGTGCGAAAAAAGTCATGCAGTGTAGGGTTAACAACCTTTTCACGTGAAGGAAAACATCGTAATAAAACTAACATGTCATAAAGTCAAAAATTTGCAAACATGTGTTATGAACCAACCAACATGTGTTATGAACCAACCAACATGTGTTATGAACCAACCAACACCCTCATTACGTAACCCACTATTTCTATTAGTTGGAATCATTTTGAAGCATATTGCTTATACATTGCATCATAAGTTCAAAAATGTGTCTCCTCAACAAGGTATATAGCGCAATGAATGATGTTGCACTGTCAAAATCAAATCCATTGCTACTGATAATGTGTTACACAATTACCCTGCAGCTCAAAAATCCCCACTTGCAGTATTAGTATCGTGTTTGTTGTGGTTGTGACACGACCTACCTGTCTAGACCAAAGTAAAGCCTTCCTTGGCCATTTTTGCTCACCTATCTCATCACAAACTTGTGGATCAATTTAGATATTAATTTTTGCTCACCTATCTCATCTTTTTCTCGGTGGTAGGCCATAACATCGGCTGCCGGCAGAAGATACCACCCACCAGACAAAGTCTTGCCGCCAAGCGATTCATCGTGTTCCGGCTTGTCTGGTGAAGCCGTACGGAGGACGGGTCTGAGCAGTTGTGTTGCGATATGTGGCGGTTACGATGCGCCAAATGTTGTTGTGTCGGGAGTTTGGTCGTGGAGAGTCTCCAGATCAATCTCCCTCTAGCGCAGCATTGTTTGGTCGTGTTGGTCTTGGGTTTAACATTGCATCACCTCGCTCAACTGTCGTCATCCTTCCTATTCCTTAGATTTTTAAGTAAATAGGCTTAATAAACTAATGCGCTTTACCATCAACGATTGCATCACTGCTTACCATCAGTCGGGATTGCAGTCAAGCACTAGTTTATAATTATTCAAAAGAAAAAATAACAAACTTATGGATCAATTTAGATATAATATTTTTGCTCACCTATCTCATCACAAACATATGGATCAATTTGGATATTATACAGTATGTTAACTAACAGAGGGCGTTCCCGTTAACCCGAAATAGTATAGCATACATACATGCTAAAAAAATATTTCCATTCGAAAACAAAATGTTTTAAATTTTTTTCCAATAAGAAAATATTCAATAAAAATTTTAAATTGACATGTAAAAGGAACACACTGTACACAGTGTACACGCAAGCATGAAAGACGGGAACGTCGCAATTTATTTATACATGACGACTACTATTTTGATTTAAAACAGGAGGTTTCAAATTTATTTCCAATTAGAATTTTTTTTATTCCGATTTTTTTATGCTTATTTTTCTATGCTGATATTTTTATTTTAATCTATTAATGATATATATTAACGAGTTTAAGGGAACGCCCTCTGTTATTTAACATACTGTATATTAACGAGTTTAAGGGAACGCCCTCTGTTATATAACATACTGTATTTTTCCCGTAAAATTAACTTTCTCCATTAGCGGTTCCATTCTGCGGGGGCTGCGAATAGTAACACAATGGCTGTTATTAACCAGTCCCAATGAAAGCCTTTCGTACTGTTGTATGTCACATAATAACGTCACTGGTGCAGAAATTGAATTTACACAAAAGTGAAAACAATCAACATAACCCCATAGCTACCATTCGCATGCGTTTTGACAAAAGACGTTCGTTCGGTCTCACCGGCTCCTCGAACGGCGTCTTGTACCTACAATAGGGCGGCGCTGCCCACGTAATGGCGAGGAAGGATGCGGCTGACACTCGTATCGAATCGTCGGGACGTGTTCATTATCAAGTCCAGTCAAACACTCTATGAAACTCCCCTTGCACTGCCTTCACTGGCCGCGCTACACTGAGCGTAAAATCTTAAATGGGTGAAGACAACAAAGTGACACAATGATTTTCTAAAAAACGCGTAACCGTCCTATATAAAGTCGTAGTTAAGGAAATAATGGAACCCGTTTAAGACAGGAAGTCAATTGATATCGGGCCAAACAATGGACACAGGTGATGACTGTACGATGTTGGTGGATGATTTATTTTCCTATATATTTAAAGTACTCTGTGATGATTTATTGAGATGCTCTTAGTACGGGAGATACCTACTTTAAAACCCGCCTCAGGCCTTCAATTACGTTGCGGTCGGCTTTCTTCCTGTCTAACCGAATGCAGCGGAATACCGGTATTATTACTAAAACCAAGATGTTTTACACATCAGAATAGAAATCTATTCATATTTTATAGACGAGATTAGCTACGGCTGCCATAAATCAATACTTGTATTTACATAAATTCGCCAGCCAATGAAATGATGCGAGCCCCGGTGGCGTGACGGCGGCGGCGGCGGCAAGCTTCCCGCGCAAGTGCAGAGCGCACTTGTTCCCGCCGCAAAAACAGTGGAGTTCATTATGATAAATTAATGAATAGGTAATAGAAAATTTAAATATACAACTTTTCATCATCAACCTTTTATCGTCCCACTGCTTGGCACAGGTCTCCTCTAATACAGAGAAGGATTGATCGTAATCACCACGCTTGCTCAATGCGGGTTGGCGATTTTAGACAGACGAAGTCCAGGTTTCCTCAAGATGTTTTCCTTCACCTTCAGTCATTGGAGTCCAAGATATACTTAGAAAGTACATATAACTCTAAAAAAGTTACATTGGTACTTGCCTGACCTGGAATCGAACCCGCGCACTCATACTTGAGAGGCTGGTGTTTTAACCACTAGGCCACCACGACATACATAAATAAACAACTTTTAATAATATAATTTGTACCGAATTTACAACTTTTAAATTAAAACTTGTTTTAAATTAAAACAGTTTTTTTTTACATTTAATTCATTTTTTAGGGTTTCGTAGTCAACTGTGAATCCTCATAGTTTCTGTAGTAGGTAGACTGTGCGCGGATAATCTCAGTCACCGTTAGCACTAGAAAACTGAAACTTAGTACCTACAGTGTATATAATATAATGATAGCAGCGGTCAACATACTTACTGAAACAATGTTTTAAAAGTTAAAACAAAGGTTAAAACATTATTTTAAATTGTATCCTAATTGTGGTAAATTTTTGTAATGGTAAAACCATTTTTGAAATTTGTTCTAAAAATAATAATACCTGAATATGTCCTCCAACTTTGAAGCCTAACTTTAACTACCCAAATATGAAAAAAAAAAAAACAAAATTAGAACTTTTTATTATAAATACTTTCTAGGAGAATTATTTAAAACTTGATGATGGGTGGAACAATTGTAAATAATAATTTCTGAACAAAGTTTGTAATTTAAAACGTATCGGTCCGGAATAAGGTCGAGATCAGTTCGGGATCGGGTCGGAATCGGGTCGAGATCGGTTTGGGATCGGGTCGGAATCGGGTCGATTCGGTTCGTCGGGGTCACCAGTGTGGATGTATGAGGAGCAGCGTGTGAAGCTCACTCATCCTCCATAGAAAAGGAAGGATCCTCCGACCCGACTAGTTGTCTGGCGGGCCACTTGCCCGCCGGTTGATGTCGCGAGCTTGTACATATGCTAGTTGCACGGTAAACTCTTGATTGTGAGATGTAGAATTCGTGTGACGTCAGTATAACGTGTTGTTCGCATGTGGCGGTTGTAGGCACCGCTACACCATCAACGATCGCATCACTGCTTACCATCAGGCGGGATTGCGGTCAAGCGCTGGTTTATAATACAGAGTAGTACTGACAATACGACAATATCAGGCGGGATTGCGGTCAAGCGCTGGTTTATAATACAGAGTAGTACTGACAATACGACAATAAATTAAACATCGCGTACCTCAACACATTCTCAGTCTACCCATAAAAATCATATAAATGTCCAAATCCATTAGTTTAGTCACAGGAAATAATTTTTCATTTTTCACATTTTCTACATGATGTACATGTTGATAAGGAAGTGCTTACAGGTTAATGACCGACACATCCTGCGGTACCAAACTTTAATAATAATGACGAGAAAAAAGCAAGTTGATACAGGATCGCGCTGTCGCCGATTGGGGGTCAGTGAACCAATATTTTAAAAGGATGTTATATTTCGTTTGCAACTTTATGCGATTTAGTTTGTTTTTTTTTTTTTAATTTCCGATGTTAGGTTTTTTTGTAGGTATGGTTTAGGATTATTCCTATAAACCAGCATTGTTCGTGTTTTCATTTATTGTCATATTGTCAGCACCACTCTGTTTATAAAAAAATACGGACGACAGCAGGTCAAGCTACTCGAAAATGTCAAAAATCCCGAATTAACCTTGAGCCTTCATGCTTTAACAATAAGGTTGAACATCTAATAAAGAAATTTGACAGTTTGATGTGCTGTCACTAGCACTGTTGGTAACTAGCACTCAAAATCGAAATCAATAACTTATTGAGGTTACAAGTCATCTCCATAGGTTTCTATGCCCTAAGCCTCACTACACTAGACTGAATTAAAAGTTCACGTTGAAGTCTCGACTTTAATGTAAAGATCATAAATTTTAATTTACAAAGTAGGTATTACGCCGCTTCCTACATAGGAAAACCTATATCTCAGTTTTCTAAAAGGTTCCTTTGTGCAGTGATCAGAACAACTCGTAAAGGGATGAGGTGGTTGAATCCATCCATGAAGCTAAACTCAACCTGATGCATTAAAACTGATCATTCTAAAAATGAAAAATATAATACCTTACAATGACGGACTCATAAACTGCATGAAAGTAAAGACGGCTTTGAAATAAATATTATAACCAAGTATGCATACTTTCTACACAGATTTACACTGAAACCTCAGATTGGTTTGTGAACTTTAAAACAGCGTAGGGTCATATCCATAAGTTTATATTTGTGTACTGGAAAGGACCTTAAGACTTTTTTGAAGAAAAAGCAGAAATTTAAGAAAAATTGGTTTAATAAAAAAAGTGTTTTTAACAATAGACACAAACCTTATGCAATGGTTCATTTATGTTTTAATAAGGTGTATTACCTCCACGTGCCCTTATTACGGATTCTAATCGGTTCAGCATAGATTTTATTAGGGTTATTAGAAGATTTTGCGGAATATGGTCCCATTCTTCTGAAAGTGTTGTTCTTAGTACTGCCACTGTTGTGGGCACAGGATTTCTCGATTATACAGCTCTTTTTAAATTGTCCCAAACATGCTCAATGGGATTAAGATCCGGACTGCGGACTGCCTGCTGGTCAATTCATTGTACGTATCCCAACCTCTTCGCAATATTGTCAAACTTGTGCAGCAGCGTGCGGCCGGGCATCATCCTGCATTAAAGTAAAGGTTTCGCCTATGAATCCCATGTAAGGCACCACGTGATCTTCTAAGATCTCTGTTATATAGCGATGTGCAGTCAAACCCCCTCTATTATCGTTTTGACGGACCATGTCTATGAACACAAGTTCTGTTCGCCAGTTCATCGATATGCTACCCCAGACCATACACGAACTGCCTCCAAAAGGAACACGCTCCTCAATACAACTTTAAGCATATCGCTCCCCACGTCGACGATAGACTCTTCTACGGCCATCTGCACCATATAAACGTGTCCTACACTCGTCCGTGAACAATACTGAGGCCCATTGCTCTTCTGTCCAATTTAGGTGATCACGCGCAAATGTTAAGCGAGCTTGTCTTTTTTTTTTTTAAATACATTCATTTAACCATTTATATAATGCAGTCTTCAATCCATACTAATATTATAAATGCGAAAGTAACTCTGTCTGTCGGTCTGTCTATCTGTCGGTCTGTCTGTCTGTCTGTCTGTCTGTCTGTTACGCTTTCCCGCCTAAACCTCTCAACCGCTTTTGATGAAATTTGGCACAGACAATCTTTAGACCCTGAGAAAGAACATAGGTTACCTTTTATCCCGGAATAATTTGATATTCCCGAGGGAAATCAAAAAAGCGCGATATAACCGAACTCCACGCAGGCGAAGTCGCGGTCGGAAAGCTAGTAATCTTATATTTAATTAAAATGACTTGGCATCTTGTTATATATCCGCACACATTTTGCAAGACAATTTTTATTATATTTGGTCAGTCTTGGTAGATCACTACAGACTAATCTAAAAGGATCTCGTCTGATTCGTGGACATATTTCATTTGCAATTTTAAACATTGTATACATATGCTTAACTACGAATACGCATATTTCGTAAATGTAAATGCATGGGAGCGGTAACAAGCCAAGTCTTTTCATTTAAACATTGGTCGACATGAATCGTCGGGTTTTAGTCCACAAATTGATCTTATGCACTTTTTTGAGCAATGAATACTCTAGCCTTAGGAGTGCTATTACCTCACATTATAACACCGTATCGTAGTATCGATTCAACATAGGCGTGATATGATATAAAAGCAGTTTTCATATTGGTAACATTTTTAACTTGCTTCAGTGCGTATACAAATTTATTAATTCGAGTGCTAACATTATATACATGTAATTTCCAATTAATATCTTTATTAATTATTATACCTGAGAACTTTCTATGTGTTACCTCATTGAGTTTATTTATATTAAGTTTAATGTTATTTTTATTATTATTTGTATCATTAAATTGTATATAGACGGATTTGTTTAGGTTTATTTTTAAATGGTCAATGTCAAGCCAATCTATTAATTTATTGATTGTATTATTAATTTCACACTCATGATCTCCAATGGTATTTTGTTTTTTATCAGTTGCTACTACAATAGATATGTCATCAGCAAATAGGATACATTTATGCTTGGTTATTTCTGTAATGTCATTTATATATATAAGGGGCCAAGCACACTTCCTTGTGGTACACCGTATTTATTGTGTTTATATTCTGAATAGTAGGGTGTCATGTCTCTATTATTGTTAATTCTATTGATAGTAACGCATTGTTTCCTTTTACTCGAATAGGAAATATCCTATACCCTAATATCCACTATAGAGCGGGGCCCCTTATTCCAATAGCTTCCAACTTTTGTAGCAATATGTCATGCGATACCAGGTTGAAGGCTTTTGATAAATCAAAAAACAGTCCAGTAGTCATCTGATTGTTGTTAACATTAGAAAGTATTGCTTACATAAGAGAGAATGTACATAGCTAAAGTTGTAGATTTAGTTTTTTGGAATCCAAATTGTTCGTCACTTATAATTCTGAATTTATTGGAAGAATCAATCACTCTTCTATACATACACCTTTCTTAAATTTTAGATGAGATCTGTATTAAAGTTATAGGTCGATAATTATTTATATCATCATTATCTCCCTTTTTGAACAATGGCTTTATTATGGATAATTTCAATTTATCAGAAAAAGTTCCATGTAAAAATGACTGAATGACTGAATGATTTTGAGTGTTTATTGATCACAGAACTAGAGAATACATCACGGTAAAAGTCACTTACGTCCCAATATCGAATAGGAACAAAATGTCTGAAAAATTTGTTCAACTTGTAAGAAAGGACAATGCCCTCATCATAGGAGACTTGAACCTACGGACGCGACCAATTGCAGTCGATTGAGGTGAGGTCTCGGAATTTTAGGACGAAAATAGATAACAATGGAGAATTATACATTTGGTCAGCCATCAAGACCATACTAGCAATCACAACATAATAATCATTATGATCACTACATATTATAAAACAAAGTCACTTTCTCCTTCCCTATGTCCCTTCGTAGGTATGTTAAATCTTTAAAACTATGCAACGGTTTTTAGAGTGAATATAGGGGAAGGTTTATACGTACAATAACATCCATTAAATTGTGGAGAATACTATTATTTATGAGATTTTCTAATTTGATGTCGTAAATAATTACATTTCTTCCGCGAATGCAGTGAAACGCAGACTGAACCCTACGAGATTTATCAAAATAATGTACCTACATACTAACATTCAATGTACACATTGAAAAGGTCTACAAAAAAGTCCGCGATGGTATATGTCTATCTCTTATAGATAGGTATTCCACAATAAGATTTTTTTTTATCATTTACTTTTTACGACAAAGACCGGCGAATTTTCGAAGGGAATTTAACCAATACAGCATTAATTCTTATCCAATTTATTACCTTAAATACATTTTAGATTTAATATAGATCTATATCGCCCTTTACAGCATATGATTTAAATGAATATTTTCGAAGATATTATAGATTTAAGTATTGCGAGGCGTCTCGTTTACGGCGGTACCGACCGGGCGGGGCAGGAACAGCGGGTTGCTATGTTTTTTTAGACAACGTTCACAGTTTTTTCTGTAGTGTATTTACTATCAGCATTGCACTCGTGCGAAGCCGGAGCGGGTCGCTAGTTTAGAAATAAAATTATCCAATTCTAGTTCAATCATCTCCAAATCAAAATCAAAAGACATTTATTTAAATTAGGCTAAGAATCAGCCCTTTTTGAACGTCAATATTATATAAGCCAGGGGACTGTTGAGGGGACCCAATACCATGAATAATCACAATAAAGTTAGAAAACGACTACGAGATGCAGTAAGACGCACCACAACAATATCAAATCGAGTAAGGATAAATGTAACGAGCTTGAACATTCTCTTGCGATAACATATAAAATAGACCCAAACATTTAGGTACCTACACAGGCGTGTCTTTTCACCGCCAAAATGAGCCCGTTTACCTTGGCTTCTACTGTACGAGGGAATTGCATGATTTAATTCCCCTTTCCTTACGTTGTTAACACCACTACGATCCGGACGAAGCGTTTCGCCTCATCTTTTGTACTAGAACAATTTGCCAGGCGGTGTTTCCGTTGGACTACAATTTGAGTGTGTTCAAGGCTAGAGTGAATAGGCTCCTAATAAATTGGTGTGCTTTACCATCAACGACTGCGTCACTGCTTACCATCAGGCATTGCGGTCAAGCGTTTTATAACACGTAGTTTATAATTCAAAAAAAAAAATTGATAACACCGAGATTCCGATCCTCTGTGAAACGAACGGTGTTGGTAAATTAGGCAGCTGCTGCCTTGTGCCAAACACCATCGTTTTCGTTGGGTTCAGTGACAAGCAAATCTGCCTCGACCAGTCCACGATTCTTCGAAGGTCTTCGATCAGATCATTAATGGCAGTAAGTATCGTATTCTTCTGGAGTAAAAGAATTGTACAGTTTACCATCAACGATTGCATCACTGCTTACCATCAGGCGGAATTGCGATCAAGCGCTAGTTTATAATTTATAAAAAAAAAAAAACATAAATATCTAAACATACTTACAGGGTTTACGTTGTGTGCGCATAGATTTAAGTAATCTTGATTTAAGTTCCACAGATATGTATATGTTTTCTTTTCTTTTCTCTATGTACAATCAGCTGTAGAAGTCCATTCCCACCTCAAAGACTACTGTCGCCTGCGCTAAACCGGCCACGCACACTAACGCATTATTTTTATTATCGCAGTCTCCATCTTTCTTTAAAGTAATGCAAAATTTCGTTACTTCATTTGAAGTTAAGTTAGCGGCCGCACTTAACAATGGTCTATCATAAGCGAGCGATTGTGGGTTCGATCCTTAATAACGGCAAATCTTTTTGTTGTTTCATATAATTTAAAATTATGATAACTGATTTGTATTTTAAAATAAAAATGTTTGCAAATAATATTTAAACGAATAGGAAAATTTACTGAATATTTATACCAAAATAGGTTTTTATTATATGTTTTAGTTTACTATAGATGTAATATAATAAATAATATAATGCAATATATTATAAAGTTATATATTATTCGGTATAGATATACTTATACTAATAAATGAAACAAACGTTGAAATGGCAGCATTGTAATATTTTATATAAAAGTAATCCTTGACAAACTTATGATATTATTATGGTAAAAAATATAAAAAACATTTTTGGTTTTTAGATATAAAAGTTATAGTATTACATGTTATCATTAAAGAGGTTATAGCTTAATTATTCATTTTTTTGAAGAAAAGAGGATTGAAGCTTAACCTGAATATTATTACAATCATAAAATAATCTATAGGTACTTAGAACACAAAACAGTGCTTATTACATTTACAATTTTTTTGAGTGTATAGCATACCATCCTGCAGTGCCTTTTTTCGGAGTTTGAATTCATGAGATTATAATCTTCAAGCGCTTTCTTAATTCAAAAGTAAACGAACTTATTTCTTATCGAATTCCGAAATTAATGTTTTTATAATTTACCAAAAGTAATTTGTATTGAAATTGCATAAGGTGACATCTGTTAGCCATTAAGCCAACCGAACATATTACTGTCACTTAGCTAAATTACTTTATGAGTTGGTTTAGAGTCCGTTATTACGATATATAATGACATATATTTAAAACACTTTGTAGGACACTTCTGCACTGTGATTGTTATAAATTGTTTTTTTTTGTTTAGCTCGATAAGTCTCCACCATTATCGCCAGTTTATTTTTAAACCACAAATGCAACCTCTCTTCTTCGCAAGATTCAAAGGTTTATTCAACGGTAAATATTGTTGTTTCGTTCCACTTGTCTCGACACATAAGCCACCTTCGTCCTCCAACCTCTTGACTTTGGCTTACAGTATTTCTCTAAAACAATAACAAATTTATTACACATTTTCAACAAGAGATTGGTTTGCACCTTACCCAAATAATAATAAAAACAACTTACACAAAAGCCGGTTTCATATTATGATATTTGAGATATATTGCTGCATATGCCTGCATATTGATTAAAAAAGTAAAACTAATAACACGAACTCGTAACTATATGTTCACCAACCCACAACAGCTAAGTAATATTATTTGAGTTATTGTAGTTAATAATAGTTATTGTAGGTAGTGGAATATTTTTTGTTCAGTTTGTTTCAAATCTACCGTCATCTTTTTATAATGATTCTAACATAGAAAAAAATCTTAAAATAAAGTATCATCATTAAGTTGCGGATCGGTATTTTTACATATTTTTGTTGTCAGCATTCATAACTCACCAATAAACATTTCAAAAATATTTTGTAAGTTATTAGATTTGAACTCGAACCACCTTGAACGCCTATCAAGACGAGAAGCGCTAGGCTATTTAAACACTTACTTTGAGCGTTGAAATTAGTAAGTAGTACCTAACAATCATAAGCGGGCAGCAAGTTGTCAAAGTGTATAAGTGTGTATCAAACTTTATTATAGAAGAAGGTCGTAACTACAACTAGTATTGCTTGGCCATAGTTTTGTGAGATTGTAACTCGACTTTTGGTCTTGACTGTAACTAAGTTTTGTGAAAAAAAACGTATAAAAAAAAAAATACACAAACTGTGACAATATTAGAAAAAAGCTGTAACTATGTAGTAGCTACAGAATACTGAAGTGAACTGAACTCATAGAAAACTGCAATACAGAAGTGGAGATTATCGCCTATTGTGTCACCGTTTGTAAAATCATTATATTTATGTTCTGTAATCTATATACTTGGTGTACATAATAAAAAGTATTCTATTATATTCTATTCTAGTGTAGTGTTCACTGTTCATACATTCGATATCACCCAGGTAGACAAAAACAGAAAAATACACACCATTTCAACCATTGGATGCAACATTGCGCTGCGAGCAATAGGATCGGAGCATATAAAAAAGCAAATATCAATCCTTATCCAAATAAATTAATAGTATTTAATTTTGAACAAAATTGTCCTTGACATCACTAAATTTCGATTAACATCTTATAATAAGATACTACAATAATTTTAAAATAACTATTTTGGGGTTAAAATAAAATTTTCAAATGACAACTTACACCAGTGAAGTCGCGACTCGCGGGCGGCCGCTAGTCAATGATCAGCGGCCTCAACGATTCCGTTCCTATGTGTCCGAGATCTAAGTAAATGCAATTCATTCAATTCAGACATACTTTTAATCAAGACATCCATGCAAAACAAAATAACAATTGATTTGTTTAAAATCGGAGAAGGGCAAACCGATCTACAAGAGAACACAAATCATGTAATAGGCTATTTGACAGATTTATAATTTTTATCTTGAATTACTTGGTTGCGGTTAAGAAGTTCACCGAAAGTATTGATTTTAATTTTAAATACGTATTTCGTAAGAAATATGCAAATAAAAATTCAAAATTCAAATAAGCCGCGAAAACGATATATATGTATATAGCAATATGGCGTCGCGCTTTAGTTACGTCACAAGCGGTTTTCGGTTCTCAGTGGTGTTTGTTTTTATTTATTATTTGTTGTTGTTATCTAATAAAATGGTTTACAAGTGGTGTGCTGTACTGGGTTGTACAAAGAAATCGATTAAAACCCCCCGAAAAACAGTTTATAAGTTTGCCGAAAATAAGCGTTGATGCGCGTATGACGTCATAGCGACATTAGCCAATCCGGATCGTTTCACAATGTGTGGCGCGATATACAAAAAGCCAATCATATTTTTGTGTTTTGGATATATTAATTGTTATTATTTTTTATTAAAACTCATGTAAATGACATAAAGAACCCTCATTTTATGCAATTAAAGCAAAAAATCACAAAAAATTGAATACTGTCAAATAGCCTATTACAGAGCTAGACCTAATGAGATTCTAAACTTATTTCATATATAATAACTCAATTGTGTGAGAAAAGAAGTCAACAATAGGTTGCAAAAAATCCGTCCTCGGACAAAGTGAGCCGAAATAAAATGACCATACCAATTTATATTAGTCTTGTCAAATTATACTTATTTCATAAGTGACATGTGGACATTAGAGAAAAGAAGCAATGCTTTACACCAATCTCCACCAATATTTAGGGAGCGTTAGTTCCTGCAGTGAAGTACGGCACTTAGTTGTTACTTAAAGCTGTATGAGTCTTCCGCCTGTTGATGTCTCTAACTCTAGTTATTATTATTTATTTACAGGTTGGTTTAGAGATGGGTCTATAGTGTCAAATCTAAAACTGAAGGCCAATTGCTTTGATTGAAAACTGTGTGACGTAAGAAGCAACTGTATTAATTCATGGCTGCTTGAAGCCATCCGAGTGTAGGGAAGCAACAATAATTATTGTGATTTCTGTACTTTACATTCACAAGTCGTGTTAGTTATCAAAAGTCGAGCAATTAATCAAACAATAAGCTTAAAGTACAAACTGTTTAATTGAAAAAAAAAAATGATATATCGATAAATATTTAAAGGCAACGAAGAAAATTATTAATGGGTTTTGAAAAAATTTTAAAAAAGCGTTTAATACCCTTCACTCATCGTCAAAATTGAATCTCCTCATGCCGTCGAAGCGAAACCCATACGCGGCTGCATTCTTAACGTCGACTAGCGCCGGGTTGCGGTGCTTGTAGAAACTACCGTGACCGTGTGCAGGTCGCGACGAGCCGTTCGGCACGCCGTGCGCCTCCCGCGGGTAGAACGCTTCGAACTGACCGCTAGAGGGCAGCACATCCTTCAAACCGCCGTCTTCCGGGTCGTATGGCAAGCTCACAGAGAGCGCCACTGTCCCCAAAACACATATTGTAAAGAACGCTAGCCGCATCTGGAACAACCGCACAGAGTCTACACAACAGTTAAACTAAAAAGACAGTAAAATAAGAAATATTACGTACTATGATGACTAGCGATGCCAATAAATTATGAATAAATCACCCGGACGGTGCTAATTGTGCAATGGCAGACGGGTAGGTCGCAGTGAAAACGTATTGAATGAGAGCGGTGTGGTTTCGACAACGGGCCGACACAGTCGATCACCTTGAGGCCGACCAGCTCATGCTAAAACCGACAAATGCAGCAGGCGGGGCGTGACGCGCGGTTCCGCAATACATCACTTTCCCTTCGCGGGCTGTATCACCGCGCTACAGCCGACCTCAGCGTCGGCCCGTCGCACTATGGAAAATATGCTTTTGCTGATTAAAAATCTATATCTGTCTTATTTTTCAAGATAAACAGTTGAAATTTTGCACCAACATAGTTCATACTCTATATATTTAATTAAGTTTACATCTAATAAGCAATAGGTTTTGCTTACGGTTTTACTCGCGTTTAAACATACGATTTTGTCAAAAAACCGTAGGAATATTATAGTTTCATTAAGCTTACATTTTGAACTTCTGTATACTTTATAGCAAGGCTGCTCAACCTTTTGAAGAGCCGGGCTAAAAGGTGGATTCAGTCGTTAACGATGGGCCCATTTCCCGACGGGGACATTTCCGATTTCAGTTACTCTTAAAAATTCAATTATTATGAATATAAAATTCAATTATTTTTTATTAGGAACAAAGAGTATCTTATTCTAAATATTATCCATTATAAATACGAAAGTAACTCTGTTTGTCTGTTACCAACGCTTTCCCGCTTAAACCTCTCAACCGAATTTGATGAAATTTGGCACAGGCAATCTTTAGACCCTAGAAAAGGATGTAGGCTACCTTTTATTGAAAAAAAATTGATATTCCCGAGGGAAATCTAAAAAGCGCGATATAACCGAATTACACGCGGGCGAAGCCGCGGGCGGAAAGCTAGTTATTAATAAACAAAGAAACAAAATTTTTATTAAGTACTAGATGTATGTATCTTCTCAAGTCTAAATCAACTTTTTAATTCAAAGTCTAAGAACGTGTAAGAAATTCAGCAAGTAATTTCCTCCCTTTACAAAAAATATTTGTTGTTTGTCAAGATAACAAAGAAAAATACTATTTTCAGTATTAGGTATACAAAGACTTTTCCAATCTGTAACATTTTCCATTACAAAATAGACAAAAAAGAAACTAAGTTATATATATTTTTTTAAGCCTTTCCCTACACACACTAGAAATGACTCCTGTATCATCACGTGCTTTTACAAAAATATAAACTCACATACACAAACAGCCAGACCCGGGACAACTAATTGTAGGCCATATAAATATTAGTTCCGTGCGGGAATTGAAACCGCGACACGCGGCGCAGCAGTCGATCGCTCAGCCACTGCACTAATCGTGTCGTCATTTTAACTGTAACTTTTTATCACAATCAATGTGAGAAGTCACATTGATCGTCTTTTAATAATTTACTTATATTTGGCGACTAATCCAAAGTAGAGAGTGTGAGAGTAACAACAAGTTACAAATATGTATGTTGCTGAGTTAGGGATGTGCGATATTCATTTTCAAGATCTGAAAAAATTTTTTGAAACTTAATTATGTTGAACCAAAACTACTTAGAAACTATAACGCTAGGTTATTTATTGCTGGAAATTCTTCATAAGGTACCAATTTCCAGAAATCTGCAAAATCTTGTGAAGAATTTTGTGCTTTCGAAGACAATTTATTAGCAAAAAGAGTTTTTGGCATAATATCATGATTTTGCAATTCCGAGAGTTACCTACACCCGCGCTGCGCGTAGCGAACTGGCAACTTACTTCCGAGACTGAATACAGTCCGATGCAAATTTAAAAATAAAAAACAAACATCCCGGTTTTTGAATTTGGTGCGTATTTTCAAAGCATAGATAAGTACATACTAAACTTGCGCGGGTCACCCATGATTCTGTCGCGGGCCACAACGTGGCCCGCGGGCCTGGGGTTGAGCAGCCGTGCTTTATAGAGTCTAAAATATAAAAAAATAACCTTAATTACCTCAAGTATTATTATCTCTTAACATTATAATTATGTAAAAGGTAGGTATATAAATAAATAAAGGTAGCTTTCACACCTGAACAACCTCAGGATCCGTGATTAGTTGATTCACTTTCAAGAGATGTAGAGTATCTTCGTCCAATTCCTTGACATTCTTTTCATAAGGTTTACGAATACTTGTAATGTATGGATCCGATGTATATAGTAATGTATGGAATACATCTTCGTTAGTTGCCGATCTTGAACAATTTCTTGCATGATGTATTCTAAAATTTTTGTAATTTTAATTGTCTTTATTACGAGACTCTTGCGCATCTTCCGAAAGTTAGGACAACTTTTTTTGGTAAGACACCAAAATGATTTATGATGCTCACTCCATGAATCAGTAACTTATGTACTGATGATGGCATGTAATACCAATTGTATTTGGTAACATAATTATATTCTTGCTGTTTCTAAAGCATAATCACCGAACTTTCTAGCATCAATCATGATACCTGATGATAAAGCTTGTAGAATTATGTATAATCTGTATATCAGGACCTCATCAACACCTGTTATTTCTACAGAACAACTAGGATTACGGAAAAATCTTCTAGCTGTATTACCATTTTTTTTTTTACATATTATAAACCAGCGCTTGACCGCAATCCTGCCTGATGGTAAGCAGTGACGCAATCGTTGATGGTAAAGCGCACTAGTTTATTAAGAGCCTATTCACTCTAGCCTTGAAGACACTCAAATTGTAGTCCGACGGAAACACCGCCGCTGGCAAAAATCATCCACCCATCATTCGAGTTGCCACTTACTTGCCTTGGTTTATCAAATATTCAGCTCTTCACGGAATCTTTTTTGTACTGTTGCTTTTTTTTCCTGTTTTGGTCGTTTATTTTCGTCATTGGTGGCTGACCATTTTTCAAATGTAAGATTATTATGATATGTGTAATATCATCTCCATGCACCTAATCCATGCATGTAATGTTGATAAACCATAGGTGAAAGAAAGAATTTTCGATTTCTGGCCTGACAGTGACTTTTTCTAAATAAATAAATATACACAGACCTTTGGCCTTGAACATTATTCACAACAGCTCTTGTTTTCTCAGGAGTTTCTTTTGAAAACTCGATTAAAATAGGTCGACAAAACCTTACAGATGAAGGTACAGGATTTTACCAGATAATAGCGCCAGTTGCTTCATCAACTAACCTTATAGGAACAAAAGAAGCAATAAACAGATTGTCGTCTGAAACAAGTTCAGACTCTTCTGGAAGTATTTGTTTATACTCACTTTGTCCAGATGAGCCATCACATCCGCACTTGCTGGATAAAATTAGGTTTTTCAATCCAGAAATATTGATAGAGTCAATCAATAAAATTCTAGCTGCCGTAAGATCCAACAAGTCTTGTAAAGAAATAATTTTTGCATACGTATTGGTGATTTCCATCGATGAAAAAGGTGGATAGCAGCTTTCTTTACAGTTCTGTATTTTGTAATATGGTATCTGAAGAAAACAGTTTCTTTCAGTTGTTAGGTTCCTAAGGTACAAATACTGTGCTTTGGTAAGATCCAAGTCAATGTATACACTTAACGCTTCTTCGTCGGTTAACATTCTAATATTATCTGAACCAATGGAGACCAAAATGGTTTTCTTATATTGTTTGTCTGCCGTTCTAATAGCTTCAACAAGGTTTGCCTCGATGCCTTCGCTCATTGACCGTAATCCTTGCAAATATGCTTCATAAATATGTTGAAATCCGTATTCATTGACTAATGTAGTGTTTTTACTCCTTTTACTCGATTCAGAAGAGTCTTCGTAAGGAATACAAGGCCTTCCTCGCTTCTCAGAAGTTGAAGGCGTGCAGAGAGATGATTCGTCTTCTGTTGGTGAAGCAGGCAAAGTTACAGAATATTTTGTGTCAAACCAACTCCGATTGGTTTCAAGAATTCTTGCGTGAAGCTTGAGCCCAACGACTATTGAACTGTGGTAATAATTTCTTTTGAAAATCGCGTATTATCACTTGTATGTTATCTTCTGAAATTTGATAATTTTCACGTAAAAATGTTGATAAGGTCGAAGTATTATTACCGTTGTCGATATACAAAAGTATCAATTCACGTCTAGAGCAATTAAAAGAACTCATTATAAGTATTTTGTATTGTAATTTATTAACGAACAATAACAAATTGTGGTAAAGGGTGTTCAGTGGCCAAGCTTTTTATAGGAAAATCGAATAAGGGTGGTGTGCATCATATACCTACCATTATCTTAGACCACCTTATTTTCAAATAAAACGTGTGCAAAAACTACCTATAACAATAACTAAAAACCGGAAAATTTTACCTCAGAAACGTCATACGATACTTATCAATTCAGTTCCCGTGATAATGAATACCTATGGGACGTGTTACAAAAACCGCAAAAAAACCGCAAGTTTTTGTTATTGTTCATATAAACCTGGTATGGGACCTGTCTTCAAAGACATGCGCGAATCTAGTAAAATATTTAAATCAAGATTGAAATATTGCCAAAATAATGTAGATCAGATGAGAATAAATAACATAGCTGAGCATCATGCAAACTAGAACTTTAGGGATTTCTGGAAATGTACAAAATACTTGAACCCAGAGTCGAGCCTTCCTGTGAGTATTGGTGATGCACTTGAGCCCCGGGACATTACCTGTGCCTTCCAGCGACATTTCAAGGTCGAGTCACCGCTCGGATCGGCGTCGCGGGTGCTGGATGCTGGGGCATGTCCATGTCCTGGGGATGTTGCCATTAGATTCTCTGCCAAGAATGTGGCTGCAGTTATTAAGAAGATGGTTCGAGGTAAGTCTCCAGGACATGATGGGCTCAGCATCGAACATCTGAGGTACGCTGGTGTACATCTGCTAAGAGTTCTTGATTTGTTCTTCAACCTGTGTATGAGTCATAGTTACTTGCCTGACGATTTAATGTACCTATGCTGTAATTGTTCCTGTTATTAAGAATAAGACTGGTGATTCTGCCGATATTGCTAATTATAGACCCATCTCGTTGGCAACAGTCGTAGGTAAGGTATTGGACAGTTTGCTTGATCAACAGTTATCACACATCACACACATCTGAATGACGCTCAATTTGGCTTTAGGCCGGGTCTGTCGACTGAGAGTGCCATCCTCTGCCTTAAGCAGTCTGTTCAGTAGTACACATCTAGGAATAAACCTGTGTACGCATGTTTTTTAGACTTGTCAAAAGCTTTTGACATGGTATGTTATGATAAGCTATGGCACAAGTTGCGACACGAGACGACATTGTCACATGATGTCATATCATTGTTTGAGTACTGGTAAAGTCATCAGCAGAATAGTGTCAGATGGGCCGGATCTTATTCGGATGTATACAGGTTGGAGTGCGGGGTGAGGCAGGGGGGGTTAACCTCACCGCGTCTCTTCGACCTGTATATGAACCTTTGGGTGCTTTGGGGTCCCACCTCCATCTTTGGGACCCAAGTCCACCTGCCAGACGGTGCACCTGCTTACTCACGAACGGGGCTCTGACGCCGGCTTTCCCTTCGGGGTTGAGTGGTCAGACGGCAGTCGCACTCGTAAAAGCCAAACAAGCCATTCAACAACAACGGACAGGAATAAAAGAGATGCACATGTCACAGCTAGGGCGCCGCCGCAAAATGGCGCGCAGGAGCCTCGCCCGACTCCTGTGACCTGTGGGCTAGGGCTACCGTGTCAGAGGCGGACAGGGCTGAAGAAGCGAGCCCAAACCATGAAAATCCGTTTCACGTCGTGGAACGTTGGCACGCTAACTGGACGCGCGAGAGAGCTGGCAGAAACTCTCCACAGGCGGAGGGTGGCCCTGGCGTTCCTGCAGGAGACTCGGTGGAAAGGCAGCAGATCCCGGCTTATTGGGAATGGCTATAAGCTGATCTACACGGGTGCACCTAGTGGGAGAAATGGGGTGGCCGTGGTGTTGTCCGACGAGCTCCAGGATGACGTCTTGGAGGTGAATCGCATCAGTGATCGGCTGATGTCGGTGCGGGTGCTTGTCAATGGGGTTATAACCCATTTAATAAGTGCCTACGCTCCGCAGGCCGGGTGCGGTGAAGCCGAAAGGACGCTGTTCTGGACCCAGCTCGAAGGATTGCTTCGCGGGATTCCGTTATCCCAGGGAATCGTTCTGGGTGGTGATTTGAACGGTCATGTGAATGAGAGGTGTGGTGAGTTTGAGCTTGTTCACGGTGGCTTTGCGTATGGTAGCCGCAACGCAAAAGGGGACAGCATTCTCCGATTGTGTGCAGCCGCGGACCTTGCAATCGTGAACACCTACTTCAAAAAGAAGCCGGAGCACCTTGTCACCTACCGGAGCGGGCGAAGCGCTACCCAGATCGATTTTCTACTAACTAGGAGGCACCACATCGGCAAAGTAGCCAACTACAAAGTCATACCCGGTGAGAGTCTTACTGCACAACACCGTCTCCTTGTCATGGACCTCTGCGTAAAGGCCCAACGTAGACGTGTAGAGGACTGCCGGCGCCAGATCCGGTGGTGGCTGCTTGATGAAAACAGGTCCCAGGATTTTGCGTCGGTTATTGGCGACAAGTGCGTCGGTACCGACGGAGAACCTGTGCAAAACCACTGGGATAGAATCCAGGCAGCTATTACGGGGGCGGCGCGGGTGGTACTCGGCGTCTCTAAGGGCGGCCGTAAACGTGACATGGAAACCTGGTGGTGGGACGACACAGTTCAGAGGGAGACTAAGGTGAAGAAAGCCCTCTTCAAAACGTGGCAAGCGACCGGATCTCCTGAAGATCGCGACGCATACAAGGTTGCCAAACGTGCCACTAAAAGAGCTGTAGCCAGAGCCAGGTGAGACCACTTGCAGCCTCTCTACGAGAAGTTGGAATCGTCTGAGGGGCAAAAGCTCATTTACAAGTTGGCACGTTCCAGGGTCAAAGCGGCACAGGATATATCCAAGTGCAGTTGTGTAAAAGACCCTAATGGCAACCTGCTATGCGAGGACCTCGCGGTGAAGGAGAGATGGCGCTCGTACTTTCACGAGCTGCTGAACAAGCAGCATCAAGAGGTGCAGACACCGGAACTCCCTCCGAACCTTGGACTAGTGCCTCTGATAACGCCTGAGGAAGTCCAAACGGCTCTTCGTCGGGGAATCGGAAAGCTGTCGGAGCTGACGGAGTCCCCATTGAGGCCTGGAAGGCGATGGGTCCTCGCGGTGTGGGCATGTTAACTAACTTTCTAAACCGCGTGCTCCTGACCGGCAAAATCCCGAGCCAATGGAGGCTGAGTATTATTACTCCAGTCTTTAAAGGCAAGGGCTCGGTTCAGGAGTGTGGCAACTATTGCGGTATCAAGGTCATGTCCCACACCATGAAGATCTTTGAGAGGATTATAGACTCCCGAATCCGGCAGGAGTGTGCTGTCTCGGAGTGTCAATATGGGTTTCGGCCAGGGTACGGAACCATGGACCCTATCTTCGCACTAAGGATCACCATGGAGAGATACAGATCGAAGAACACGCCTCTACATATGCTCTTTCCAGATATGCAGAAGGCCTTCGACTGTGTCCCCCGCGGGGTGATCTGGTGGGCAGCAAAGGGGTACCTGAAGCCTATGTTGACATAATTCGTGACATGTACCTCAATTCCGATTCCGTTGCTAGGACCGCTGTTGGCGACACTAAACCCTTCCCCATCACCGTCGGAGTCCACCAGCGATCCGTCCTTAGTCCGTTTCTGTTCAGCGTGATTTTAGACGTCTTGTCGGACAGCATCAAGGACTCACATGAGCAGCCTCCCTGGCTACTCATGTATGCTGACGATATCGCGCTGGCAGACGCGGACAGGGAACGGTTGGTGCGGCGTGTGAATGCGTGGAAGGACTCGCTTGAGAACGGAGGTCTGAAACTCAACGTGGCGAAGACCGTGTATTTGGCCAGCAACACGACAGACCCCATGTGTGTGCGCACAGGCGGAGACATGGTCGAGTGCACGGACCAGTTTAAATACTTGGGGTCTGTGCTCCACGCGTCCGGCGACATTGATTGCGACGTCAGGGCACGTATTTCCGCAGCTTGGGCGAAATGGCGGGAGGTGACAGGTGTCATTTGTGACCCCAAAATGCCGGCAAGGGGCAGGTCTATAAAACCATCATTAGACCTGTTCTCCTGTATGGCAGTGAGGCGTCGCCTGTGCTTGAGCGACACAAGCAGGAGCTGCGTGTCACGGAGATGAATATGCTGCGATGGATGTGTGGAGTTACGCGGAAAGACCGCATTAGGAACTCCCGAATCCGGGGCAGCCTTCGTGTCCGTGACATTGCAGACAAACTGCAGGAAGGTCGCCTACGCTGGTACGGCCACATCTTACGCAAACCAGCATGTTACGTGGGTAACAGATGTCTTGCCATGGCGCCACCGCCGGGCCGGAACAAGCGGGGTAGACCAAAGAGGTGCAGGCTTGACGTTGTATGAGATGACATGCGTGCCAACAAGCTCTTACTGATGCTAAAGATCGTGCGAAATGGAGGAGAATATGCAGGAAAGCGGACCCCGGGCTCCAACGCGAAAGCCGCGGATGCAACCGGGATAAACGCTGAGATGATGATGATTAAGAATAAGACTGGTGATTCTGCCGATATTGCTAATTTATAGACCCATCTCATTGGCAACAGTCATAGGTAAGGTATTGGACAGATTGCTTGATCAACAGTTGTGTGAGCACCTAAATCTGAATGACGCTCAATTTGGCTTTAGGCCGGGTCTGTCGACTGAGAGTGCCATCCTCTGCCTTAAGCAGACTGTTCAGTAATACACATCTAGGAATACACCTATGTACGCATGTTTTTTAGACCTATCAAAAGCTTTTGACATGGTATGTTATGATAAGCTATGGCACAAGTTGCGACACGAGACGACATTGTCACATGATGTCATATCATTGTTTGAGTAAAAGAAGAAAAGAAGAAAAATGCATTTATTGACATTACAGCAAAAACATAAATTTAAAACTATAAAACTTGGCGCGTAATGCCAAAAGGGCCTCAGCTCAGCATAATGTCAGATGACAACACAAGTTGTACCATCTGACGCTGATTTTCAGCTGCAACCCACGAGTGCCATACGCTAGAATTACAAAAACACAGTCCGCAATAATATAAAGGATATATTATAATAATAGTTATCCAAATGATATAAAAACTAACAGAATCTCATGAAAAAGTTGTGACATGCATAAACGAGTGTGTGTGTGTGTGTGTATAGGTATATATGTTAAATATATTGTAATTAATCAAATATAAAATAAGCATTCAATTTACATTAACTTTATAAACAAATACGTTAGATAAATATTAATACCTAAATAAATACTTAACAATATTAAAATTCAATAAATAAATCCGGAAAATAGAAAAACCCCCTCCCCACCAAACATAGAAAATAAAATGGCTTATATGGCAGATACGTCTACTTGGACATCTTCGAATTCTTTTTGTTGAGATAAAAGATATTCTTTTAATTTAAATTTGAAAGTCGAGGAACTTTTACAAAACTTTATGGGAGGAGGGATATTGTTCCAGCATTTAGAAGCTGCATAGCGAAAACTGCCTCTAAAAGCCGCCGACTTGTGCTGTGGGATGGAGAGTACTGGTACAGTCATCAGCAGAATAGTGTCAGATGGGCCGGGTCTTATTCGGATGTATACAGGTTGGAGTGCGGGGTGAGGCAGGAGGGGTTAACCTCGCCGCGTCTCTTCAACCTGTATATGAACCAGTTGATTGGGGAGCTTGGCAGCACTAAAGTCGGATGTTCTATTGATCGGGTTTGTATGAACAACATCAGTTACGCGGATGACATGGTGCTGCTGAGTCCATCGCTCTCTGCACTGCGTAAACTTTTGAGCGTTTGTGAATCCTACGCGGCGGCCCATGGACTTAGATATAATCCGAGGAAGAGTGTATACATGGTCTTTAAAGCGGGGGCTAAAAGTAACTGTGCAACTGTGCTTCCGGTCACTCTTTGTGGGTCACTGTTGACCAAGGTCAGTTCAAATATCTGGGTCACTGAGGATTTGTCTGATATTGCGGATATTGAGCGGGAGCATAGGGCATTGTCGGTCCGCTGCAACATGTTGGCTCGCAGGTTTGCGCGTTGTTCTACGCAGGTGAAGGTAACCCTATTTAAGGCGTACTGCCAGACCTTCTACACGTGTAGCCTGTGGACCAACATCACTCAGCGGGCGTACAACGCTCTGCGTGCCCAGTACCTACAACAACGCGTTTAGGATTCTGTTGGGGCTGCCACGGTTTTGTAGCGCGTCTTCGATGTTTGCCGAGGCTAGAACCGTGGATTTCCACGGTATCATAAGAAAACGGAGTGCGTCGCTTCTGCGCCGTTCCCGTGGCAGTTCGAATGGGGTCCGAGCGGTGGGACTCGCCTTTTTTAAGGAGGTGGCTGCAGTTGCATGCTAGCCCCTGCGATTATTATTTAATGTGATTTTAATAATGTGGTTTTAGTTTTTAATTATTATGTAATTGTTATTTAAATTTTGATTTGTGATTATTTTTGTTTTCTGATTTTTATTTTTACTTCTGATTTCATGATTACTGATTATTTTTATATATTATTGACATTTTGTAGATTATTAATTTTTTGAATGTTATTAATTTCTATTTATCTCGTTTTGTGTAATATATGGACGTGTGTCTGAAATAAAATGATTATTATTATTATATTAGGTGGATACCTTGTGCATGAAATTATATCAAATTTAGAACTTAGCCAAGCTTAGCTAACATAAAAGTCTCGTTGAAGTTAAAACAATTTAATTTTCGTCGGCATTTTACGTAAAAAATTGTGACAGTTATATTTTATCTTTTATTATAATTTAAATAACTGACTATTACTCTACATAAAATATCCTTTCTAAATATATGGCACACTATACAGTTATTTCTTAACCAGTGCTCAATATCTAACTCTGAAAATATGTAATTTACAGTTTGTAGAATTCCTCTACTTTCGAGTTTTTTTTTTTTTTACTATTTTGTGTATTTAATAGATAAAAACGAACTGAATAAAATAAGACCAAAAAGATGTAATATTTGCAACATTTTAAAAAAGTATTTTTGATCAGCTCTTATTCTACGATAATCCATAATGCGTCGGCCGCACACTGCTCCGCCTGGCCGCTGCATCACTGCTCATAAACGCTAACATATTTTCATTCGCAATAGGCTATTTGACAGTATTCAATTATTTGTGATTTTTTGCTTTAATTGCATAAAATGAGGGTTCTTTATATCATTTACAAGAGTTTTAATAAAAAATAATAACAATTATTATATCAAAAACACAAAAATATGTTTGGCTTTTTGTTTCTCGCGCCACACATTGTGAAACGATCCGGATTGGCTAATGTCGCGATGACGTCATACGCGCATCATCGCTCGTTTTCGGCAAACTTATAAACTGTTTTTCGGGGGTTTTTATCGATTTATTTGTACAACCCAGTACAGCACACCACTTGTAAACCATTTTATTAGATAACAACAGCAAATAATAATTAAAAACAAACACCACTGAGAACCGAAAACCGGTTGTGACGTCACTTACCAGGCGCAACGCCATATTGCTGATTATATCGTTTTCGCGGCTTATTTGAATTTTGAATTTTTATTTGCATATTTCTTACGAAATACGTATTTAAAATTAAAAAAAATACTTTGGGTGAACTTCTTAACCGCAACCAAGTAATTCAAGATAAAAATTATAAATCTGTCAAATAGCCTATTACACTAGGACCAATAATGTGTATTGCTCACAAGTTATATACATAAGTAGTGCTTGACAAAAGTGATGACCATTCGGGATTTGAAAAAAAAAACGCACATCTCATCCCACATGTTATCTTTAATGAAAATAAAGTCCCTCAAAAACTTCTTATAATTAATTATAGACACAATGAAATTTAGGATATTTCAAAATGAATCACTATTTTAGTACCTACAATATATTATTAGAATGTCTGTGATTAGCAATTAAATTACTAATGTTCTATAAGGATGTATTGTATTTTAGCAAAATATTGTTACTTAGAAACATTAATTTACAAATAGGTAATTTCATTAATACAACAATGACTGAAAATTACTGCAAAATAAACTTTCGTTTACTAATGGCAGTGGCAATATTTACTAAGGTACAATAAGTACATATAGGTACTAGTCGGTTCTAGTCTACATTTTTTCTTATGCGTGATTAACAGCGTTAACCCAAATTCAGTGATCAACAACGCGTGGTCGTGGTGTCCGCGCAACACTCACAACACGGAGAGATTCAACAGCTACTGGCGTCATACAACATATACACGATCGTGGAGCGGAGTCAGCATGTCGGTATGTCGGCATCAACAAAAAATTTTAAGTCTTTTACATCAATTAGTTGCTTTAATTTCACTTTAATTCTATGATATTGCAAACCCGTCAAATATAAGTGACAAACGGTCAAGATAGACAACGCTGAAACTGCAACTACGATTGAAACACTACAAACATTGTGCTAAGCATATTAGATTCGCGCTTATTAAATTAAGCTTTGCTAAAATAATAGGTTTATTAAAAAAAAAATCTAGGATAGTTTTGATCACGAGTTTGAGAATCAATCATTGCACAATATTTTGTAGGCACGGTCGATTGAGAATTGTTAATTTGTAATTATATGACACAGATAATTTATTTTACAACTGTCTATTCATGGTGTAAACTCAGAACAAGAGTTAAAATGAATAACAACCTAAACTAGCGCGCTCTTTGTACAGTCAGCTCTTTGTTCGAAAAAGACATCATTAAAAAGGGCAGCCTAGAGACTTCCGAAACGACAACATAAAACTTTGAACACTACATGTCATTTAGCTATGAGTCGAGACGGCTACTTGGTGTAAACAAACGGGGGAACCGTTTTTATAAATAAAAACCTCAACAAAATGGATCCTAATCGTTCCTACATAAATATGATCAAAAAAATATATCACACTATTTAGAGTAAGAAAAGCTTAATGATATAAAAGTAACAAGTTATGAACGAGTACTTAGGCCAGCTTGCACCCTCCTTAGAGTTGTTGTAGCTACAGGTAGTAGCAGCAAACAATATAATACTGGAGAAGAGGTCGAATGATCAATATAATAGTTGGCTCTAGTTACATCAAACGCTAAACATCCCATGGAAGAAAACGTTTAAACAACATGCTATATGTGTGGACCTGATTGTGGTACATTACATGTACATATTACATAGTACATATACTAATGAACCAACCACACTATCATTTTTAATTCGACTCACAAAAATGTCAATTCCAGTGTTGCAGGTTTTTTGTCCCTAACAGTGATGTTGTAAATTAATATTGTACAATTAAAAGTCGAGATTGCATTTTTTCTAATCAAATTCAAATTACCTATATGTATATAAATAAAAATACGGGGTGGACCAAAAGTCTGTTTATATTTGAAATAATGATAAAAAAAATTACAGTAAGTAGATTAAAACTGTTTATTGTTTTCGATAGAATACAAAAGGGGAATTTATTTCTTAAAAATCATATCATACATATGCAATCAATTTCAATATCATCATTAATTCATTATTCTGGCATTACTGCAATGTAGAGTGGAAATTTTCGATAAAAGCTTTACGTTTTTATTGTGTTGTTTCGTCAACTGGGTTGGTGTCGTAAACTTTAGCCTTAAGATATCCCCAAAGAAAGAAGCCATTGGGGATAGATCCGAGCTACGAGGCGGCTAGTTAATGTCCCCTCTTTTCAACATCACTTTCGGGCTAAAAAAATCTTAAGCGGCCCTTGACGATTCATTACATGTATACCTATACAACATGTGTCAACTCTCATTAATATAAACTTATTTTTGAATCGAATAAAAATAGTATGAACTATCATGTAGAAATGAACTCGGAGTGTGAGTGTTTTGAAGAATGGCTTAAAAGAATTTTGCCGCACTATTATAACGCACCGTACCATTCTGGAAAAGTCGAGTGTATTCTCACTTCAAACTGGCGGAAGGCTGATATTATTCAGTGGTTGGATGGCAAACAAATTTATTATCAAACTGCAATGATAAAGGCTCAATCAATGGAACTACTAAAGTTACAAAAAAAACTAATTACGAACGCTATGCTGTGGAAGAATTGGCCGCTGAATACGGTGTCACAATCCTGCGTCTACCCCCCTATCACTGTGAGCTCGACCCAATAGAATTAGGTTGGGCTCAAGCAAAGGGGTATGTCGCCAGAAACAACAAAACTTTTGAAATAAAAGACGTAAAAAAATATTTGGAGAAGGCCTGAAGGAAATGACAGCGGAAAATTGGGAAAAGTGCATCAATCATGGCATAAAAGTTGAAGACGAAATGTGTCATTTAACCACATCATGGATTAATGTGTGGATTCACTAATTATAAATGTAACTGATTCCGATTCGAGTCGTAATTACTAAAAAAGTAAAGAATAAAAACGTATAAAATGATTTGTATTGTTTTACTTAATTCCTCTGAATCTCTTTAAACATTTTTTCCCCAGCTCTTGTAATCATCATCATCCCAGCGTTAATCCCAGTCGCATCCGAAGCCTTGTCAGCTTTGGAGTCTGGGGTCCGCTTTACCAGTCCAACTGCTGATATGGCTAAACTTCGACATTTTCCATGAAGCGACTGCCGTCTGACCTCCACAACCCGAAGGCGACATCGAAGCATTGCAGTTAGACCAATTGTAGGACTTTTGAGGGTTCCAACAAACCCGTAACGACTGCCACTAGATGTTCGTAGGCCAACCGGGACCAACGGCTTAACGTGCTTTCCTAGGCACGACCAAACCAGTACAAATATTCATATTCATGCATACAAATACTTGCACTGTACGGGGATCGAACCCGCGCCACCTTGCGCAGCGGCTGCATCCGCTACCGCTACGCCACGGAGGTCGTCCCCAGCTCTTGTAATAACATTATTAAAATAAAAAAACCGCTTTGATACCTAATTAAATAATACATGACTAAATGTCTAAGTCTATTGATTGCCGAACATCACTATTGTAGCGGGTCACCCTTTTTCGTATCAGTGACAGTTGCCCTTGTCATTTTTCTGACTCGAATTAAAATTAAAATCCCACTTTACAAACACTACACCTACAAAAATAATGCACATCTAGATTAATTTGATAATAGCTACAGCTTTTATAGAGGCACAATGTTGAAAAATTGTATAGTCTGTTACCAACCTGAGTTAAAGTTTACTAACAGCCAGATAATTATCTCAATATTAGGTATACTTAATCGTAATATCATTAAAGATATTTTGATTATTTCTATTAAACCTATATCAAATTCGCGGCAATCATTAATGTTAAGTATTGGTATTATATCATAATAAATAATAATTAATTATTTCGAGTACACAAATCATTGCTTAAAATATAAGACATTGGGGTTTAAAGAGTCTCACATAAAGTTTCGTCAGTTTGATTTAAATAGTGTATCATTATGATTAAAACTAATATGCTAAATCATTTTGTTCCAAGATATAGCTGCGAATATTAATATGAACATACATAGTTACAGCTATATACTATTAATTTTGAACCCGTCGAAGTACAAACTATATGCACTTCTGTTAGTGTAAATCTATGGAGCTTGTTCGGCGTCGGTGTCCATGAATGCTGCCTGTAGGTCCACACGAGCCTGTTGCTAGTGCTAACCTCGGCCTGTCCACAGATGCGACAGTACACTGGCACAAGTCAGTGCTTCACATCGGACACTGTTACCGTCATACAACTAATATTCAATTACGAACTACTCTGGTTGTTCAATGAAACTAAACCACAGCGTACCACGAATTGGCGTTATAGTTTTGAAAAATAAGACACAATTTCAGAACCGACAGATCTGTAAAGGCTGCTTATTATGAGTACCACGTGACCTACAGTTTCACTTTCCTTTGATTGAAATCATCACATTAGTAAACGTACTGTTTATACGTTTGATTATAATGAGTGGTGACATGTTATTCATTACGAGCACACCTAATATATTAACTTTTGTGCTTAAATATTCAATAATTTATAAAATATAATTGTATTAAGTTATTTTTATTGCTACAAACGCATTACTTATCGATTTCATTATTTTGCTTCCATCAGATAAAGAGAATAAAACTTAGATTCCTAAAATATTTTCGAATACGAACTACCTATGTAGATAAAACAGCGGCTCGTGAACATTACTATCTTACTATCGTAATCACGTAAGCCAACAGTTTCATTATAAAATACAATTTAAGTAATCATGACAAACCCGTAAAACTTTTACAATGACTGAACTCTTCACCACTATGATACTTATTATAACATATTTAAGTATTGCAGATTAGCATCACTAATTATAATGATATAATAAAGGCAATTAAAGTGACAGACCGTGGTACATACATAGGTATATTTACAAACATGTATCAACAATACATTTTGAAAAAAGCGCCAAGCAAACACTAAACATTGTTTACAATATTAACTTTTATGACAATATTTAGAGGTGGCGTATTTCTGAGTGATGAGTTATATGAGTTATAAGAGTTATATGCACGACGCCAAATGTACCACACATGTCACCGCATATTGTAGTGCTATATATTATGTAACCTCTTAATACTAATTAACGGCTCTTCTTTAAGTTTAAACCGTTGAGCCAGTAATGGAATGAACAAACTAATTGTTGTACAAATGCAGTTCTTTATACAAAAGTTATGTCTTAGTTTGATACTCAGTTGTAATTTATATTACAAACATTCCTCATTATCAACCTTTTTATCGTCCCACTGCTAGGCACAGGTCTCCTCTAATACAGAGAAGGATTGAGCGTAATCACCACGCTTGCTCAATTCGGGTTGGCGATTTCAGACTTAAAAGTCCAGCCCCCTAATCGGCGAACACATTTTTGTCAAATGATAGCGACTAGTTGGGATCGTTTGGATCAAACGGACCAATGGGCGGTCCGAACGATCCCAACTGATGTCAACTAGTCGCAATCATTTGACAAAAATGTGTTCGCCGATTAGGGGGCAGGTTTCCTCAAGATGTTTTCCTTCACCTTCAGTCATAAAAAAAAAAACATTGTCCGATACGAAATAAAGGTTATAATTATATTTTGTTTTGTAATATTGTAAGATGGATAGCGTTTAACTCTCCTTATTGTTATAATAAGTTACCTAATCTAAATATTTGCTTTCAATATTTTGATATAGTGCATGTACCATTCGCACTTTATAATTGTTTTGCCTTTTTATATTCTACAATAGATAGTTCACATTTCACGATGTGATAATCATTGTTTGAACTAGGATTTCAATACATGATACATAAAGTGAGCCGACAGCACTAAAGAAGAGGCCTGCTCTTAGCAGGGGGTAGAAAATCACGATGGTTATCGTGATGTTCGTCACTGGTTTACAAAATATTATTGTCGGCTCCAGCGTTACAGCAAAGTTTAAATCGATTTAAAGCCAATGGAGATTTATTACGCACAAATGAATATCTTAGGTAACAAATAGTAATGAACAACAAATAATACATTTAAACAGCACTTCATTATTGCAAAGCTGATCTTTCGTCACCACACGAACCTGGACACTGAGGTACATCTAAATTATTATGCAGTCATCAGAATCACTACCAATTCCTATCCATGATCTATATATTGCTAATAAAACATCTGATATCTACAAGTATTTTGAAGATCGTTTACGTTCGAATTAAGAAACTATGTGATAATAATAAACATATCAAAAGGATAAACCTTTGTTCAAATAATTTGTTATACTGACCTATAAATATAACAAGTTTAGTCTAACTGATTGATTATACTAATACAATATTGCTCTATTTCCAGCGCTTTGATATTCTTTCCTTAAGAATGATAATTAAATTAGACTTAATATATCACAACTGTGTTGCAACCTAATGTTAAAATTCTCTGTTAAAAGTCTAAACTAACACCAACAACTAAAATATGTGAATCTTTCAATTTGTTTGTTCCCGCGGCCCTATTTATTTGACCTATACTTAACCCTTCTTTGCACGTTATTTTCTATTTTTTAAAATAAATCAGGGTGATGTAATTAATGCTCTAGATTAAAGGAAAAATATTAAAAAAATCCTAATGTAAATAAAAATATGTATTATATCAAAAACAATATGATGGAAATTTACATCATCATGCATTGTCACATATCAAGCTCAGTACTAAATAAATAAAACAATACTGTTTACTCAATCTTCTTTATTCTTTATGATAATTTAAAAAACAATTATTATTTTTATTTAAGCACAAGTTAGCTGTCAAACAGGTACGCGCGCGGATATGCTGTCGAATATCTCAGTGATTAAGTCTGAAAAAAACGCGAGTTCAATCCGAAAACCGTAACTAAAGTGATCCTTTACGTGCAATAACCGTGTACAAGTGTTTGTGAGCTAAAACAACAAGTGACTCTGAGTAAAACATGTCAATTAAATAGAAAACATTGACATTTATTCTCCATAAAAATTTCAACCCTCCCTCAAATAAAAAAAAAGTAAAAACTACACACTATAAAGACAATTGTCAGTCAATGTCATGTCATCTGACATTTGGAAGTGTTGCCAAGTTAAACATTTAAATTCAAACTAAAACATGAGCAACAAGAATAAAAACCTAACACAACAGATTTTCCATCCGGGTTTATTTGATAGGAGAATCTCGTCATCCTTTTCAGATATAGACAAAGATAAATCTACCAAATTAACCGAATCTGGTACAACAAATAAAAGTCAATTATTGACTACTTACAATGCCTGCCTACCCAGCACAAAAGACACAACCGTGCCCCGTGCACCGTGTCTATTTCAAGAATTTGGGTAACAGATTTTAGATTTATAAGACTGGAACTGCAAGCACACTTACTGGAGATCTAGAATTACTACAACCAGAGGACGAGAATTAAAAAAGAGTCTTGACAACTTTAAGCTTACAGTGCTTTCAACGGGAGAACCCACTTATTGGCCAACAGACATTGACAAAGTACCAGATCTTGTGGACTTTTTTATATTCAAAGGACTACCATATGCTCACGTTAGTGTAGAATCTTCATTCGATGCTATATCCGACCACTCTCCAATTATCGCTACGTTCAGTGTTTCTCCCATTCAAAGAGAAGCAAAATTGACATTATATAATATAAAAAACTGACTGGATCTCATTTGCTGACTATCTGGAAGAAAATGTGGAACTAAAAGTTAAACTGAAAACTGAAGAGGACATAGATATGGCAACATTCTACATCATTAACCTAATACAAGTAGCAGCATGTCTTGCTACTCCACACTTGGATCCGGTGGAATAAAAAAAAACATGCCTCTTGAGTCGATCAGAAGAGGATAAAAGAGATCTTAATAAAGCCGCAAGACAGCTTAAAGAACTTATTACTGAAAACCAAAATATTCTGTTTCAACAAAAGCTATCATCACTGTCCCACAAAAACAAGACAACTACTCTTTTTGGAAGATCATAAAAAAAATTAAACGGCCTCAAAATTCTATTCCACCTATCAGATACCCTACTGGTTCTTTGGCTCGAAAATCTGAAGAAAAAGCAGAATTATTAGCAGAACACCTTTCTCGTGTCTTTAGCCCCTATAACGCCATAATGGGCGAGTTTGAAAAAGAAATCGACCAAATTCTCAATAGCGACCAACAGCTCTCACCACCTATAAAACTCGTCACGCCGCGTGAACTGGCGCGTACAATAAAACAGCTGGAGAATAATAAAAGTCCTGGCTACGATCTTATCACTGGAGAAGTCCTCAAACATATTTCAAGGAAAACACTAGTATTTCTAACCATGCTATTCAACTCAGTCCTTCGAATACAGTACTACCCTAAATTGTGGAAGACATCTCAAATATGTATGATAGCAAAGCCGGGTAAATCGCCGACAGAGCCATGCTCGTGTAGGCCCATCAGCCTTCTTCCTGTAATATCTAAGGTATTTGAGAAGACAATCACAGAGAACATAAAATTTGAAGCCCCATTTATGGGGCTTCTTAGGCAGATATTGTTTTAAAAAATGCCCATCTCATTGAGATGCTTGATAACAGGGCGGATTTTATAAAGCCTGTCATGTTCTGGATGACCTATAGGTTTGTGAAGATCATTGTTATTAAAATGTAATGATAACTTTATTTTCTCAAACTTGTTCAGTGGCATTGTTGAAGAAAGGGGCTCATATCCAAACTTTGGCGACCAGTATCATCTTGTGCTAGGAAATTTGATTACTGGCATATACAATAATATGCCAAAGAAATTATACAAATTATATTATGTAAATGTTATAGATGAACTGGGATTACTCTGTATTATATATAAATTTGTCTCCTCTACTAATGTTTGATGAAATCTTCAGTGATAAAATTGTTAAAACATTGATATGGAGTTTCTAGCTGTGATAGACCACCTGAAGCAACTTCCCAAGACAGTAATTTTATCTGTGTCATACACCAGATTCCTTTTTTTCCAAATCAAGCTTCTTTTGTCAAAAGGAAAACTGGATGAAGACTGCAAATTGGATGAAGTTGATGGGTGAGAGGGTTCTGATCTTCTGTTTCTACAAGAGGAGGATCAATGTCAGCAGTTTCATCCACATCATCATCATCATCATCATCGTTCTCCTCCTGCAACACTCTTATAACTTCCATCAGAATCGCGGTTTTCATCATCAGAATCTTGGTCATCTAGGTCATCTTCTGAGAGCCAACCGCCTTGTAAGTTACTATGATAATCTTCAATATCTCTTTCATTCCAGTTTCCCTAAAAAACAACATAAAATAAACATTTACAAAAAAATGTTTGCCATACATTACAAGTGAAATTACTGCATAGTGATGTGAATTTCCATCAAATAGTTTTGAGAAATTTATTCACAATGTTTTGATATAAATTGTACATAAAACAACAAAAACATGAAAACAAACCTTTTTTCCAATCACAACAGAAACAAACAGCGGAATGACAAGTTCTACGCCTGGTAATTGACAGTGACGTTTGCTATTTTTTAACAACTGCGTCTTGTTGTACGCAATAGTCGCTTAAAATGTTGCCAGCAACAACAAATTTACAGTACTAGGGTTTTGAATACTTTTTGTTGACTAAATATTATGATTGAAATTTCCCTCATAAAAAAAAGAAACCGTTTATTTAGCGCACACCCTTATAAATACATACAGTATATGTAGTGACAGTAGTGGTACACTAATAATAGTTTTAAACAAACAAAACAGAACAAAAAGAAAAGAGAAACAGATAAAAAGACAATCAACAAATGTGAGTCCAAATAGGTCCAGTTCAGCATAAATGTCAGACAACTACGTAGCAGTTGCCTGACGCTGGTTTTCAACTGAACCTTGTTATGAGTGTATAATTATTTAATTATTGTGTTTGTGTGATAAATCATCACCAAAAAAAAAAATAATAAATAAATCTCATCATGCAAAGAAGGGTTAAGAAATAAACTCCACATTCCTATAACAAAAATAATCAACTCAATAACTACAACGAAATAAAGATAATCACAATCAATTCAATTTTAAATTAATACTAATCTTATTAAGCAATAACAATAGTTTATATGAAAACTAAATCCGGAATCACCAGTGAACAGTCTGTAAGGGTCGTCAACACCGTGACACGTGAACTTAAACCAATGTTTGATTGAAGACTCATCACATTGATCTTAGAGAGATGGTTCATGTGTTTGGTTCTACATTAGACATCTCGTATAGTTACTTTGTAACAAGATTTACACACTGAAAGCAAATATCTATGTAATATAAAACATAAAATAATTATATTGCATAGATACAAGTATGTTAACTTAATTAATAATAATTTGTGATTTGAACTTTTATCATAGCACAAGAACTTAATACCATTATTATAATTAGAGATCTATGATGAATGATGATTTTGATAAACAATATTATTATTTATTCCAATATTTAGTACAACACCCAGGCATACAATATAGACATCTGCCAGCGTATCGCTCGAGACACACATGTCCATGCCTCAACTACTATGGAGTATCCCTAAACAGTACAATTCTCTTTTTAAATATTTATTACTCAGATGCTATCATTACTTACCTATTTCAGAATAATTTCACACACATAATCAGACATTTCTGATAAATATTCCTAACAATTAAATTAGTAAATGCAGATGTTTGGTTCCTAACGATCTATAAACTCTACAATTTCCGTTGTCAGTCAGTCAATCATAGTGATACACGGTGACTCGATTATACACGCAGGAATTTTATTGGTTGTTTTCCTGTGGCAGAACGATTTGCTTTAAGGAGTACTTTCGATGAATAGAGTAAAAGACAAAAATAAAAATGATTGTGTTATAAAATAATAAAAAAAAAAATCATCAACTCGAAAAGTGAGAAAAGTTAGTTACGCTACATACAACTTGTAGGTACTACCCGTACTACGCGGAATGTACATGAAACCGCCTCAAAGGAAAGCAATGCATTTAATGTTCAAACCATAATAAGCTCCCGCGCGTAGTTATACGGCATAAAACAGCTTGTAGGCAACAATCCAAAAATTCACCGCCATGCCGACAAAAGAAAGAAATGTTCAAACCAAAAAATCTGTCCTGTGCGGTAATACGGTATAAAATAACTTAAATGTACCAATACAAAAAACTAGCGCTCCAACTAGCATTCCAAAAAACTAGCGTTCAAAGACGATGCCGCTTTATAAATGTTCAAAGTAAAATAAGCTCTCGACTGTGGTAATAAGTCATAAAGTAGTCTGCGCGCAAAAATTACAAACTATTATCTTAGATAATAATTTTATTTTCGTGTTCAGTAAATTGCAGCTAAAAGTATAAATGCATAATAGTTGAAGCACGCGAGTCAATGGCCCCGCGCCATTTAGCTGTAGATGTCATCTGCCATTTCATGTTTCTAATATTTTATTTATTGATGAAACGATTGTATTACTAAGACAAAACCGTTTCGCTGCGGGAAAACAACCATTAAAATTCCACGCTGTATTATAAACAATTCAAATGTCGTAATCGAAAGCAATGTTATATGGGTAACACCCCTACCGACGCTTGGTCAGAACATTGAAATAGATAACCGCTACAATGATTACATATAATAATACATAGACGTGAATGTACATGATAATACATAGAGACGTGAGTACATGTATGTCACACTGAAATATGGATGAATATAGTGATCCTACAATACCATATCTAAACACTGTACAGGTAGCTTTCCAATTTCGTCTTGGGCGAAGGCTGAGTGAAGGGCGAGAACCATAGTATAGAGAACCTGCCGAACACAGATTGTATGCTCTTCCACCTAGACTTGCGAACCCATCGTGCTTGCTCCTTCTTCAGCTGTTCAATTCCCTGCAAAATGTTAAAATCGAATCAATTTATTTATTCAAATTAATTCATGCGAGGATATTTTTTCAATAGTTGGTGTTATTGGCCATTTAAATTGTATTAGCACTAGCATTCATCAGATTCAAACAATAAACTACCAGGCGGCATAATGAATGGCAATCTATGTATATTGATTTAAATAATTGATACTCACGGTTTCATCGTTCCATATAGCGTGCAGCTGAGTGCCGAGCATAACGGCGGTGAAAATAGCGAACAGCAACGCCTCGGCGATGAGGAACAGCAACAGGACGACGGTGGCGGGCGGCGAGTACGCGCTGCAGGCGCGCCACTCGTGTCGGATGCACGTCACGAACTGGTACACAGCCAAGCCCACCGCGTGGATAGAGATAGCCGCGATGTACAACTAGACGAACAAACAATTCATTATTCTGTGTCTAAATGTGGCTTTCATCTAGATATACCTATGCTTAACCCTTCGAGGTTTAGAGAGGATAATGTACAAACACATGTCTTAGGTGGTATTGAGTGATGTGATTTTTAACATATTTCACATCATCATTAACCTTTTTTATCGTCCCACTGCCGGGCACAAGTCTCCTCTCATACAGAGAAGGATAAAAGCAAAAGATATCATGAATAACCACAAAGTTATGAGCTTGTTCTCTTCCTTGGTTTTCCCAACAAAAATATAGTCAACGCATCGCTCGCTCGCCCGCGCCTAGGCGCGGGAGAGCGAGGCCCTGTCCCACTTTGCTCACTTTACTCAACTATGCCCACTTGAAAAATTCAGCCGGAATCTATTATTGTGAACTAATAAAAATGCAGGATCCAATAAAAGTGATTAATCCAACTAGCCAAGACATATTTCATGATCAATGATGACATACACAAAACAAGTTCTATTATTATTAACGATGAGCTCTTCGCCAACCAGAAATCAATAGTCCTACGTAAAGCAGTTATCAATCTTATCAACTCTAATTGTCATTTATCAAATTCTGTAAATCTTGCTTCCGAATTAATCTCGTTACCCTCTTATGATAACTGCATTCTTTTCGTATTATTTTCTGTTCCTGACATTATTTAGGCTATTTCAAATTTTTTAATATTACTACAATATGTGAAATATAACATGCATGTTCTCTATAAGCAACTGAATCGGTTCCAATCAGTTTTACACCAAGTTATAATTTTTCTCAAATACACAGTGTGGTTACGATGTATTAGGAGCACAGTGAGACAGGGTCTCGCCCGCGCCGGCCGCTCCAGGCGCAGACGGGCGAGCGATGCGTTCACCATATTTTTGTTGCGACAACCAAGGAAGATAACAAGCTCATAACTTTGTAGTTATTCATGATATCTTTTTGAAATCTTGTACATAGATTCTTTACTTAAAAATACTGGACAGCTGTTTCAGGTTTCGCCTAAACAAAAAATAATGTTGTATACAGAGTGGTGCTGACAATACGACAATAAATGAAAACACAGACCATGCTGGTTCGTAGGAATAATCCTGAACCATAGAAAAAAACCTACCATCAAAAATAAAAAAAATGAAAATTTCAAACAAACTAAATCACATAAAATTGCACACTGAATAGAACATCCTTTAAAATATTGGTTCAATGACCTCCGATCAGCAGGCGACAGCGGTTCCTGTATTGACTTGCGTTTTCGCGTCATTATTATTAAAGATTAGTACCGCTGGATGCGGCGGTCATCAACCTGTAAGCGCTTCCTTATCAACATGTACATCATGTAGAAAATGTGAAAAATTATTTCCTGTGACTAAGCTAATGGATATATTTATATAATTTTTTTATGGGTAGACTGATAATGTGTTGAGGTACATGATGTTTAATTAAGATTTTAAGATGTTATGTCTGAGATGTGTGGTGTGTGTGATGTGTATGGGTGTGTGGATACACCGGGATTGATCCCATGAGGCTGGCATAGTCACCCTAAGTGCACTGAAGTCTCTAAACACAAGACTTTAAAAAAAATTGTCGTAAAGTCAGCACCACTCTGTATATACCCTCAAATATATTTTTGTAGAATTAGTTTTTCACTTACTCCTAGATAAAAATACTCTAAGGAGTTTAGATCCAGTGACCTTGTTGGCCACTGTACAGTCCCATTATTTTAATTTTCCTGATGTTTTTCCATATAAATAGCATTGTAATGAAAACTTTTTACTTACAGTGAACAGAACAAAGTACTTTTGATTATTCTCGCCAACACAGTTGTTAACCCATGGACAGTGATGGTCCATCTTGCGGATGCAGCGTTGACACACTGAGCAGTGATGGGCTCGTTCTGGCTTGATGCTGCAGCACTTAGTGCACTTGAATATCACCTGACCCTCACGGAAACTCATCTGCTTGATCATTTCCTTTGTGGCATTCCCCTTTGGAACAGCACCCTTTAAAAACATCAATCATCATTTGTTATCAATCATCTTTTATTGCATTTAACAATGTTTATTACACATCCATACAAATGAAGTAACCATATTGCCAGAGAGAAAAGTTTATAATTAGGTAACATATTGTTATCCGTAGCAGAAACTGTGACCAAAAACTTATTACAATATATTTAATTCAGGACTTACTGGATCTGTGAACATGGTCCTAAGGTGTGAGGCAAACGCAAGGAATGCCAGGCTTTGGAAGATGAATATGTTAATGTAGCTGTAGACTGGGTATGTAGACAGGCCAGGCAGGAGCATCACCATCATAACAACAAACTCTGCATATAGTATCAGTAGCCATGTTAGCACAGCACATATGATGCCACAAATATCCTGCAAAAATGAACAATTATTTCAAGTGCATGGTTTTGTGATTTGTCAAAATATCTTTACATTAATGCATATATTTAATGTTCAATACAATTGTTGCATACCCTGATACACCATGCTTTACCACCACAGCACCGGTTATGCATGTCGCAGTCAGGCCGAGTCAAAACCAAGCATTCTGGATCTATCTGATACTGATTTTCCATATCATCTTCATCAGAACTGTCATAGAATTCTCGTATCATTGAATGCTTCTATAATCCTGTAATTATCACAATAATTTGTACAACTTGTATAAACAAATAGATTATTGAAGTTGTATTTCGCTTAAGAAAAGCATATTCAAAAGCTAGCAATTAAAAATATAATAAACCTTGAAATGTATGTAATGCTTTGTTATTTTATCAACTTAAAATTATAACAATAATCTTAATGTAAAATACTAAAACTCGCACATTGCAAAATGCATCAGCTACACAACATTTGCTAAGCAATATACACAGGGACTAAGTTACTGTAAAATACACACTATACACACAAACTAGACAAAATACACACAATAAATAATAATATTGACTTGAATGCCCAAAATTTTGGCTTGAAACAAACAAAATTTTTCTGACATTTAGGGTAATTTCGCCTGTTCGCGTCCATCGCCAAGTTCGCGTCCATTTTTTAGAAAAATCCTTGAAATAGGTAAACTAATACGCCAATCAAACTAAAAGTCTTACCACTAATACCTCAATGTATAAGAGGCACGAACACATGGACAAAAGTTCCGTACGCCAAAACAATCCCATTTAAAAAAATAATTTGTCCCGGCTGTTCATCAAGGAAGAATGCGCGCGCGGGATTTTAAGAAAAAAAATAGTGTGGAGCGGTGAGTTCGATGTTAAGTTTTTTAGTGACTTTTAGAATACATAGCTGTTTCTAGACTTTCATAATGAAAAAAGGAATAATATTAATTGTAATTTGTTTATGTTTTTAACTTTTAACGAATAAATTAAGGTGGACGTGAATTACTACATCAACTTTACAAAATTTCCACTTTGCATCCGCAATGGACGCAAACCATACCTCCAAGGAATAAGAATAAACCAAATTGCAACCATTATTGTCATTAAATATAATTGACTTTCTTGTTAAAATAATTTAAAATGTTTAAACTATAATTATTATTATTTCAAATACTAAGAGTTTATGATTCTCTATTACTATTTTCATTTAAAAAATACACTGAAGCCTCTAAACACAAGATAAAAAAAAATAATAATAATAAATTGTGGTTTTGCTCTTTGTCCAAAGACAGGAAAATTTTTAGGTCCAAGAGGGTTCAAAAATTTACGCCAAATAAAGCCAAGTAAATAATGAAAATATTATTAACTTTTAATGTGAATGGAGATAAGTGTCCACCTTGTATCGTGTTTCCATACATTAGACCACCAAGTGCTGTAGCAAACAGTATGTGGTGCTTAGGCAGGTCAGCGACAGGTTGGATGAGAGGAGTGACCAACGACGTTCACAAATGGGTAGTGGAAAATAGCATCAAAAACCTATGCTTTTGATTGAAATGAAAATGATTTTGTATGCCCATCCGCCCAACACCACCCATATTTCACAGCCAGCTAACATTAGCTTATTTGCACGGGTGCAATAATATTGAAAATCTACAGTCCGTGCATTCCTATCAAAACCAGAAAATTTTAATTCTGCCGTCACAAAAATAAACTTACTAGCAAATTGTTAAATAATGTATTCAAACATCCTCACATAATCCATCCTTCATCCTAATGCCCGACAATATCAAAAATGGATGTAGGCGATGTGGTCTTCACCCATTTGATGCTAATAGTCCAGTACAGAAGAATTATTTATATTTTTTTAAAGCGGTTATACTAATAATAATTTTGATTTTTAATATTTATATTCTTATATTGTTAAAATACAATCTTTCTTTACAAATTCTTAAAAATATCACCCCTAAATTCCTTTTTTAAGCTGGTGGAGGCAAAATGATCCACGGGTGGTCACAATTTGGATTTTGTGGACGCAAACTGGGTAAAATGCCTAATTCTGAAGTTAATCTATTTTAAATAAAATACAAGGTGTTTCAAACAAAAATGATAGACTATATAATGAACACATTATATACTTTTATCATAGAAATTAGTGCTGAGATATTTTTATAATCGCTGTCAAACTTTCTATCTGCACTAAATGGATGCGAACCCTAATTACATAAATTACAAATGCAATGCTTGCAAGCAATCACAGATCAGTGTTGTATTGACAAAGCAAATAGAGTACCTAAGTATATCAAGGCAAGATGTGGCATTTCCATGTTTCTGCTTATCTCAATAGCCTGCATATTTTAATGGTATCCATCTCAAATATTTTCACTTAATTGAACTCTTTATAATTCTAAAACAATGATGATAAATTTATTTTCTTTCCATTTTAGAGGTATAATAAAATATATTTTTTATTTTCATTCTAGATATATATATATATATTTATAGTAGATTAGTGAGGCTAATGAAATGAACACCTTGTGCTTTTAAAAGTAGACCAGGAAAGTTTTAATTTAAACAGACTGAAGTACCTGTTACTGGAAATGTTAAGCACAGCACATCATTTATTCGCTATGAAGCCAATATTATTACAGTCAACAAACACTGATTGTCTCATTTTAATGGTATCTCTTGAAGTATCAACAGCAGCTTATTTAATTACTTACCGTTACAAATTTGCAGGGCTTCCTTAAAACAATTAAAGAACAACTGCACTAAAAGAGACTTAGTTGAAAGGTGTGACTATATTAGGCCTTATAAACGCCGACGATTTCTTTTGGTCGACTCAGGCGTGTAGTTGCGAAAAGTTAGGTTCATCAATGTTCACGTGAAGAACTCTGAAATCGATCGTCATAATCAATCGTGCTTTGTAATGTACTTAGATCAAACTTAACAAATGCAGAAGAGTGAACGGTGTTTTTCCTAATAGCTAGCAAATCTAGCCAACTTGACAGGGTCAGGGTAACTTGATTTTTGTTTGGACTCTCATAATTCCTATACCTATGGTCCCTCCGGTCAATATGTGTTTGAAACAGTTTAGTATATAGATATTAAATGAGGAATGCACACGGCACACTATAATACTTCAACTATTTTATTTTCTGGCCTATTAAAATCAATAATGAATAAAAGGAAGTGAAGTCACTGTAGGTAGTATTGCCTTGTAGCACCGTAGTAAAAGCGACAGATAATAAATTTGAAATTGAAAAGTCAAACATGGAAATACAGACTAATAAATGAACAGAATATCGATTTACGCAGGCACATGTCATTCCGATCACAGTATAAAAATCATACAGTAGGTCGACGCCTTTGATCTCGTCTAAAATGCCGACATCGTCTAGACAGTAACGCATCGGCCACAAGGGCGGATCCAGCTTTGGCGCCAGGGGGGGGTCACATAGTCGTGGTCAAGTCAGAAGAAGTTTTAATTAAACTTTGATAATAATAGATACAATTAAAAAGAATGTATTTCATTAATAAGTACCTACTGAACATAAAAATACCTAATTAAATAACGAAATAAATTTTTCTTTTACGTCTCCTGCCGAAATGTTTTATCACTTCATCTATTTCAATGGGTACGTTTTTATGGAGGTGGAGAAGTGCCAGTCCGGTAATACATTCTTCAATCATTGAAGCTCTTTCCCATGCTTTGATTTTTCGTAACGTAGACGACGTACCACTGGGTGCTGAGAGGCGAGCTCAGACTGGGGGGAGATCTGACGAGTTAAGCGGACGACACGCTGGTCACCGCCCGGGGGAGCTCGCACAGGGAAACAACGTTGCTGGCGACGGCTGCGGTATCACAGGTGGTGTGCCGCATACGTCGCCTAGGCCTGGAGGTGGCACTCAACAAGTCGGAGGCCATGGTTTCATGGTCTCCGACGGGCGCCGCCACCCGGCTCACGGCGTCAGCTCGAGCAGCGTCGGTCGCAGCTCCGAGAGGTCCTGGTGGCAGAATGGCGGGACAGGCTTTCGTGCCCTACCGCAGGCCTCACCACCATCTAGGCGATCCGGCCGGTACTGGCGGAGTGGCTCGGGAGAAGGCAGGGCTCCCTGATGTTTCGGATTACACAGGTACTTTCGGGGCATGGTTTCTTCGGAAAGTACCTGTATCGCTTAAACATGGAGCTGGACGCCCGGTAGCACTACTGCATCAACTGCCGGGAGCGGCATGCGCTGGCAGAGTATGCCACGCTCGGAGGAGCTGCGCCGTGCCTTCATCTCGGCCGGCAGGGAGCTGTAACTACCGTAATCGAGTCGATGGTCGGCAGTGAAGAGTCCTGGGATGCGGTGGTTTCCTTCTGCGAAACAGTCGTCTCGCAGAGGCTGTGGACAGGGAGAGGGAGATCTCGTCCTCTCACCCGACCCACAGCAGGCGCACCGGGCGTCGGCGGAGGGCGGATAACGCCCTCTTTCAGCCACCCTAAACTGGTCCAGGGGCGACACACTCGGGGACATCTGTCGCCCCCCAAACATCAGGACCCGGGGTGGCGGCGCGAAGTGTTCCACACGCGCCACTCTTAGACGTCATGGGGGGAGTCGTACACATCATTCAGCCGAGGAGGCCCACAGTGGTGGGCCAGCACCAATCGGGGGTTGCGGAAGCAGTGTTCGTTCTCGCAACCCCGGTGTAGGTGCGAGATGGAACACCGGGGTGGTTTTTAGTCAGTAGGTGTCTGACAGACCCTGTCGCCCACCCCAGGGCGGCGGACATGCATGAGGATTTTCCAACCAGGAAACAAAAAAAAAAACGCTTAGACCTTAGACTTACGAAGCTTAGGACCTTCAATTTCCCTTACCAAAAAACGTAGGTATGTACAGACGAAGTGTTCTTAAACATCATACAGAACAGGGTAAGACCGAAATGTGACGAACAAACAGTCAATTCGGATTTCGCTCTGGTGTCGGTATTCGTGAAGCTCTTTTTGCCCTCAACGTCCTCGTAAAAAAATGCAGGGATATGCACTGCTGTGCTTTATAGATTACGAACAGGCATTCGATTGGGTTAAGCACCTGCACCTCCTGGGTCTATTAACAGATATTGAACTCGATGGCAAGGACGTCAGGATTATCCGTAATCTGTACGAGAACCAAGTAGCTACAATCAAAGTTAAAAATGAGGAGACCGAGGAAATCAAGATCTGTCGTGGAGCACTGCAAGGCTGTGTCTCCGTTGCTCTTCAATATTATTTTATTCCGAGGCAGTGATGTCGGAGGCTCTTGAAGGTCTGGAAGCCGGAGTGAAGATTAATGGCAAGGTCGTTAATAACCTGCGTTATGCGGACGACACTGTTCTCATTGCAGCCTCTGAACAAGATTTGCAAACCATTGTAGATAAAGTCAATGAGTGCAGCGAGAAGGCCGGTCTGTCGATGAACATCAGCAAGACAATATTTATGGTGGTCTCTAGAAACCCAGACTTATGTCCTAGCATATCGGTGGCAGGCAAACAACTTGAGCGGGTACGACAGGATAAGTATCTCGGTGCTTAGGTAAATGAAGCATGGGAGTCCGACCAAGAAATTAAGACCCCGATAGAACTTGCCCGAGCATCTTTTAACAAAACGAAGAAAGTTCTGTGCTGTCGTAAACTCCACATAAAGCTCCGAGTGAGATTACTGATGTACTACGTATGGCCTGTCGTTCTTCATGTCCCGCTGCGAAGCATGTATTCTGAAAGAGGACACTACACGACGCTTGCAGGCTTTTGAAATGTGGTGCTACCGTCGTATGCTGCGCATAAGCTGGACCCAAAAGGTCAGAGTTGACACCGTCCTTCAGCGCGTTCTAATGCCTCGAAAGTTGTTGCCCACCATAAAGAAACGCAAAATAGATTATCTCGGCCAGATGCTCCGACACGATAGATATACGCTACTCCAACTCATTATAATGGGCAAGGTAGAAGTAAAAAGGCGCGCTGGACGAAAGAGAAAGTCGTGGCTGCGAAACATCAGGGAGTGGACAGTGGAAGAGAGAGTTGAAAAACTGCTCCGTCTCGCGGTTGACAAGACCGAATACAAGAAGCTGACGGCCAACCTTCTGGATTGAAAAGGCACAGGAGGCAGAAGAAGAATGTACAGACGTCATCCTTATTGCTACACTATGAAGGCTCAAAGTTGATTGGGAATATTTGACAGTTTCCGATAGCTTGAACTGCTGTCGTCCGTATATAATAATAATAATAATAATAATAATAAAACTTTATTTCGGGTGGCATAGACCCATATAGTTGGCTTATTGACAATTATAATTTACAACAACAGTCTTTAAAAGTATAATTCACAGCAAACAACGGCCAATAAAGCCGTTATTTGCTGTGACTTGCCACTCCCACACACGACTGTATCCAGTGTGTTTGAAGGGGACAGTCAAATCGCACAGCTATTGCGTTCAGAATGCCGTTGTTGCTATTCCGTATACGGGCCAGCAGGGAAGCTGCTTTTTTGCGCATGATGGCCTGGAAACCATCAGTGCGAGCATCAGCAAACATCCCGGATGCACTGCACCGCCACGGCAGACCCAACAACACTCTGAACGCATCATTGTACTGAGTGCGCAGGGCTCTGTAAGCTCGCTGCGTATATCTCACCCACAGGCCGCCCGAGTAGAAGGACTGGCAAAACGCTTTGAATAACGTAACCTTCACCTCTGTCGTGCATCGTGCGAACCTGCGTGCGAGCATATTAGCCCTCACCGCCAGAGCCCTGCGCTCCCTCTCGACATCCTCGTCGTCCCTAAGATCACTTGTCACAATGTGACCTAAGTATTTCACGGCTTGAACCTGCTTTAGGGCCATTCCATTAAGAAATACAGGAGGCACATGGGTTGGCTGTTGTTTGCATGATTTAAATACCAGAATTTCACTCTTTTTAGAGTTATATTGTAACCCATGCGCCTCCGCATACTCCTCACAAATAGACAGCAGTTTCCTCAGTCCGCTTATGGAAGGGCTCAGCAGCACCATATCGTCTGCGTAACTAATATTGTTAAAACAAATGTCATCAATGTGACAGCCGACATGTGTGCTACTGAGCCGCTCCACCAGCTGGTCAACATAGATGTTGAACAGTAGAGGGGAGCTCAAACCCCCCTGTCTAACGCCACATTCTAATTTGTACTCATCCGATAGGGCCCCCGCCCACCTCACATGGTTTTTCTGGTTTGCATACCAATACCTCAGGAGAGAGATGCACTCCCCGGGCACACCCGCGCCTCCCAGCTTGTCCCACAGAAGGTCGTATGACACACGATCAAAAGCCCTTGAGAGGTCCAGGAAGCAGGCATACACCGGCGTCCTTCTGGTTGTGTAGTACCCGACAGCATGCTTTAAACTTAAAATGGCACTCTCGGTAGACAACCCAGCTCTGAACCCAAACTGGGCATCTTGCAGCTCAATCATTTTCGCGAGGTTCGCATTAAGCATGCTGTCAAGTATCTTGGCAGCAGTGGTGGCCAGTGAAATGGGCCGGTAGTTAGCCCTATCAGATGAGTCCCCCGTCCTATTTTTTTGAATAGGTACCACAAAAGTACGCATGAGCGACTCCGGTAGATATGAGTGGGACATACAGAAATTAAACAACATTGACAACACACGCGGCAAATGAACACCAGCATATTTAAAATGTTCAATGCTGAGGCCGTCATGACCGGGCGATTTCCCACGTTGCATACGGTTTATTGTGTTTCTGATAACCTGGGCAGAAAAGTACGTCTTACGCCCAGTCACGGCGGCACCCGCATCGCGAACACAACTCGCTGACGACGGAGACGGACCCAAGGACGACGAGATTGCAAACTGTTCTCTAAACATGTTAGCAATAGCTTTGTGGTTGCTGACGCCGCCGACGCTCACCGGAAGGCTTGTTTTCACATTTGAACGGTTAACATTTTTCCAAAAATCTTTAAATTTTTTTACCGAGTGGTTAGAGGCAAGAATGTTCATTTTTAATTGTTCTTGTCGGTTTTGGCATGATTTTAACTTGGACTTAAATATTTTTCGTGTGTCTGTCATTTCATCATACACGATGCCACTTGTAGGTTTACCGGCCAGTACCCATATTTTAAATTTTGTGCGAGCATCTCGATGTGCGTCGGCAACGCATGCATTCCAACCAGCTATATGAAAAGACTTTGTTCTAGTCTTTTTACAACAATATGTTTTCATTGCAGCCTCTGACAACACAGAAACAATTTCATTATATAACTCCTCAATAATTATACAATGATCTGAATTACGACATATGGAATCACAACATAGTCCCAGTGCTAAAGGGAAGTCTATCGCTCGAAGCTTAGAATTACATAATTCATGATATTTATGAGTTTGATTAGGCTGTCTTTCGCCCCAAATTATTTTCCGTCTGAGATCGCCTTTATTTAAATTATATTCATATTTAATATTAAGTTTATACAGATTACATTCCATTACAAGTGGGTAGTGGTCAGACCAGTACACGTCTTCTTGCACCCATACTCTATTAATGGTGGAAACAGCAGATTGTGTTGTAATGCAATGATCCAACCACCTCATGCACCCATGAGCCTCACTACGAAACGTATAGGTACCAGACAATAACCCCAACATATGTACATCCGCACAACACCATGCGTTATCATCACAAAAAGCAACTAATTCATTAAAGAATAATTCATTCGGATATAAATCCCCCTCTTTCAGTAAGTAGGCACCTACTTATCTACCTACGAGGTACTTTAAGAACATTACAACCATAATATTTGAGTTTGAACACACACATAGTGTGTGTGTGTGTGTGTTCAATGCATAATGAAGAAACTGATTATTAAACAAAGTGCGCGCAACTAAAATGAAATGTGACATAAAAATGTGACATTTGAATGTTGTCGGTCGTGACGGCGGTAACGCGGCAAAAATGCGTTGCCGAATAATGCGTTTGCCGGCAAACAAAGTATGTATTATATAAATTGATTAAATATTGAAAGTATTTAAATAAAATCCTCCTGTGCTAGGTACTCCTGGACCCAGCCCAGGGGGGGGTCATGACCCCCATGACCCCCCCCCCTGGATCCGCCCTTGATTCGGGGAAGGTTGTCACAAATAAACAATATTTATGAAATTATTTATTTATTGTAGATCAACATCGATAGCTGTATTACATTTAATTAATTTGCTATTTTTACTAAGTGAACAACTCGAGACAGATTTAAGTTATTTAGATGGCATTTTCGTAACCAGCACCCCAATCCACCTCGGAATTAACACCCATATCATAAATTAATATACATTTAAATTGGCGTCCGCCATCTTGGATTTCAAAAAAGGTGACTCTTTCGTAACAAGCACCCCAATTATACTCAAAATTGACACTCATATAAAAACAAACAAAACAATCAAATAAAAAAACAAACACGCGTTGACCCTTAATTATTAATACCGAGCTACGAACATCGTTTTGTTCAAAGCTCGGGTGCCGCTTACCCACGTCTCGTCCCTCACACCCCGCACGATTGCTCTGTCTAGACGTCTTCGTTGGACGACTGTATGATTTTTAGACTGTGTTCCAATTTTACACCACACTGATGGGGTAGTTTGATTGAACTTCAGATGGGTTACTATACCATAATGAAACTATGTATCAGTTTTCCAGTGTCAGACAAAGATAGGATGAATAGCTCTAACCTTTACCCGTGAATATTCACTCAAAATGTACAACAATTGATAGTCTTTTTCAAATCTTCTTCTTGTCAGCCTTTAGGGGTATACTGCTGGACAAAGGCTTCCCTCAAGGCTTTCTATCCATTTCAATAACCCCCACGCTTGGTAGGCCGGTTGGGGATCGCAGTAATATTCCACAGTACTCTCACCAAGGAAGCGCTGCTGAACGCTACCCTGGTGAAAGTTCCGTTAGTCACCTCTGACGACACCGACGGGAGGATATGGGTTGTTAAACACGGGGGTTTTCAAATACCTAAAGAAAATTATGATTCCCGCACAAGCGCGACTGGTTGAAAAATATGTTTCATGTCATCATGTGCACATAGCTTTTTACGTGTTGGGTCAATGATATCAGGTTCCAAGTCAGCTGTAAGCTACTATAACAACCTAAGATACTTTAAGTTATACTATAGATCATATCGAAATTAAAAGGAAAACACATAAATAACCACCAATTTATTAATAATTCAAGGGAGTAAAAGGAATAATCGACTATTTATTTTTCACTATTACCACAGAATAAACGTCAAATATTGTGACATGATGACATTCTTCTTTTGACAACTACAATAAAAATATTTTTGTTCTCTGAACTTTAACTGATATCACATTCACTTTTGTATTTTCCTCATCCTCATGTTCCTAATTATTGATCGATATTTAATTAAAATCGTTGGTCACGTCGTTATGTACAATATTCATTTTATGATAAGTTTCAGTTATTAAAATGCAGCCATTATATTCTGTTGGTAAGTTCCATAAATTGTATATTAATAGCAGAACAACTTTGTCCTTTGTCTAAATTACTCATAAAATAGAAACCAGAAATATATTGATACAAGTTACATAGATGTATAAAACAGGAATCCCCGTAGAATTCCAATAAAATTTATTAATTCTTGTTTCGGTTCAATCTAATAAACTCCATTCGCGATAACATTTAACAGAAGTTATAAAAGGTTATTTCTAAGGTACAATCCATCCATCCATACTTAATATTATAAATGCGAAAGTAACTCTGTCTGTCTGTCTATTACGCTTCCCCGCTTAAACCTCTCAACCGATTTTGATGAAATTTGGCACAATCTTTAGACCCTGAGAAAGAACATAGGCTACCTTTTATTCCGGAAAAATTTGATGTTCCCGAGGGAAATCTAAAAAGCGCGATATAACTGACCTCCGCGCGGGCGAAGCCGCGGGCAGAAAGCTAGTTTAAAATAAAAGTAAATATAACATGCATGTTGTGCTTTGGTACAGTTAAGATTAATGCTGAAATAAGATATATATAAGACGCCGCGTAGGGAGGCCCCCAACAAGGTGGACCGATGACCTGGTGAAGATCGCGGGAAGCCGATGGATGCGGGCAGCACAAGACCGGTCAGCGTGGAAAGCCTTGGGTGAGGCCTTTGTCCAGCAGTGGACATCTATAGGCTGAAGAAGAAGAAGAAGAAGATGGGTAACTTTGACAGACTAGAAAATCAGGTTTTTTTTGAAAAGTGTTATGATAGCACTAACAAAATAAAATACATTCGCATGATAGGGATAAAATTTTAAAACATTATGTAAAATATTGCATTTATCTGTCAAAGTTACAGTTAAAGAGATTGATGGTAAATTATTAAATTAATAGGTTGTTAAATAAATGAATTGTTTTATGTGAATTACTAGGGTCCATCTTAAAAATCTAAAGGTATCAGGTGTGGTCAGTACCTTGAACACTTCACAATTTACTACTATAAAGTCCACCATATCTAAAATATTTCTAAATTCGGTCATTTATGTTGTGGCAGCAGGTTTTTTTTTTATTATAGGTAATAGGTTTAATGGCTTGTGTTATAATATCTGGCTGTGTTTGGCTGTCATTCACATCTCTATACTTCTGATTTCTGAATGCTATTTCACCTCCTTTTTGCTGACTTTCGTTATTTGTTATTGCCTTATCTTTCCAGTTGTTAACATTTTGATTTCATCTTGAAAATTAATTTTTGTGCATCTCCGCTTCTGTGAACTTGTGTTGTCTAAAGCTGTCTGAATGTATCATATTTGCTTTGAATGTTATATTGAACACTTATCTATGGTATAGTTACTATAGTACATATGATACATGAAATGATATCACAATACAAACCAGATATACATCCATGTATAACAAGCAGACATCATATCCATTTCATTGTTAATCCCAGTGACAATTAGATTTTACTCAATTTGATCACTAAGCATTACTGCTCTTACGAGTATTACTTAAAACAATTAAAAGTAGATGGTAGTACATAGTAGTTATTATGTAAATATTGTAGTTAAGTCAAGAAGATAACCATTATCATGTTGGAATTACCACTGTATTGTTTAAACAGTAATTGATTTATTTTTGTTTATCTCAGTTCTGGAGACCATAAACTTCCTGCCAGTGTTTGTTAATGATAGATAGTCTGAACAATGGGAAATATAGCTTATCAGTTAGCACTTTAGTCAGTTCATCTCATTGACTGCCATTGTGAATATTGTGGGATTTGAATTTAATCATGTCTATGGATTTAAAGGAGTTTGATAGTGAAACTGTTGCTAATGTGGACAAGTTTTTTGCAGATCATGAAACTCGGCATAACACATATCATGGTGAGGAAGAAAATCTTGAGAGAGAGGAAGAAAATACTCCACTGTTACACCGGTTCCCCCAGACTGTGGCAGACCGGAGCACAGCTACAACTGTTATTGTTAGCTTACTGCTGATCATTTTGATTTCTGGAGTTATTATTGGAATATATCTCCTTGTGATACAGGATGATTCAGGTTAGTACTTTGAACATAATTTATTTGAAGGTATACACATATAAAACTGTTGAATGGTTATGGTATTGTAATGCTGGAGATGCACTAGCACCGGATCTGGACCGCATTCTCACTGGTCCTGCATCGAAATCGGCTTTGCATCTCATGAATGCGATATTCATTTGAAATTGGTGGTTCAGCCCCGTGCATGTGTACTGCACCATCTACATGATAACTGCTTGTTGTGTCCTTTTGTAAAATCTTCATATTTAAGTTCTTCAATTTATAATCATGAATGATTTGATTACAGAATAGAATATACCCTATTCTATTCTGTAATCAAATCATTCATGATTTTGGTGAAAATGGAAGTACTTCTGTTAAAAACTCATTTTACACTTACATCTGTTCCATGGTGGAGTTGATTACAATTTGGGTCTGTGTGCACTAGGTGCATCCACAACGCGGAATATAAATGAGTGTTTGTATAAATTGTAACAATGGATTACATAATCATGTAATTAACAAAGGGGAAACTCTGACCTATTGTTTTTGACAAAGTTCTTGACAATTTATTTTTCAGAAAATGTGCTACCTCCTGTTGAAAACCCTTTGCAATTAGTGAGTAGATCCCAGTGGGATCCCAGTAATATGGACCAGAGTGCCCTGAGGTCATTCCCGTACAGACTGAGGACTGTTACAGTAGTTCACACTGGCACGAGACAATGTAACAGCACAGAGACTTGTACCAAATTGCTGCTGGAAATGCAGGTACAGCTATATTATTTTTTTAACTTATCCTTGTTCAGGGTTTTAAAAAATTGCGATCGGTCAAAGTCTAGGGTCCTCCTTTTAGCAACAGTGATTTTGCGACTTCATAAATGCTCCAACCCAAGTTGACAAGTCTCAGCATTTGGAAACCATAATAAAATCCGTATTTCAGTGATTGTGTTGATGCTTTTGAACGCGAAATAAAAATTTCGTATTTTGCAAATTTTAAATCCACGTAAATCGCTCTGGCTACCGAATATAGTGGTTAGTTTACGAGTTTTCCGTATCCGTACTGAGAACTGAGGTACTTTTATGGCTTGTTCATTTTCTGTCTGTTGTTACAATGTTGATAGCTGGTCACGATAAGCTGTGCTCGTCTCATTCATTCTATTAATATATTGAGCTCTATAATAGTAGTAGTAGTATAGTATTATTATTAGTGCATATTATTGTGTTGTGTAAGTACCTAATATGTACAATCGAGTAGATAAATGTTCGAAGTAGTTCAACAAAAAGATCTAGTGTACACTCCAAATATTCGAGTGCAAGACAATATATGCAGTGCGATTGTATTACACCGCGAGCTAGATTACTTGATATGCGTTCTCATTTACTAGATTATTGGCAATGTAAAAATTTGCTCGTTTGTGTGTACAATTTATACATAATAAAGCTGATGAGTTTTTTTTTAGTTAATACGACTATTCTTCGGAAATACCAGTCCGATTTGATTCCAGTCCAGTCTGATTTAGCATTTTATGACAAGTCTTGATTCATCAAGCGCATAGCGTAATTTTAAATAGACTATAGAAATGTTAAATTTAATATGCCTTCAGGTATTATATATAGCCTATCATAATGATACAAACTTTAGGAGAAAAAAAAAATAATTATAGTTGAGCCAAATTCGATAAAGAATAGAGGTAAACAAACCGTTGCTAGGCAACGAGTAGTTTACACCTAAAAGACAGATGTTAACAACCTTTTCTACATAGGTAGATAATTTTCATAAAAGTAATAATCCTACTGCCTACTAATCTAAACAGTTTATGTTTAGATATCTATGATTTGCATAGAACGCTTAACCTATTTGAATGAAATATGACGTATATGTAAGCTAATTTCCTAATAGGTTACATTTTTTGATACATTTATATTATTATTAGTCCATTTTTGAAAATATTACAATGCATGAGTTATGTAGTTGATTTTAAAGTCATTAAAATACGCAAAATTGTATTGACAAATGTCTCAACTTTATTCATTGGTTGAATTCCACAAAATGTGTTTAATATCTGGATTTCATCCATCTTTATTTTTTTGTAGGGCTATCACGTAAAATTAATGTCGACTTTTTAATGGTTTTTCGAAATACCAAGTTATTATGTATGTTATATTAGTGATTCTATTGAAATATGCTACAATAGGAATTGTTAATAAATAGTTAGCATGCAAAAGTCGATAATCATGTAAGTAACAGGAGATTTGTAAAACGTGAGTTGTGATAACCCTAAATTGGTTTGTTTACCTCTATTCTTTTTGGAGCTTGGCGGGAATATAGAAAATATGCTAAGCGAAATAGATCAGTGGAGCGATAATATCACGTTATGTATTATTTTTATTATTTATTTATTAAAATTTCACAGCTCGCTAGATAGAGAGTATAAACTAAAACTTAGCCCCGCAAAACCATTCTAGCGAGTCCTTATACACTATTTAAACTTCACATTTTACACTTACGTAGCATTTCGATTTATTTCTAAATAATATATCTTTTTTTTTTTCTTAAATGTTTTTTACCTGCCACCAGAGCTCTGCATGAGTGCGAAATCATGCATAGCTCTGGTGGCAGGCCAGCCTTAATACGTTCCGCGGCGTAGGTTTGCGAAGTTGCAGCTTAAGGTCGTACCCTCACCAAATGACCTCGAGCATTTGCTCCCTCTTCACCGCGCCCCACCTCTACAATACTTCGCAAAATATTACTAGCGCCGTCTGGCGGACGAAGTACTTACAAATACAAGTTAAATTCATAGACCACAGAAGTAACAGACATGGCACTTTTATTTTTGTTTATTGGTGCGCCCAAATACTTTTGGTTATTATGTACTCAAACAAATGTTGACGATACTTCATAATAAAAATTCTGCGGTGTTTATTTTTTAACCGACTTCAGAAAAAGGTGGTTCTCAGTTCGATTTATTGTCGCTGATAACTTTATGGTTAATGAATCTATTTAGACCATTCTTTTTTTATATGAAGGGATATGCTGCCTATGTAATCCCATTGTTACCACGTCAGTGTCGATAATGTAAATTCTGAGAAATTTAGGCCAATTATCGAAAATTGTAGGCACGCTTCGGGTGACAACTTGATACTCGTGTTTATATCGGATGATACTATAAAACCGTGAAGATTTGGGCCTGACCTGATGATGGAGATGACAGAATATCAAGGGAATCCACATCGGAATCCACATCGGAAGCAACTGTCACGTGTTTGGGCTTATTTAATGTGTATTGATTAGACCTTTATAACTAAATATGTTATGACTGTAACTTCAGGGTTGGAAGTTAGTTTTGTAGAAGTTAGCTAAGTCAGATGGACAAAGGGATAGAAAAATAATATAATAAAGTTTAATTTATCATTATTTATTATTTTAAGGGAAAACGTAATCAGGGTCAAATAAATTTCTGCAGAACTGACACATTTAAAAAAAAAAATTCATGTGTTTTTTTGGGACCAGGCAAGACTGTGAAATTATATTATTAACTTCCGAAATTAGTTATTTTTCACTTTGTAGTGGTTTTTGAAGTCGGTTGTTTTTTTGTAAAAAGTTTTTATTTTTATGTTTGTTTGCGGATAACTTCGCCTAAAATTTGGTATTTCGATGAATTTTTGGGTATTTCGACATGGGTGTCGTGATAGGGGTTTTCGGGAGTGCAGATCACGAATATGACGTAATTTTTGAAATCCAAGATGGCCGACACCAATTTTATGATATTTTGACATGGGTGTCGTGAAAGGGGTTTTTGTGGGTGCTAATCACGAAAATGACGTCATTTTGGAAATCCAAGATGGCCGACACCAATTTTATGATATTTTGACATGGGTGTCGTGAAAGGGGTTTTTGTGGGTGCTAATCACGAAAATGACGTCATTTTGGAAATCCAAGATGGCCGACACCAATTTTATGATATTTTGACATGGGTGTCGTGAAAGGGGTTTTTGTGGGTGCTAATCACGAAAATGACGTCATTTTGGAAATCCAAGATGGCCGACACCAATTTTATGATATTTTGACATGGGTGTCGTGACGGGGGTTTTCGGGGGTGCAGATCACGAAAATGACGTCATTTTTGAAATCCAAGATGGCTGACACCAATTTTATGATATTTTGACATGGGTGTCGTGACGGGGTTTTCGGGGGTGCAGATCACGAAAATGACGTCATTTTTGAAATCCAAGATGGCTGACACCAATTTTATGATATTTTGACATGGGTGTCGTGAAAGGGGTTTTCGCGGGTGCTAATCACGAAAATGACGTCATTTTTGAAATCCAAGGTGGCCGAAATTATATTTCATGATATTTTGACTTGGGTATCGTGACGGGTTTTCGGGGCGCTGATCACGAAAATGACGTCAATTATAAGCTGTGGCATAGCTTCTATTTCTTTATCAAAGTCAAAAATAAAACATCAAATATAGTTTAGTCGCTAAATCGCCACCATTTTTCGCACTCCTTCAATGACGTCACTGGTAAAAAATAAATAAACTACAAAAAAGAAAATACATACTTATACAAATGTATACGTTAATTGGCAAAATAAAAAAAATACTATGTCATAAATAACTAATAAAAAATTTCCTACTAACTACATACTGCGGAACTCGGTGTGCACACCTTTGCGATTTACCCCGCAGCCACGCGCAGGATTGCGTTTTTTATCGGCATTTTCATGCACATCTGCAGCCCTGTTCAATGTATAGTATCATGCGTTTCTCCATACAAAATTTGGTACTAGCGAACATCTATCTTATATATAAAATTCTCGTGTCACAGTTTTCGTTCCTATACTCCTCCGAAACGGCTTGACCGATTCTCATGAAATTTTGTGAGCGTATTGAGTAGGTCTGAGAATCGGCCAACATCTGTTTTTCATCCCCCTAAATGTTAGGGGTAGTCCACCCCTACTTGTTTTTTTTATTTTTACACAACATTTTTAGTTTCTATTTTTTTACAACATACAAAAATACATACAATCCTAAATTTTCACCCTTCTACGATCAATCCTTCAAAACTGATCAATCGTCATTTAATTAGTTTTATTCCCATGGGAAATCTAAAAACGCGATATAACCCAATTCCACGCGGGCGAAGCCGCGGGCGGAAAGCTAGTACTAATATATAAAGCTGAATAGTTTGTTTGTTTGAACGCGCTAATCTCAGGCACTACGGGTCCGATTTGAAAAATTCTTTTTGCGTTGGATAGCTCATTAATCCAGAAAGGCTTAAGGCTATAAAACATCACGCTGCGACTAATAGGAGCAGAGCATTACTAACTCAACGCGAACGAAGTCGCTGGCGGCCGCTAGTATAAAATAGCTTTACCGCGGCAGCCCCGAGTGCCACATGTTTTTGTTTTATTAGAAAGACGATATCTTCAAGGTAGTCTCATGTTTAGGAAATTAGGGTCTGATGATGGAAGACTAGGTAAATCTAGAAGAAATTTAAAAAATCAAAGGGGCGTCTAGGGCTTTTCTAAGTTTTTTCATTAAGTGTTTTAACGCACTACAATTTAATAAAGTTCGGAGTTGATGATGGAGCCGGGAGACAGCCGAGGGAACTCCTTAACGATTCACATCAGCTGCCTCGTGTTTGTGCTTAATAAATTTGTGTTGATAAGAACTTTACACCTAAATGAGTTGTGATTATCATTAAAGCTCTGATGTTGAAGACAAAGGCCAGTTAAGGGAACTCCTTAAAGGTTTACAATAGTTACCTTATGTTTGGACTTATTTCTGTTCATTTATATTGATGAAAACTTTACACCCATATAAGTAGGTTAAAATGAATGTCTGCAATAGATCTGATGATAGAGCCGAGAGAAATTCGAGGGAACTCCTCAACGATTCACAGCAGCTACCTTGTGTAATATCTTGATTAATTTGTATTGATAAGAGCTTTACACCTAGATGGATTGTTATGATCATTAGGAGTCTGATAATGAAGACGAAGGACAGTATGTTGAGGGAACTCCTCAAAGGTTTACAGTAGCTGCTTTGTGGTTGGACTTAATTCATTTATATTGATGAGAAATTTGCACCCATATGGGTAAAAATTAAAGAAAAAAAAATATGTTTTTTTTTTTGGACCAGGCAAGACTGTGAAATTATATTATTATCCTCGTTTAATAAAACAAATACGTAAATTGTAAAAAATAAAACTATCGTATATCAAAATAAATAACAAATACATATACTATAATATTAATTACGCAAAGCTTCCTTTCGCAGAAAAATAATAAACATCCGACTAATACAATATCCGATCAGACTGGACGTTGACGGCAGCATATTTGGAAAAGGCCTGCAAGCAAACGACCTATTTCGTTTGCTTTAATTCCTTTAAGACCACAATGAAATTATGAGCATTTCTAGAAATAACGCAATGAAATAACACAACTTAAATTCAGTCTCTTGATTTTAATTGATGTTTGCATAAGCATGACGAGTAGGTAGTGTTTGTACTATGTTAAAGTAGAGTTTTGTAAATTGTTGAGGAATTCCCTCGACTGTCTATGGTTTTATCATCTGATGTAATTCAGACTTTAATTTTTACCCATATGGGTGCAAATTTCTCATCAATATAAATGAATTAAGTCCAACCACAAAGCAGCTACTGTAAACCTTTGAGGAGTTCCCTCAACAGACTGTCCTTCGTCTTCATTATCAGACTCCTAATGATCATAACAATCCATCTAGGTGTAAAGCTCTTATCAATACAAATTAATCAAGATATTACACAAGGTAGCTGCTGTGAATCGTTGAGGAGTTCCCTCGAATTTCTCTCGGCTCTATCATCAGATCTATTGCAGACATTCATTTTAACCTACTTATATGGGTGTAAAGTTTTCATCAATATAAATGAACAGAAATAAGTCCAAACATAAGGTAACTATTGTAAACCTTTATGGAGTTCCCTTAACTGGCCTTTGTCTTCAACATCAGAGCTTTAATGATGATCACAACTCATTTAGGTGTAAAGTTCTTATCAATACAAATTTATTAAGCACAAACACGAGGCAGCTGATGTGAATCGTTAAGGAGTTCCCTCGGCTGTCTCCCGGCTCCATCATCAACTCCGAACTTTACTAAATTGTAGTGCGTTAAAACACTTAATGAAAAAACTTAGAAAAGCCCTAGACGCCCCTTTGATTTCTTAAATTTCTTCTAGATTTACCTAGTCTTCCATCATCAGACAGTAATTTCCTAAACATGAGACTACCTTGAAGATATCGTCTTTCTAATAAAACAAAAACATGTGGCACTCGGGGCTGCCGCGGTAAAGCTATTTTATACTAGCGGCCGCCAGTGACTTCGTTCGCGTTGAGTTAGTAATGCTCTGCTCCTATTAGTCGCAGCGTGATGTTTTATAGCCTTAAGCCTTTCTGGATTAATGAGCTATCCAACGCAAAAAGAATTTTTCAAATCGGACCCGTAGTGCCTGAGATTAGCGCGTTCAAACAAACAAACTATTCAGCTTTATATATTAGTACTAGCTTTCCGCCCGCGGCTTCGCCCGCGTGGAATTGGGTTATATCGCGTTTTTTAGATTTCCCATGGGAATAAAACTAATTAAATGACGATTGATCAGTTTTGAAGGATTGATCGTAGAAGGGTGAAAATTTAGGATTGTATGTATTTTTGTATGTTGTAAAAAAATAGAAACTAAAAATGTTGTGTAAAAATAAAAAAAAACAAGTAGAGGTGGACTACCCCTAACATTTAGGGGGATGAAAAACAGATGTTGGCCGATTCTCAGACCTACTCAATACGCTTACAAAATTTCATGAGAATCGGTTAAGCCGTTTCGGAGGAGTATAGGAACGAAAACTGTGACACGAGAATTTTATATATAAGATAGATGTTCGCTAGTACCAAATTTTGTATGGAGAAACGCATGGTACTATACATTGAATCTGCGCTCACGCGCAGGGCTGCAGATGTGCATGAAAATGCAGATAAAAAACGCAATCCTGCGCGTGGCTGCGGGGTAAATCGCAAAGGTGTGCACACCGAGTTCCGCAGTATGTAGTTAGTAGGAAATTTTTTATTAGTTATTTATGACATAGTATTTTTTTATTTTGCCAATTAACGTATACATTTGTATAAGTATGTATTTTCTTTTTTGTAGTTTATTTATTTTTTACTAGTGACGTCATTGAAGGAGTGCGAAAAATGGTGGCGATTTAGCGACTAAACTATATTTGATGTTTTATTTTTGACTTTGATAAAGAAATAGAAGCTATGCCACAGCTTATAATTGACGTCATTTTCGTGATCAGCGCCCCGAAAACCCGTCACGATACCCAAGTCAAAATATCATGAAATATAATTTCGGCCACCTTGGATTTAAAAAATGACGTCATTTTCGTGATTAGCACCCGCGAAAACCCCTTTCACGACACCCATGTCAAAATATCATAAAATTGGTTTCAGCCATCTTGGATTTCAAAAATGACGTCATTTTCGTGATCTGCACCCCCGAAAGACCCCGGCACGACACCCATGTCAAAATATCATAAAATTGGTGTCAACCATCTTGGATTTCAAAAATGACGTCATTTTCGTGATCTGCACCCCCGAAAACCCCCGTCACGACACCCATGTCAAAATATCATAAAATTGGTGTCGGCCATCTTGGATTTCCAAAATGACGTCATTTTCGTGATTAGCACCCACAAAAACCCCTTTCACGACACCCATGTCAAAATATCATAAAATTGGTGTCGGCCATCTTGGATTTCCAAAATGACGTCATTTTCGTGATTAGCACCCACAAAAACCCCTTTCACGACACCCATGTCAAAATATCATAAAATTGGTGTCGGCCATCTTGGATTTCCAAAATGACGTCATTTTCGTGATTAGCACCCACAAAAACCCCTTTCACGACACCCATGTCAAAATATCATAAAATTGGTGTCGGCCATCTTGGATTTCCAAAATGACGTCATTTTCGTGATTAGCACCCACAAAAACCCCTTTCACGACACCCATGTCAAAATATCATAAAATTGGTGTCGGCCATCTTGGATTTCCAAAATGACGTCATTTTCGTGATTAGCACCCACAAAAACCCCCGTCACGACACCCATGTCAAAATATCATAAAATTGGTGTCGGCCATCTTGGATTTCCAAAATGACGTCATTTTCGTGATTAGCACCCACAAAAACCCCTTTCACGACACCCATGTCAAAATATCATAAAATTGGTGTCGGCCATCTTGGATTTCCAAAATGACGTCATTTTCGTAATTAGCACCCACAAAAACCCCTTTCACGACACCCATGTCAAAATATCATAAAATTGGTGTCGGCCATCTTGGATTTCAAAAATTACGTCATATTCGTGATCTGCACTCCCGAAAACCCCTATCACGACACCCATGTCGAAATACCCAAAAATTCATCGAAATACCAAATTTTAGGCGAAGTTATCCGCAAACAAACATAAAAATAAAAACTTTTTACAAAAAAACAACCGACTTCAAAAACCACTACAAAGTGAAAAATAACTAATTTCGGAAGTTGGTGTCTTTCGTTTGGTATATTCGTTTTAGACACCGAGTTCCGAAATTAGTTATTTTTCACTTTACATAGTGGTTTTTGGAAGTCGGTTGTTTTTTTCTAAAAAAGCTTTTATTTTACATTTTTTAGTTGTTAAAAGTACTATGTATTCAGTTGCATCCGGTCAGACTGGAAGCTGACGCAAATATAGTTGGGAAATGACGTACTTTTTTTTGTTTACTTTAATTTTTACCCGTAAGTACCTATTCCCTCAACTGCCTATGGTCTTCATCATTAAATTTACTGTAGACTATTATTTTAACCTAATCGGAGTAAAGGTCTTATTAATATAAATGAATGAAGTCCAACCACAAAGTAGCTACTGGAAACCGTTGAGGAGTTCCCGGAACTGGCCTTTGTCTTCATCATTAGAGCTCTTATGAGAGTCGCAACCCATCTAGGTGTAAAGTTCTTATCAATACAAATTAATCGAGCTGAACCACAAGGTAGCTGCTGTCAATTGTTGAGGAGTTCCTTCGACTGTCTCTCGGCTCCATCATCAGATCTACTCCAGACCTTTATTAAATTGTAGTGCTTTAAAATATTTAATGAAAATGCTAAGAAATGCACCGCCCCCAATTTTTGAAAGTTCCGCTTGTTTTCTCTGGACTTCCACCATCAAACCTTGATATCCTTATCAAGGGACCACCTTGAGAACGTCTTCCTTCCAACAGAAAAAGAATTATCAAAATCGGTTTATAAATGACGAAGTTATGCGTGAACAAACATAAAAAAGAAACATATGCGGTCGAATTGAGTAACCTCCTCCTTTTTGAAGTCGGTTAAAAATTGAACATAAAAAACATATAATTGAGCAACCTCCTCCTTTTTGAAATCGGTTAAAAAAACGAACACCAAAATAAACATCAATAACAGAGATACTCTAAGATAGTATTGTACTCTATGCGACATGCGGTGCGTGAGCGAGCAAGCAGGTGCTTTCTCGCTCACGCGCCGCCCGCTTATGCTAGCGGAGCGCGCGATGACGAACGACACGGGTTCCCCCTTCGAGAGCTTGTGGCATACTGAATCTCAATAGCCCGGGCAACAGAAATGATGGCGAATGCGCTCAGATTGTTGAACAAAATTTTGATTTTGGTCGTTTTAAAAAAATATTTCTACAATAATGTTCGTCATGAAATTACCTATCCATTAGTGTAAGAACGCAATCTAAATAATGCTTACTTTCCGAGGAGATGCACGTTTATGATAATTATTTCTCTTGTCAGTGGTTTCGTTGTGAAGGAATTATTTAAACATTATACTTAGTAAAATAAAAAAAAAATCTACAATTTTGGAGCCAAGATTATGGAGAAAATTTACGTATTTTTAATAAGTTGATATTTCTTTTGGATAAAGAGTAGATAGCTCCGGAAAACTACATAAAAACGGCTTGCGGTGTGTTTTTCCTCTGGAGCCGCCTTAAGGTCCGTATTCCAGAAGGAAACTCAAGCATTGATCTCTGCTTAAGCAATACTTAAAACTAGTTTCAACCAATCAAATGGTTTGAAAAAAGACTTAAGTGGAGTTTGAGTTTTGAGTGACGTTCTGTAATACGTACCTAAGTGTTAGTCGCCAACTGGCCTTAACCCATATTCGGTGCATTCGTAATATAATGATAAACTAATTGACTACACATTTAGACTTCTACTCAGTCGAGTGACTCACACTGACAGCAGCCCGATATATGGACAGTACATTCTTACATTCGTACATCTCGAGTTTATACCATTGCCTAGCTCCATAAAGAATAGAGCAAACCAATTTAAGGTTATCACTACTCATGTTTTACAAATCTGCTATTTAGGTACATGATTATCGATTTTTACATGCTAACTATTTATTAACAATTCCTATTGCAGCAATTTTCAATAGAATCACTAAAATAACATGCATAGTAACTTGGTATTTCGAAAAACCTTTAAAAAGTCGACATTAGTTTTACGTGATAGCCCTAAAAAAAAGAAAGATGGACGAAATCCAGGTATTAAACACATTTTGTGGAATTCAACCAATGAATAAAGTTGAGGCATTTGTTAATACAATTTTGCGTATTTTAATTACTTTCAAAGCAACTGCATAACACATGCATTGTAATACTTTCAAGTATGGACTAATCCATACTAATATTATAAATGCGAAAGTAACTCTGTCTGTCTGTCTGTTACGCTTTCCCGCTTAAACCTCTCGACCGATTTTGATGAAATTTGGCACAGACAATCTTTAGACCCTGAGAAAGAACATAGGCTACCTTTTATCCCGGAAAAATGAGATATACCCGAGGGAAATCTAAAAAGCGCGATATAACCGAACTCAACGCGGGCGAAGCCGCGGGCGAAAAGCTAGCTATAATATATGTAGGGGAAAACAGTCAGGAAGGCGTGGCCAAAGGTTCCGGATAATTGAGTTGTCTTCTCATCCGCAGGTGCATCCATCGTGGGCGGTATTTCGAGAAAACGTTGAACAATAACTATAGTGTGATGTTCGATTCGTATTATTTTAACTGTACAGACACTTAGATCACTTTAATATTAAGGGATTACAATGATAATCTCAGATTAAAACAGATAAGAGTCAATAGGTTAGAGCGCGTGCTTTTCCGTCGGCAGCTGTCAATGATATGACAGTCGCCACCCCTTCAAATCACGCCTACTACTCTATTCGGGGTTACCCGCTCATAATAAAAATCATAATTTATCGAATACCGACCGATTAATCGTCTTCAAAAAATAGTAGGGTAATATTTACGGTCAATTGATACTGATACGATGAAATAGATCACAATATTCAAAATTAAGGCGGTTCCAGAGGAAAAACACACCGCAGGCGGTTTTTATGTAGTTTTTCGGAGCTATCAACTCTTTATCCAAAAGAAATATCAACTTATTAAAAATACACAAATTTTCTCCATAATGTTGGCTTCAAAATTATAGTTTTTTTTTTTTTACTAAGCATAATGTTTAAATAATTCCTTCACAACGAAACCTCTGACAAGAGAAATAATTATCAAAAACGTGCATCTCCTCGAAAAGTAAGCATTATTTAGATTGCGTTCTTACACTAATGGATAGGTAATTTCATGACGAACATTATTGTAGAAATATTTTTTTAAAACGACCAAAACAAAAATTTTATTCAACAATCTGAGCGTATTCCCCATCATTTCTCTTGCCCGAGCTATTGAGATTCAGTATGCCACAAGCTCTCGAAGGGGGAACCCGTGTCGTTCGTCATCGCGCGGTCCGCTAGCATAGCGGGGGGCGCGTGAGCGAGAAAGCATCTGGTTGCTCGCTCACGCACCGCATGTCGCATAGAGTATAATACTATCATAAAGTTTCTCTGTTATTGATGTTCATTTTGGTGTTCGTTTTTTTAACAGATTTCAAAAGGGAGGAGGTTATATGTTTTTTTATGTTTGTTTGCGGATAACTTTACTATAATATAAATAATAGGGTATTTGACTAAAAAAAGCTAATTAGTCCGTCATTCAGATTATAGAAAAATATTGGATAGGTTTATTATATACCTTTTACATTTCGTATATTTTGTTTTATCAAATCAATAAAAATTTACAAATATAATAGGCATCAAAAATCAGGAGTGATGGCTGGTGACGTCACTGGCCGCTAAAAAGTGTAGCGTGCAATGACGTCACACGAGTTTTCAAAGCACTGTGTCGTCTTCATTTTTTGTATATACGAAAAAAAAAATATGTGTCTAGTATTTTTTGGGTAGGCCCCCGACAAGGTGGACCGACGACCTGGTGAAGGTCGCGGGAAACTGCTGGATGCGGGAGGCGCAGGACCGGTCGTCGTGGAGAACCTTGGGGTGGCCTATATCTAGCAGTGGACGTCTTTCGGCTGAAATGATGATGATGAGTATTTTTTGGAAATCTGACTGACGGACTAATTAGGTTTTTTTTGTCAAATACCCTATTGCATAAGTTGATAAAAATGCTATGCAATAGCTTTACCGCGGCAGTTCCCGAGTGCCACATGTTTTTTTTTTTAATTAGAAAGATTATATTTTCAAGGTAGTCTCATGTTAAGGAAATTAGGGTCTGATGATGGAAGACTAAGGAAACCCAGGAGAAATTTAAAAAATCATAGGGGCGCCTAGGGCATTTCTATGTTTTTTTCATTAAGTATTTAACGCACTACAATTTAGTAAAGTTCGGAGTTGATGATGGAGCCGGGAGACAGCCGAGGGATCTCCTTAACTATTCACATCAGCTGCCTCGTGTTTGTGCTTAATAAATTTATATCGATTAGAACTTTACACCTAAATGAGGTGTGATTGTCATTAAAGCTCTGATGATGAAGACAAAGGCCAGTTAAGGGAACTCCTCAAAGGTTTACAATAGTTACCTTGTGTTTGGACTTAATTCATTTATATTGATGAAAACTTTACACCCATATAGGTTTAAATGAAGGTCTGCAATAGATCTGATGATGAAGACCATAGACAGTCGAGGGAATTCCTCAACAATTTACAACACTGTACTTTAACATAGTACAAACACTACCTACTCGTCATGCTTATGCAAAAATCAATTAAAATCAAGAGACTGAATTTAAGTTGTGTTATTTCATTGCGTTATTTCTAGAAATGCTCATACTTTCATTGTGGTCTTATAGGAATTAAAGCAAACGAAATACTTCGTTTGCTTGCAGGCCTTTTCCAAATATGCTGCCGTCAGCGTCCAGTGTGACCGGATATTGTATTTGTCAGATGTTTATTATTTTTCTGCAAAAGGAAGCTTTGTGTAAATAATATTATAGTATATGTATTTGTTTTTTTTTATACGATCGTTTTATTTTTTACAATTTACGTATTTGTATAAACGAGAATAATAATATAATTTCAGTCTTGCCTGAGCCCAAAAAAAAACATCATTTTTTTGTGGGTTTCCTGTCTGCAGAAATTTATTTAGCCCTGATTACGTTTTCCCTTAAAATAATAAATAATGATAAATTAACCTTTATTATATTATTTTTCTTTCCCTTTGACCATCTGACTTAGCTAACTTTCAATCTACAAAACTAACTTCCAACCCTGAAGTTATAGTCATAACATATTTAGTTCTAAAGGTCTAATCAATACAAATTAAGTAAGCCCCAACACATGACAGTTGCTTCCGATGTGGATTTCCTTGATTCTCTGTCATCTCCATCATCAGGTCAGGCCCATCTTCACGGTTTTATAGTATCATCCGATATAAATACGAGTATCAAGTTTTCACCCGAAGCGTGCCTACAATTTTCGATAATTGGCCTAAATTTCTTAGAATTTCCATTATCTACACTGACGTGGTAACAATGAGATTACATAGGCAGCATACTCTTTCATATAAAAAAAGAATGGTCAAAATCGGTTCATTAACGATAAAGTTATCAGTGAGCACACATAAATCGAATTGAGAACCACACTTTTGGGAAGTCGGTTAAAAAGTAAAATACGCAAAATTTTTATTATGAATCGTCAACATTTGTTTCGGTCTATAATAACCAAAAGTATTTGGGCGCACCAATAAACAAAAATAAAAGTGCCATGTCTGTTACTTCTGTGGTCTATGAATTTAACTTGTATTTGTAAGTACTTCGTCCGCCAGACGGCGCTAGTAATATTTTGCGAAGTATTGTAGTGGTGGGGCGCGGTGAAGAGGGAGCAAATGCTCAAGGTCATTTGGTGAGGGTACGACCTTAACCAGGCACGCGCCGTCATATACAGCATGGAAGGCTAAAAACCATTGACACTAAAACCGTAGGTAGTTTGCTTAGTAAAAATGTTTATCTCTATTTAAAAGAAAGAAACGTTTTTTCTTTCAAAAATTTTAAAAAGTTTCTGTCCGAGACCGGCCGTAAACTAATAGATACATTGCGCCCGAGGTACGTATCAGTGCAAAGGGCACTGACCTCTTGCACTGGCCGTCCGTTTAACCTACCTACGTAAGTTTAACTAACTAAATTCCAATAAAAACAATACACATAACTTGTGATGTAATATTCCCTTCAAACTGTTCCTGGCTTAGGTATTTAAAAGTTAATCACATTTTCATCTACAGTTTCATTAAAAATTACTTGTTAAAACATCGATTGAATAATGTACACTTTTTAAAAGTTAATCACATTTTCATCTACAGTTTCATTAAAAATTACTTGTTAAAACATCGATTGAATAATGTACACTTACATTAACATGAAAAACGATGGTGGTAACGTTTTTTCCGTATTAGATGTTCGTGCCGTATGTGATGTACCCGGCTCCCGTAATATTCATTATGAACATAGTAGGTAAATACGTAAATTCTTCGGGCCTCGTTCAGGTTATCGCCAAGCACGGCGTAAAGCCGAACCATTTCGGTCCACTGTAGGTTTGTGCACGCCAAAATATTACACTATATAACACACATACACACACGACACACATAAGACACAGTTGCAGGACAAATAAGCGGTAACGGGCGGACTGCGGACTTCGCGTCGCGAGCGTTGCGCTGCGAGCAAGCGCACTTCGTTCCCGTAACGTGGCCGGGCCAAACTGAGGGGAGAGGCCCGCCGGTTGCCAGCGGCGCCGTGCGCGCACCTTGCGTGGCGGTCGTTCAATTTTAGCGTTCACGAAACAGCTGATTTCGCTAGCCGCTAGAGTGAATATAAGTTCGTGGAAAAGTGGAGGTTTTAGTAAAAAAAAGTTTTCTTTTTTCATTGATTTTACGTTCCGAAAGTGAAACCAAACCACTGGTTTCATGGCGGCCGTTGTTTACAGTAACAGCCTGTATATGTATCAAAAAAATTTACCTATTAGGAAATTAGCTTACATGTGGGTCATATTTCTTTCAAATCGGTTAAACGTTCTATGCAAATCATAAATATCTAATCATAAATAAACTGTTTAGATTAGTAGGAAGTAGGATTATTGCTTTTATGAAAATCATCTATGTAGAAAAGATTGTTAACATCTGTCTTTTAGGCGTAAACTACTCGTTGCCTGCAACGGTTTATTTACCTCTATTCTTTATCGAATTTGGCTCAAATATAGGTAAATGACGGCAACATTATTGATGTGTGCGCAGCTATCTACAAACACACACCACGACCAGTGTAGCGAGCTAGCGTTCAGTGAGACGAACTAAACATCTTGAGCCGTTATAATTATTATGCCTTATTATTATTTTTTATACCAATCAATAACTAGAAGTGAATATGTCACGTAAGTATAGTGTTGCCAAAAAACCGTTTTCTTTCTAATGTGAAAAAAAACCTGAAAAAGACTTTTTTTTCTGGACCATTATTTCTTCAAGAGCATGATATCTGAAACTGTTATGGCATTTACCGTTATATAATTAATACTTAAGAGTATATAATAGAGTCTAGGTTTATTCTTGAACCTGCGGTACTTTTCTGATAAAATAGTACCAAAATTTCATAAAAAATATTGGCAACGTTCATTGATATACAATAACAATTGAAAAAAAAAATTGAGTTGTGATTTATTGTTTGAAGTAGTAAATTATTAATAAATAATATGTTGATTTATTATATAAATAGGTTAGAAAAAAAAAACAAATTTAGAAAAAAAAAACAACAATGCTAAGTTTTTTTTCATGTTTTTTTTTCAATAAAGTGAGAAAAACAAATTGTTTTTTTTTTTTTTTTTGATTTTACATCACTACGTAAGTATAATTTGAAATGAACAGGAAAATAAGTTTAGATTCAAAATATTTTATTATAATATATGATTCAAAGATTATGTATACTTAATATAAGTTTCAAAATATTTTATTATAATACACTTCTGGACACATCTATTGGCCCACCTTAGAGTTTAGGTTCCGATGGCCCCTAACGAAATGTGATTGCTAGATTGGAGAAAAACTATTGATGCTGTTTTAAACCTGATACATTTTACTATCTTTTTAGATCGTATTGTTTTAAATTTGAATTCAGAATACCATACGACATGGAGCTACGCCAAACAAGTCGGATATGCGCCTTGTTAAAATCAATTGATTTTTAAACAAAAAACATGTTTTATCAAATAAAGGGTAATTTAATAACGCGTGTTGCCTCCATGGCCATCTACCACAGCTCTCATACGATTAGGCATAGAGTTTATCAACCGCTCTATGAAATTTTGGGGATCATCTCTCATTCCTCTTCTATGGCAGTTTTCAACTCCTGCATCGTCTGGGCAACTGGCTGACCAGCCCTAACATGTCTTTTTAGCTCGTCCCACATGTGCTCAATGGGGTTATGTTATCATAACTGTGATGTTCACATCCCGAAGATATTCCCTGACGATGCCGGCCGTATGGGATCTTGCATTATCATGCATAAAAAGGAAATTTGGGCCCACATAGTCCGCGTATGGTATCACGTGAGGTTCTAAGCACTCACGAATGTACCTTTCAGCATTTAATGTTGGCAGCCGTGGTCCTGTAACAACCTCAAGTTCAGTTTTGCCGCTCGCGGATATACCGCCCAGGCAGTCCATGAGCCACCGCCATAAGCAAAAGCAGCATTGTGCGAAACGCTCTCCCTTACGTCGGTAGACCTTCCTTCCATCATTGCCATGTAACACAATTTTAGACTCATCAGAAAAGAGTACACGGCTCCAATCTTGCTGTATCCAATTTAAATGAGTGCGTGCAAAATGAAGGCGCGCTGTTCGGTGGGCTCGCGTTAGTTTGGGCCCATTAGCTGGCTTGTGTGGTACCATATCGCGTTCTTTTAACCTTCTCCGAACAGTTCGAGCGCTCACAGATACTCCGTGGAAGTCGCGAAGTTGGTTGTGACCCGAGATCGTGGCCTTCCTTGGCGACGATCAAAGCCGCCAGTCTCTGGGTACCTCCGATAAACATTTCGGACCGCAGATCGACTTAAATTTAGTTGAGCACTCACATTTCTTTGGCTGTGTCCGGCCTGAATAAGTGCCACAGCTTGGGCGGCGGCTTCAGGTGAAGTATTCATAGATTATTGATAGAACCTCACCTTAAAAAAAAGAGAGAGTAATGTTTGTTGCAAAACCAAAGATCCATTCGATTAAATTTAATATGACAAAGTTGAAAATCCATCAAAGAAAGCCGACAGATTGTAATAGCTTGACGTGCTGTCGTCTGTATACAAAATAAAATAAAGTCTTGACATTAAGTCTTTGGCAAACAGTGAATGTACCTACTCTGTATGTAACCTCTGCCTACACCTTCGGCTATAGTAAGCTTGACGATGATTATGTTATGTGTTAAAATGAAATCATATATTGGTGTGTACTCTTCCGAGCGCAACAAGTAACCAGCAAAAAGTACATTATTACACGATAATTTGTTAGGTAGATAAGATTTTGAACACTCACTCATTCATTTCTTTGCAAAGAAGTATTGATTTGATCATAATTGTAAGCCCTAAGGTACCTTACCGTGTTTTTACATTTTTGAACCAAATTACCGCGCTTGATCATGAATTACTGTAGTGTATGCGTTTTATCATTAACCACAGACAACACTGTCACAATCAGACAGATAGCAGTGTCTCGACCGCACCACGTCGATCATTCTTACGAGAGCCACGAGCGAGAGTAGACGTGTCGGAAGTCTGTCCGTTAAGTGCGTGTGCGAGCCTGTGATATTCAACGAAGTAAAGGTTTTACAAGTGGTGACGAGCAAAAAGGTATATTGTTGAACAATAATAAAAAAAGGGAAAAGGATACAAAACTGTGAGTAGTTTCACATTCCCTAAGTGTTGGTACAAAATTTCTTTCGATATACATAATTATATTGAACAATTGCGTAATTTATTATGGAACGCATGTTTACATTAAAATGAACAGTCAGTTATTCTGTGAGGTTTTATATTCCGCGGAAGGCAAACATTTGATAGTACGTATACTTCTGGCAGCCTCGAAACCCGGGTAGATAAATAGGTATTGAACGTACCTAATACTTACTGGCTAACTATATACAATTAGATTAATTGGGTACTTATTTGATAGTATTTTAACCAAATTGTGAAAGTTTGATAAAACTAATTGTGGGTACTTAACCCGTATGATACGTACTGTACGCCTAATATGAGTTTTCATTACGAGACTCGATCGTCGATATCGAGCGCGTTTGGCGCTCTCATTGGTTGAGAGTTCTTACAACCTTGAAGAGGGCCAATCGATGAGCCTAACGCGCTCGATATCGACGATCGAGTCTCGTAATGAAAACTCATACTAGGCCTACTGGTGTATAACGTCAAGCGCAATGTTTTCTTTCTTTAATAATTTTGAAAGTAGGTAGTTATCCGTGTTATCTGCCACGGGCCAGTGTTATTTGCAGAAGTAGGTACGTGTTTTTTACGCATGTAAACCCGAGGTGCCTTGTACCTAGGTATTTGTTATGATATGGAAGTATTCGTGGTACAAACTTGCGAAGGTGCCCAGCGAAGGTTATATCGACGTCCGCGATGTCGTTGCTGCTGTTTTGCGTAGTCCTTTGACCCTCCATTGGAAGTATAGTTAGTAGCTAGGTTTGAAGTTAAACTTTGAACAATTGTTAAATTGAGATCAAATGTTGTACATATGTAGAACTATGCCCAACTACAGAATTAGCAAATACCCGACGTAAAATATACAGCTATCAAATAAATACTTATTTTGATTTAAGCGTGATGTTTGAACTAAGCCAACCAGATATACAATCCACTCACTTGCGTAGTTGCACAGTTTCATAGAATTTGGATTAATTGACGACACGGTTGGTGTAGTCGTTGAGCGATGGACTGCTGCGCTGCGTGTCGCGGGTTCGGTTCCCGCGCGATGCGTTTGGTTGTGTGGCCTGCGGGAGGTGGTTCTGGCTCCGGCTGTTTGTGAGTGTGAGTTTGGGTATTTTTTGAGCGCGCCCGTGATGCGTGAGTGGTTCCCAGTGTGGGAGCAAGGAAAAGAAAAAAGAATTCGCGACACGGGCGTGAGAAGTTAGATTACCAATGAATTAATTCAAGAGCCTTAAGGTCGTACCCTCACCAAATGACCTCGAGCATTTGCTCCCTCTTCACCGCGCCCCACCTCTACAATACTTCGCAAAATATTACTAGCGCCGTCTGGCGGACGAAGTACTTACAAATACAAGTTAAATTCATAGACCACAGAAGTAACAGACATAGCACTTTTATTTTTGTTTATTGGTGCGCCCAAATACTTTTGGTTATTATAGACTGAAACAAATGTTGACGATACTTCATAATAAAAATTTTGCGTATTTTATTTTTAACCGACTTCCTAAAAGTGTGGTTCTCAATTCGATTTATGTGTGCTCGCTGATAACTTTATCGTTAATGAACCGATTTTGACCATTCTTTTTTATATGAAAGAGTATGCTGCCTATGTAATCTCATTGTTACCACGTCAGTGTCGATAATGGAAATTCTAAGAAATTTAGGCCAATTATCGAAAATTGTAGGCACGCTTCGGGTGAAAACTTGATACTCGTATTTATATCGGATGATACTATAAAACCGTGAAGATTTGGGCCTGACCTCATGATGGAGATGACAGAGAATCAAGGGAATCCACATCGGAAGCAACTGTCATGTGTTTGGGCTTACTTAATTTGTATTGATTAGACCTTTACAACTAAATATGTTATGACTGTAACTTCAGGGTTGGAAGTTAGTTTTGTAGATTGAAAGTTAGCTAAGTCAGATGCTCAAAGGGATAGAAAAATAATATAATAAAGGTTAATTTATCATTATTTATTATTTTAAGGGAAAACGTAATCAGGGTCCAATAAATTTCTGCAGACAGGACACCTACATAAAAAAAGGTCTGAGGCTTTTTTTGGGCTCAGGCAAGATTGAAATTAGGTATATTATTATTCTCGTTTAATAAAACAAATACGTAAATTGTAAAAAATAAAACTATCGTATAAAAAAACAAATACGTATACTATAATATTATTTACACAAAGCTTCCTTTTGCAGAAAAATAATAAACATCTGACTAATAAAATATCCGGTCAGACTGGACGCTGACAGCAGCATATTTGGAAAAGGCCTGCAAGCAAACGACGTATTTCGTTTGCTTTAATTCCTATAAGACCACAATGAAAGTATGAGCATTTCTAGAAATAACGCAATGAAATAACACAACTTAAATTCAGTCTCTTGATTTTAATTGATTTTTGCATAAGCATGATGAGTAGGTAGTGTTTGTACTATGTTAAAGTACAGTGTTGTAAATTGTTGAGGAATTTCCTCGACTGTCTATGGTCTTCATCATCAGATCTATTGCAGACCTTCATTTAAACCTATATGGGTGTACAGTTTTCATCAATATAAATTAATTAAGTCCAAACACAAGGTAACTATTGTAAACCTTTGAGGAGTGCCCTTAACTGGCCTTTGTCTTCATCATCAGAGCTTTAATGACAATCACAACTCATTTAGGTGTAAAGTTCTTATCAATATAAATTTATTAAGCACAAACACGAGGCAGCTGATGTGAATTGTTAAGGAGATCCCTCAGCTGTCTCCCGGCTCCATCATCAACTCCGAACTTTACTAAATTGTAGTGCGTTAAATACTTAATGAAAAAAACATAGAAATGCCCTAGGCGCCCCTATGATTTTTTAAATTTCTCCTAGGTTTCCTTAGTCTTCCATCATCAGACCCTAATTTCCTTAACATGAGACTACCTTGAAGATATAATCTTTCTAATTAAAAAAAAAACATGTGGCTCTCGGGAACTGCAGCGGTAAAGCTATTGCATAGCATTTCTTATCAACTTATGCAATAGGGTATTTGACTAAAAAAACCTAATTAGTCTGTCAGTCAGATTTCCAAAAAATATTCATCATCATCATCATCATCATTTAAGCCGAAAGACGTCCACTGCTGGATATAGGCCTCCCCTAAGGTTCTCCACGACGACCGGTCCTGCGCCTCCCGCATCCAGCGGTTTTCCGCGACCTTCACCAGGTCGTCGGTCCACCTTGTCGGGGGCCTACCCAAAAAATACTAGACACATATTTTTTTTTCGTATATACAAAAAATGAGGACGACACAGTGCTTTGAAAACTCTTGTGACGTCACTGCACGCTACACTTTTAGCGGCCAGTGACGTCACCAGCCATCACTCCTGATCTTTGATGCCTATTAAATTTGTCAATTTTTATTGATTTGATAAAACAAAATATACAAAATGTAAAACGTATATAATAAACCTATCCAATATTTTTCTATAATCTGAATGACGGACTAATTAGTTTTTTTTAGTCAAATACCCTATTATTTATATTATAGTAAAGTTATCCGCAAACAAACATAACAAACATATAACCTCCTCCCTTTTGAAATCTGTTAAAAAAACGAACACCAAAATGAACATCAATAACAGAAACACTTTATGATAGTATTATACTCTATGCGACATGCGGTGGGTGAGCAAGCAAGCAGATGCTTTCTCGCTCACGCGCCGCCCGCTATGCTAGCGGACCGCGCGATGACGAACGACACGGGTTCCCCCTTCGAGAGCTTGTGGCATACTGAATCTCAATAGCTCGGGCAAGAGAAATGATGGGGAATACGCTCAGATTGTTAAATAAAATTTTTGGTTTGGTCGTTTTAAAAAAATATTTCTACAATAATGTTCGTCATGAAATTGCCTATCCATTAGTGTAAGAACGCAATCTAAATAATGCTTACTTTTCGAGGAGATGCACGTTTTTGATAATTATTTCTCTTGTCAGAGGTTTCGTTGTGAAGGAATTATTTAAACGTTATGCTAAGTAAAAAAAAAAAATCTACAATTTTGGAGCCAAGATTATGGAGAAAATTTATGTATTTTTAATAAGTTGATATTTCTTTTGGATAAAGAGTAGATAGCTCCGAAAAACTACATAAAAACGGCCTGCGGTGTGTTTTTCCCCTGTAACCGCCTTAAGCGAAGTTTTCATTTTTCTGATAACCTTCGAATTGCGGCCTCGTGCGTTAACTGAACTCGAAATATACTTTGTTAACTAGGTACTAACTCTGTATTTTTACCTAGCCACTGACTAATGCGGTACACTCAATATACCTAATAATGGTATATTTGTACCCATAGCTATGTATAGGCTATCCTCCTGTATATACATTTATCTGTATGTTTTTTGAAGGTAATGTATTGTGTTATATTAAAGAAAAATTGTTGAATGTGATGGATATCTTTCTCCAAGTCCTAGGCTACACTAAAATTATAATATCTTAAGATTTTTAGAAAGATAACTCTAAATATTGTATGTTTTGCTTATTTACTTATTTTTAACTTCATTGTAAGTTATAGTTTTGTGCCGAGTTGGTTCTCCTCGGTAAATAAATCACCACCCTAGATTGACTGGTACATAATGCCCGGGATATTAAGTCCGCCTGTCCCTCTGTGAGTAAGTAGATAAATTACAATATTTTTTAATAACAGTACCGAAATGAGTATTGATGTTACTTCAAATTTATGGGAAGTTGTAGGAAAAACTGACACCATAGCAAAGAGCTTTGCTTGTCCCAATATAGTCAACCAGACAAGTTAAGCAGACGCCAACCTTCTACGTTAAACGTGAGAAGGCATTAAAAAAAACAGCTAGTGTAGTTAGCTCCTATTTAGTTCTGGTACAAGACTGTAGGCTCAGATGACTTCAGTATTTGCCATCTTTGACAGATAAATATAGTATTTTCATTTAAATACTTCCGTGGACCATCGTCCATCTTCACAGTGACCTGTCATTTTCCACCTTTTATTCCAGCACAATGTCGTATGATTGAAATGACGATGGTTTCATTGCTGCAAAAGAGACTAAAGGGCGGCAGCAACCAGGTTAATTCATGTATTGGCTGGGCGAGTTTGACATTAACATGTAAATTTAATTAAACTGGAAGTTAATTATTTTTAGTTCATGAACAGATTCGTTCATAATAAACGAGTGTATTGTTGAGAGAGACGAACGATAAACGAGTTGTATTGGCATAAAATAATTTGCTGTTATGCACTATTGGTGTTCATTATGGAACACGCTCATAATGTTATGTGATCTAATGCCAGAGTTCTATGTGAGACTTCCTTTACTATTAAAAGGCTTCTTTCCTGTTCACCCACAATACCTACCCACAGTACAAATACAGCACAGTAATAATGCCAAAGTATTGTGTTGTTTTGAGGATTGACTTTATTATCAGTGGTACATGTCTGGTATTTTAATTTTAGTGTATTGTCCATATTTACGTGTATACTAGTAGGGGGACTATTTCTTTTTTCATAACTGGATTTAAACAGGATGGAAATTATCCGTAACTCCGTAACAGGATTCGGAACTGACGGACAATCTGGTGTAATTTCATATCCATATGCGGGATCTGTGGTTGTCTACGTTGTACGACTGCGAAGCATGGACTCTGAAAGAGGACAATACACGACGCTTGCAGGCTTTTGAAATGTGGTGTCATCGTCGTATGCTGCGCATAAGCTGGACCCAAAAGGTCAGAAATGACACCGTCCTTCAGTGCGTTCAAATGCCTCAAATATTGCGTGCGAGGGGGCTGATTGGCGTCCCTGATCCGTCGTGCGGCGGGTTTTCGCCTTGCGTTGTTGACGCCGCTACAGTCTGGACGGGGCGTTTGGCCTCCTCATTTTGTGCCGCGTGCATCGAGGGACTGGAGCGGTTTGCCGGCGGCGGTGTTTCCGTCGGATTGCGATTTGGGTTTCTTCGGGGCTGAAGGTCGTGTCGAATGCTACCATTAAATTGGTAGGCCGTAGTTGAAGTTATTTCTAGGGTCATCACTGCGAAGTTTTCGCACTAAACTTCAAAGCAAAATAATTAAAAAACCCATGCACTTAGGTACCTCACACCGGTGCCATGGGTATACAACATACATATATTTTATATACTGAAAGTATTATTTCATATTTCTGAAACAGATTGTATAAATAATGCTCATGGCGAATTTCTTCTTGTAGTCTTGTATTTTATGACTTTGAATTCCAATTTAAAATACTTGCTTTCTAAATTCTAGGTAACACAATTAATGGTTTGTTAAACTAAAACACGCCGTAATATCAAAGTTCATTTGAGCAGAAATAGATGGTTTCTAATTATAATGAATCACTAATAAAGTAAACACTTACTAACCTAACTATTGTTCTTTCAGAACAATGCGACTGCCGCAAATAGCACAATGCGGTATAATTTCTTGATATCATCGAATGGACAAACATACGAAGATTTCGGTTGGTTAGAATATATATCGCAATCTAACAAAAATACTACAGGACAGGCGACAGGACTGCTCTTGGCGTTTATAGGTATGTACAACGTCTAAAACAATCCTAAAAATAAACTAAGGAATTGTTAAAAACTGAGATGACTAGTGGTGGTATAGGTATTGAGTAGCCTGTGTGAACAGTGTATAGCGGATGGTACGTGATGGGAGATGGATTGTTGATAAATTTATAGAGATGACTAGTGGTGGCATAGGTATTGAGTAGCCTGTGTGAACAGTGTATAGCGGATGGTACGTGATGGGAGATGGATTGTTGATAAATTTATAGAGATGACTAGTGGTGGTATAGGTATTGAGTAGCCTGTGTGAACAGTGTAAAGCGGATGGTACGTGATGGGAGATGGATTGTTGATTAATTTATAGAGATGACTAGTGGTGGTATAGGTATTGAGTAGCCTGTGTGAACAGTGTGTAGCGGATGGTACGTGATGGGAGATGGATTGTTGATAAATTTATAGAGATGACTAGTGGTGGTATAGGTATTGAGTAGCCTGTGTGAACAGTGTAAAGCGGATGGTACGTGATGGGAGATGGATTGTTGATTAATTTATAGAGATGACTAGTGGTGGTATAGGTATTGAGTAGCCTGTGTGAACAGTGTGTAGCGGATGGTACGTGATGGGAGATGGATTGTTGATAAATTTATAGAGATGACTAGTGGTGGTATAGGTATTGAGTAGCCTGTGTGAACAGTGTATAGCGGATGGTACGTGATGGGAGATGGATTGTTGATAAATTTATAGAGATGACTAGTGGTGGTATAGGTATTGAGTAGCCTGTGTGAACAGTGTATAGCGGATGGTACGTGATGGGAGATGGATTGTTGATAAATTTATAGAGATGACTAGTGGTGGTATAGGTATTGAGTAGCCTGTGTGAACAGTGTATAGCGGATGGTACGTGATGGGAGATGGATTGTTGATAAATTTATAGAGATGACTAGTGGTGGTATAGGTATTGAGTAGCCTGTGTGAACAGTGTATAGCGGATGGTACGTGATGGGAGATGGATTGTTGATAAATTTATAGAGATGACTAGTGGTGGTATAGGTATTGAGTAGCCTGTGTGAACAGTGTGTAGCGGATGGTACGTGATGGGAGATGGATTGTTGATAAATTTATAGAGATGACTAGTGGTGGTATAGGTATTGAGTAGCCTGTGTGAACAGTGTATAGCGGATGGTACGTGATGGGAGATGGATTGTTGATAAATTTATAGAGATGACTAGTGGTGGTATAGGTATTGAGTAGCCTGTGTGAACAGTGTATAGCGGATGGTACGTGATGGGAGATGGATTGTTGATAAATTTATAGAGATGACTAGTGGTGGTATAGGTATTGAGTAGCCTGTGTGAACAGTGTGTAGAGGATGGTACGTGATGGGAGATGGATTGTTGATAAATTTATAGAGATGACTAGTGGTGGTATAGGTATTGAGTAGCCTGTGTGAACGCGATGGGAGATGGATTGTTGATAAAGACAGAGAGAGTTTGACCATCGGGTACGTGGAGTCAGTCGGGTTTCGCTAGTGGCCGATAGGCACATCTGTTTTCGTGTTGTGCCCGGCCAGCTGGATCAGGACCACCATAGCGGGCTGCTACGCCGCGCGGGGCCGGTCGACAAGTACGACGGTGACGTGGAGGTTTCCTTGTTTTTCCAAGTCCAAGTACGCATTTAGCTTACGGAAGTGGCAAGTTAAAACACCAGCCACTCAAGTATGAGTTTGTGGGTTCGATTCAAGGTCAGGCAAGTAGCAATGTAACTTTTCTGAGTTATATGTACTTTCTAACTGTATCTTGGACGCCAATGACTGATTATAAGGTGAAGGAAAATATCTTGAAGAAACCTGGAGTTTAAGTCTGAAATCGCCAACCCGCATTGAGCAAGCGTGGTGATTACGCTCAATCCTTCTCTGTATGAGAGGGGACCTGTGCCCAGCACTGGGACGGTAAAAAGGTTGATGATGATGATGTTCCTTTTTAATGTGGGTTTAGAATCCCGTTTAAAAGTTATAAACAAAGAAGTAAGATACAGCCTACAGGTGAAGCTTATAAAGTCGTCCTAAAAAGACACCGTCTTCGGTTGGATTTTGTTTAATATTGTTTTGATGAAGGATTATTATTTTAAACAAGCAACTGACCAAAGTTCGCTCCACATAATTTTGCTATCGTTTTGTAGGAATATACTTATGCTCTGAATTTATATTTATTAATTATCAATTAAATGCTATTTTATCAATGTTATGTTTCAGGAAACTTCACTGAAAATCCACCCACGAGTCGTCAGTTACAAGAAGCAAAGAATTTCTTGGCGGCATCGGAGAGCCAGCAGTACTTGCACCCGTCCTACCGTATCTTTGGTAAAAACATAAACGACACTCCTGCTTTTCTGAGCCAGAGCCTCCAGATCTTTCCACAATGGAGCAATGAGTTTTCGGATACAAAATGAAGTTCTATCACCAAATACTGCTCTAAGACAAAATAATGTAGTAACATGGATCTCTATTTAACATGAGCTGACAAATACTTGAATTTGATTGTGGAAGTAGGCTATGCGTGTTTTGTTTTTCTAAGGCGGCGATGAAGTTAATAACATATTTCGTAAGCCTTAGTGGTTAAGTCAAGTTGAACTACTCTGTGAAACGTAAACAAAGCGTAAATTAAAACTGTACAACCATATTTAATCTATATAATTATATATTGCCGAAAGTTGTAATGTTTCTGAAGTTTAACATTTTAATATTCACTTAGAGCGATTATATACTTGTGTGCATTAGGCCAGTGAACTATTTGCGAATGTTGTAGACATAAACTATAATAGGGTGGTGTTCCTTTCAGCTTCCCGGATGTTCAGTTGATCGTAAGAATAGTTTCCTTTGCACATAAAGCTTTCATTATTAGCTCACAATTAGGCCGAGATTCATTATATTTGTGACAATCTACTACTGCTGGTTGTTGTGTTGTTATTGTTAGAAGACGTAATTTATTTATAAGTAGGTTTTTTAGTTATTTTAGACCTCAGAAATGCTGAAACTTTCCTAAGGTTAGATAATACATTATCAGCCTATAATGCTCCCACTCCTGGGACACAGGCCTCCTCTCGGTAAGAGGGAGTGGGCCGTAATTTACCACGCGGGCCCAGTGCGGGTTGCCGGTTTCACGATGTCTTCCTTCACCGTTTTGAGAGCAGTGGTGAAGAAATGATTTACACAAAGTATGCCTCCCTCCCATTAAGAGGAGGCCTGTGTCCCAACTGTGGAAATATTATAGGCTGATTATGATTATGGTATAGCACTTGATGGGGTTTGAACCTACAGTAGCCAGTAGGCTACCGCTGCTCAATATCTCTAAGGATGAGATTACTAAATTGGTACATAGGTTTTGTACGTTAACGTAGTTTTATTATATTGAACCGTAAAATGGTAATGAAAATACGAGTCCGACTGTCCTTATATACCGACTCAATATACATATATACGGATCATCTTAAATTAGTTAGCGCGACTTCGTGGCTGTCGATATAAAGGGTGTACCTGACATCGACGCGCAAACGAGTACCATGGATCCAGTACATGATTCTGAACCCACCAGTGGTGGAAGTATTCATGGACTTTTATTTAAAATAATATGCAGTTTTTTCACTTTAGACCGTTTATAATTGCCATACTATTATAACCCAATAATATTTTCAAGAAAAAAATAATTCGCTAATTACACAAAAAAGCGCAAAGTGAACAAAAATCGAAAAACTGTCCTATCACAGAGTTCACATCAGGGGTCAATGTCATACCTACAAACACGCACGGCGGCACGCTTGCAACGTTCAAGCCAGCACTTTTTTTAAACATTGTTATTTCTGTAACCACTCAATAACGACATAAATTTATTAGTGGCTTGTGGTCTAGCCTTTTCGCAAAGTTTACGTTACGATGTCAGATACACTCTGCATAAAGTTTGCATTACGATGTCAGATACACCCTGTATAAAGTTTGTTTTACGATGTCAGATACAGCCTGTATAAAGTTTGCGTTACGATGTCAGATACACCCTGTATAAAGTTTGCGTTACGATATCAGATACAGCCTGTGTAAAGATTGCGTTACGATGTCAGATAAACTGTTGTATCTTTAGGGATATACTGGCCAATTAAAGTAAAACTTCCATAATATGCGAGTTACAATAGGATATTTGACTAAAAAAAAAACTAATTAGTCCGTCAGTCAGATTTCCAAAAAATACTAGATACGTATTTTTTCTTTTTTCATATAAACTTAAAATGAAGACGACACAACGCGTTGAAAACTCGTGAGACGTCACTGCACGCTACACTTTTTAGCGGCCAGTGACGTCACCAGCCACCACTCCTGATCTTTGATGCCTTTTATATTCGTCAATTTTTATTGATTTGATAAAATAAAATATACGTGTCTAGTATTTTTTGGAAATCTGACTGACGGACTAATTAGTTTTTTTTTAGTCAAATATAGGGTATTTGACTGAATAAAGGAAGGTTGTTGCAAGTACAGAGTTTCGTAAGTGGGGTAAGATGCTAAAGTAGCCTTATTTATATTTACAAAAGCGCCAGTAGTCAAAATGATTGATGCAAAACACGGAGCTGTTAGTAAACTAATTGTAGGCGTTAAGCCTAAACATAAACCCTGTATAAGGTTTGCGTTACGATGTCAGATACACTCTGTATGAACATGAGAATACAATATAAAATAAATTGACAAGTTTTTGTGGAGTCATCGACCGCAGCATACTGTATTCACTTGAAATATTAAAACATGAGGATTTTTTCTTATATAATTTCAGAGATGTGATTTGTATCGAGTTATTTTGGAAAATTTAATTTGATCTTGTATACTCTTTTTCTTTGTGCAGATAAGCTTAGTGAGTGTGTAATGAACTTGTACAAATCGGTTTTCGCCACCGTATCCAAGGAAAGACACATCATTACATAAATGTTATTCTGTCATCGTATTCATCACAGTTATTTTATATATTATTAATAGAATAATCGTATTTATAATTTATATTATTATTGTCAGATGAGAATCTCACCAGGTTGGTTCAAATTCAGAATATGTAATTATATCATAAATGTACAATCGTTGATTAAGTTATTACATTATTACACATATGAATGTTTATTTAAATTGTTAATAGGCCCATTATGATATTTTGTAAGTTAAGTTTTGTAAATGTGTATATAAAGGTCATTTTTAATATAAAAAAGCTAATGACATGTATTATTAATTATTTCCACGAACGTGCTGACTTTTACATAATTATCTTCCATCTGAGCAAAACTGAGGTGATTAGATAAAGTTGACTTTGAAACAAGCAATAAAATATATTCTTCTAAATAAAAAGTTATCAGCCGATTTAAAAATCAGCACTTTACAGCGTGGGAATTAAAGTAAGAAACAAGTATAATATATTGAGTGTGGACAAGGTATGACGCCGAGTATAGAGGGACAAGAACTCACTTTACAACGTGTGAACAAGGAGCAATACTACATATGTACACTGTACAATGTACCTACATACTCAATTCGCGATAGCAGAACATATAAAAGGTTATTTTTGGGGTATACATTGTAATAAAAGTACAAGCAATAGGTATATGTATTTTATGCCTTTTTTGTATTATTATCAACTTATTAATAACTATTATACTTAAATGAACTTAGTTTTGAACTGATGAGGCTTTTAATTAAATAATTGTAATTTACGGGTGGGTAATTAGGGCGATCAGCTTCATCTTTCTGAGTGACTGATCCTTTGACAATTATGACGTGATTGTAAATAGTTTACTTGAAATAAATTAATACTTCGATTTTAAAAAGGAATTCTACAAAAACACGTATAATAGAATTAATCACTTGAAACATTGTTTGTATAATATTGCAAATGGAATCAATTTCATGAACGTTCGGCCAGTCGAGATAGGGAGCTGACTGATACGCCAGGTTTTAGTGACGATTTTATGACGCATAAAGATGCCAGTAAAAGAATTTGTCACAGAATATTTCGAAAGTTAGAAGCATTTATTTATGGCCGAACGACCTGCCCCCTAATCGGCGAACACAGTTTTGTCAAATGATTGCGACTAGTTGGGATCATTTGGACCGAACGGGCCAATGAGCGGTCCGAACGATCCCAACTGATGCCAACTAGTCGCAATCATTTGGACAAAAATGTGTTCGCCGATTAGGGGGCTGATATCAGAACGTTCGGCAAACTTCAATCTCCATAACTGAGGACCTTAGAGAAACTGTTACTGAATAAAGATTTTGTGACAAACAACCAATGCTTTACATTTTCTCGTAATGCCACCGATTAAAAGTAAAATGAATTTTGGTGCCTAAAACATGGACGTTCGGCCAATGTAATCTCCATAACTGAGGACCCGAGAGAAACCATTAACCATTAAAGTTTTAGTGACGAGACTGAATCGCATAATTATCTCTTTATTTAAATTTGTGACGGCCCCTATAAATAGAAAAATGAAAATTGTACATATAAGTAACCTCAAAAAAATTGGGTTATCGATTACTCCACATTGAAGCAGCCCAAAGCAACCGTTAATCAATAAAGATTGTGACGAGACTGAAACGAATTTTTATTGCTTTATTTTTTTTGTGACTGCGCCATTTAGTAGTAAATTGAAAATTTTGCATATAGCCTCAAAACATTGTTCTAATCAATCTCAATCTGTAAAAATGCACAATGGCGGATGGCGACCGAAATAGGGTGACCATGTATTCCAACGCAAAAAGTAAATTTATCGAGTAAGTTACCGAAAAAAGGACTATAAAGATAAGATAAAGATGTGTGTGCATACAAGAATAAAAGAAAATGCATGCAGGATAACATAAAAAGAAAAATAAGATCATACATGTTTGCCACCTAGTATGGCGTGCAAATATTTTCAACAATAATGATTTTTATTATAAATTACATGTCAAAAAAAATATAAATAAATATAATGGAATTAGAAAAAACAAAAATAAATAAATTGCAGCACGAGGAAAAAGTAACAATGCATCAATATAAATGGTTCTGTCAGAAATTCTTTAATTTTATAGTAAGCTTTGACACATAAATGTGACTTTAGTCGACATTTCAAATGTACGTTATTTAGCTCCCTCCAACTTTTGGGTAACTTGTTGTAAATAATCGGAGCCATGCAAAAAACAGTTTTGCGCATAAGTGCTGTCCTGCTCCCATGCAAACAAAGCTGACTTTGATCACGCCTGTTTCTTGGAAATTTATCTGCCATTCGCGAAAATAAATTGAAATTATTTCTAACAAACATTACTGTTTCCAGAATGTAAAGTGATGTCAATGTCAAAATTTTATATCGAATAAAATAGGGCTTACAACTATCGGTGGTTTTTAATTTGAACATGGCTCTGAGACATCGCTTTTGTGCTTTAAATGCAACTTATTTATTAGTTGAGTTGCCCCAAAAGATAACACCGTATCTGAGAATAGATTCAGTTAGCCCGTAGTAAGCAGTTAGTAACGCATCTAAGTTAACAGTGCGTGACAAAATATACAAGGCGTACGCACTACTGCTAACCCTTTTAGTTAGAACTTCTATATGCTCCTTCCAATATAAACTTCGATCTATTGTAAGTCCTAAAAACTTAGTTGTATAGAATACCCATTTATGTACTAAATGAAGTAAAACACGTCGAAATAGTTGAAAATGTTCAAAATATTTCGCTATCATTTTCCTGGGCGGAGAGTTATTATAAAACCTTAAAACATTTAATTTTTCAGACGAAAATTGAAATGCATTTTGACAAAGACATTAATTGCACGGTAAACTTAAACTTCCCAAATCAGATTTAGTTTCTAATGTTAAGAACAAGAATAAGAAAAAGAGACAGACCACGACAAATTCAATACTAAAACAAAAAAAAAACCTAGGCAGTTCTACGAAGATTCATTTTTTTCTGACAATCCAACGTTCATAGAAAATTGGCAAGGGCAAGCAAGAGAAAAACCGAAATTCAGTTTAAAACCTAAAATACTTTTAATGCAGAATGGCTTTGTAGATAGTTTTTCAAACATTAACATAATAAATACTTATGCTTTAGATTCTGCTATTTTCTTACTGGCCTATGGCTGTAGTATATATCCATATTTTACTGAAAAACAGGCGGGGAAAAATGTAATTGCAAAATATGTGAATAAGTTGATAATTCACAATAAAAAGGATACTTCCTTTTTATTAAGAATTCTCTAAGTTGCTCTACTGAGCAACTTAGAGTTGAATTCTGTAGAATTTATTTTTACATCAAATAAGCCTTTTTTTTAAATAATTATAAACTAGTGGTTGACTGCGATCCCGCCTGATGGTAAGCAGTGATGCAATCGTTGTTGGTAAAGCGCACTAGTTTATTAAGCCTATTAAAAAACTTAGGATTAGGAAGGATGACGACAGTTTAGCGAGGTGATGCAATCTTACCATGAAGTATCTGGGATTGGTGCTCGACAGCCGATGAGAATTCGGACCCCACTTCCGGCGGCTGGCGCCCAAGCTGATGGGTGCAGCAGGCGCGCTGTCAACGTTGCTTCCCACATGGGGGGCCCGAGCGCCGCCTGTAGGCGGTTATACGTGGGAATCGTGCGGTCCATGGCCCTGCATGGGGCCCCTGTGTGGGCGATGGACCTGACGGCCGGAACACTCGCCATTCTGCGCAAGCCGCAGAGGGCAATGGCCGTCAGGGTCGTCCGCGGGTATCGCACGATTTCCTACGAGGCGGCTTGCGTCCTGGCCGGATCCCCGCCCTGGGACCTAGAGGCGAAAGTACTCGCGTCATTATACCGATGGCGCGAGGAAGAGCGGACACGGGGCTCCAGTCCGGCGCAACGGCAGATCGAGCTGCGCCGAGAGGAGCTCCGTCAGGTCCTGGTGGCGGACTGGCGGCAGAGGCTTATGCGCCCTACCGCCGGCCTCGCTACCGTCGAGGCGATCCGGCCAGTACTCGACGACTGGCTCGGGAGAAGGCACGGCTCCCTGTCGTTCAGGGTGACGCAGGTGCTGTCGGGGAACGGCTGCTTCGGCAAGTACCTGTGTCGCCTAGGCAGGGAGCCGGACGCTCGGTGCCACCACTGCGTCCAATGCGGGGAGGATACGGCGCAGAACACGCTCTCCGAGTGTATAGCTTGGGAGGAGCAGCGCCGTGTCCTCACAAATGAAGTAGGAGGCGACCTGACGCTGCCGGCAGTAGTGCGGAGGATGGCCGGCAGCGCAGAGTCGTGGGACGTGGTGGTGTCCTTCTGCGAGGACGTGATGTCGCAGAAGGAAGCTGCGGAACGGGAGAGGGAGATCTCAACTCCCTTCCCGGGCCGCAGAAGACGCACCGGGCGCCGAAGAAGGGCGGATAACGCCCTCTTCCGCCCCCCCATGAATGGGTCCAAGGGCGAGGGACATGGGGAAGTCCCCGCCCCCTATTCGATGGACCCCGCGGCGGAGGCGCGCGCGAGTGTCAGCGCGCGCCTCTGAGGCGATGCACGGGGTAGCTTAAGACCCCACTACCTCGTGCCGGAGACGAGGCCCGGACAGACCAGGCCAGCACGAGAGTGTGGGGCTGCGGAAGAATTTAGACTCCCGCGGCCCCACGCGCGCTCTGTGATAGAAGAGACACCGGGGTGGTTTTAGTCAGTAAAAGTCTGACAGACCCCGTCGCCCACCCTAGGGCGGCGGACATCCTATGAGGATTTCCACCCCGAAAAAAAAAAAAGGTGATGCAATGTTTAACCCAACAACACGACCAACGATGCTGCGCCAGAGGATGATCTGTAGATCCTCCACAACCAAACTCCCGACACAACAACATTAGGCACATCGTACCCGGCACACATCGCAACACCACTGCTCAGACCCGTCCTCCGTACGGCTTCACCAGACATCATGCCGGAACACGACGAATCGCTTGGCGGCAAGACTTTGTCTGGTGGGTGGTAACTTCTGCCGTCAGCCGATGTTGTGGCCTACCGCCGAGAAACTTTCTTCGAAGAAAGAAGTGTTTGCCTGCCAAAGTAACGTAAGCATTGATAAAATATTAAACTAAGGTAGATATGTCACTAGCGCACTAAAAATGAAGCGTACAAAAGGAGGTAAGTCCTGTATCTCGCTTTAGTCACTCTCGATACACTCGTAAAAACAAACGACAAACACTAACAGCGCAAACAACAAACACTAGCCATCTTTTTCTTCTCTATGCTTTGGATTGCGCCCCATCTCACTCACACTGTACCAATGTATGCCGAATAAAAATATGCATGTGGGCTGCTGCTGTGTTCGGCACATTTTTTTTGGTCAGTTTGTTAGAATATATCGTATCTGTTTAATATTTTATCAATGAACGTAAGCTATATATTTGAAAGAATATTTTGAAACGTCTTCACTAGTGGCCGCTTTGTAAAATCATGTTCACAAAATTGCTCAAACAATGTTACAAGAAGTGTTCGTTTGTTACCTTGTAATGTCGACATCATTCCTATATTTGGTATTAGTGGGCTAGAGGACGCCATTGAAATTAATGGCAAAACCTCAAACTGGCCTGTCGAGTCTTGTCATGGAATAGTAACCTGCACAGTACTTAGTAGACTCTATAATTATGTTTGGTTTAGATTGCAACAATGTACACAGTTTATCAGAAATTCCTCCTAAGATTTTAGTGAAGAACAAAGTTTTTCATATACTGGGTGTAATTGAATACATTTCGTCTGTGCTAGGCAAACTGGGGCACTACAAATGTCATGTTTACGATAAAAATAAATGGGTATGTTATGATGATGGGAAGTGTGAACAACATCAAAGCTCTGTTGACATAAAAATTACAATTTGAAGTAGATGGAAACTTTTTAGGGATGTTTGTACCTACCTACTTGTTAACACGACCAATTTTAACTACTACCGAAATAATTATAAGTCATTTTAATTTTTAAGCAGTTTTGATATGATTTTCATGATGAGGGCTTTAAAGGTGTAAAAAAAATAGTTTCCTTGATTGATTTTATTGAGTAATTAATCGGCGTTATTTCAAATGTTAATACTCATGAAAAAATGTGATGTATGCATTTAATTTTATTTTTATGGTATCTCTGGATTTTCCGCTCATGCTTGTCAAATGTAATTTATCAATTTCTACTATAGTAGCAAGGGATCTCTGTACCCACGTGGAATGTGTTTCTTCCCTGCGGCGCCTTACGGTCTGTCTTTTTTGATTTTGTTGTTGTTCCTTTTAATTTCTTTTGTTGTCATTTTTTTTTAGTAATTCAGTCACTGTTTTTTGCTGTTCCTTTAATAACAAAACTTTGAACGTGTCCATATTGACAGGATTTTAGGAGAGAGTGGACATACGGTATTACGGCTTCCACTCTATCACCCAGACTTGAATCCAATAGAAATGGCATGGGCAAGGGCTGTTCGAGCCATTTACAACCTTGGTCCTAGAGATTCTACTTATGTATGTTCATAAAAATATCTCGAATTTTAAGAAAATAAGCGATATTCATAATGTAAATACCAGGAACAAACACAATCTTGCTGTACATCACACTCGTCTCCACAGAGTAGGCAACTCGTTCATGGGTCAATGTATACACTTTTACAACAAGCTTCCCATGGACATTCGAAACTTACCCATTAAACGCTAAACCATCCGAGCCGATCCATATAAAGGCTAAACTTTGCAAAAAGGGGTATTATAAAATCACAGATTATTTAGAAGACAAAAAAGCTTGGGACTGAGCTGCTCGCTCTGTTAAGCATAGTTATTAATCAATATGCGTAATTATAAGGTAAATTATTGTAAACATTTTCATTTTTAATGTCTGGACTTGAAAAAAGACGATGATCCCTGAGTTTGTTTCGGCTATTTCTTCTCAGAGGTAGTCAGTTAGGAAATGCCGGCTTCATCTAGTTAAAAAATAAAATAAAAAATAAACATGACGTGCAAAAGTGATCAGTGATCCTACTTGCTTAATAAACGATTTCATTTCATTTCATTTCATGGGCAGCTGTGAAACGTTATGTAGCGAAGAAAAATATAAGCTGGAATATTAATCAAGTCATGGAACTTGTCCGAGAAAAATGTAATATTATGGGTGAATCCGAGAGGAAGGCATTGTGCAATAAAGTTAAAAACAATGAAGAACAGTATAGAAAGAGTGATCACGTAATAGATACATTAACCGATGAAATTGTAATAAGAGTGGCCGAAACTATGTTGAAGGTGTCGCGTATTCGTAAATATACCTAAATAATGTGGGAATAACGATGTAATAATAACTAATATTATTATAATATTCTATTGCAAAATTAGTTCCTCAGTTATGGTGGAGGTTTTGTGTTTCAAATCAACTTAATTTGGTACGTGACTGTACCCCTGCGCGAAGCAACTTATGAGCGCACTAGAAGTTTGGCGCGATCTGTACGTGTAAATTTTAAAATATTTATTTTCAATACAAAATATACGGCCGACCACATCGCGTCGTTGTGGTGTGGTTGTGGTACGTATGAATTGAGCTTAAAAGTCCGTCATCAACATGAAGGCACCGCTTTCTTACGTAACTCACTCTTTAGAGTAGCGAGTCGGTAGTTTTACTTGTTAGTGAAAAGGCATTATCTAATAGGTATAATATACTATGTATACATTTATTAAAGGGAAATTTACAATTAACAATTAAGTACCATGATTGATGTGATATCGTTAGATTAGTATCTTCATATTATTATTGTAAAGTTATTATTAAAATAATTTTGTTAATTATTACATAATCGAGCCGTTTTATTTGGAACTTAGTATGTATGTATGTTCCGTATGTGTTCACAGGGAGCGAGCACGTTGTTGTCGTAGCCTTACAAATTTACATCGTTCATGAAGCGATTACAATAATACATTGATAAGTGTTCCTGTCAGACTTTCGGCCTTTGGACAACCCGTAACGACTGTCAAAAATCCAGGAATGACAGCCGGGGGGAGCCTCTTGAGTATTTGATACTCTTTGATTCCGAGATTCGGAGGAATCTTGGTAACTGTGTAAAGATCGTCACTCGTCTAAGAACCAAATGCGGGAGGTGTGGCTTACCGTTCGATCGACCCATACGGAACTTAATATTTAACCACAAGCCCCATAAGTTTGTAATTTGGTAAGTAGGTACAGTCAGAAGCAAAAATATGTATACATTGCCAAGGCTCCAAAAATATGTAAACATCTTCGACTTTAAGATGAAGTGCTCAACTTGAAGAGCATAAAATTGTAGCCACCGGTTCACATCATAAATATGTATACGCTCATTGCTTCATTAATTTATGAACCAACGCGTGAATACATGCTATTTATGGAAGCGTGCTTTAATATTGTTCCTTTCGTGGTGGGCATAACTTAATGAAGCAATGAGCGTATACATATTTATGATGTGAACCGGTGGCTACAATTTTATGCTCTTCAAGTTGAGCACTTCGTCTTAAAGTCGAAGATGTTTACATATTTTTGGAGCCTTGGCAATGTATACATATTTTTGTTTCTGACTGTACCTATACTCCATTTATTATAACATTAGAAAAAAGAGGCTCGCAGAAGCAGGAGTACAAAACCTTTTATTTTGAAGTCAAGTTCGAACAATTTTAACAAATAATGTATGTGATTTTAATGTAAGTGTATGACTTCTATGTATGGCAAAGCGTATTCTATGTATCTACTCATGACGATGCTTGGAATAGATACATGAAATGAAAAAAAAAATAGTAACAATCAGTTTATTAAAAACTATTATTTAAGGCTATTAAATAAGGGAAAAGGTTTTGCCACCTTAATGATATAATTAATGGATGTGATAGATATGTGAATTCTTTATTCATCATCCTCTGATGATGATGAAGAAGATTCACCAACGTTAATAATGAATCTTTCTACAACATTATCCATTATACCATCAAGTTGGCAAAATCTTTCCTCTTCTTTAATCGTATGAGCAATGCAAGATTGCCATTTCTCTGCAGTTATATTTGTGAGTGCTTGAGGGAGCAACTGCTTCACTTCCTCTAATTTAAAACATTTATTGTTTTGTGCTACATATCCCTTCACTTGAGCCCATACTAATTCGATTGGGTTGAGCTCGCAGTGGTAAGGTGGGAGGCGCAACACTAACACATTTTTTTCTTTAGCCATCTCATCTACTACAAACTTTTGGTACAAATGTTTTACTTGTTTCACTTTCTCTAATAAAGTGGCCCTAAGGTCTTTTTCCTCAAAAGGAATACTTTTGTTTTTCAGCCACTCCTGAATATCTGCCTTTCGTGTGGCTGTAGTTGGCAGCTTCTCCACTTTTCTTGAATGATATGGCGCATTATCCATAACAATAACTGAACCACTCTCGATTTTAGATAATATTAGTTTGAACCACTTTTCAAAATTGTGTGCATCCATTTCAGAATGGTAGTCTCCATCACACTTTTTGGCTTCAAATATTAGTTCACCATCCATTAAAAACCCATCTGTTGATCCTGTGAAATGAAATAAAAACAAATCAATAATTGTGTACCGGTGGCATAGAATACTTAATTGCTGGAAATAGATTTTAACCTTTAAATAGCAACCGAAATTAATTGCATCATTAATGTCCTTGAACAGATGATTCTAAAACCATAAACATCTTTCTCCGAGGGAAAGTATTAAGACTTAACCAGTTTTAGTGACCGAAAATGCAGTGGTCATTTTATTAATGTTTTGGTAATGTGACAATTGTTAATGAATTAAAAATAAAATAAAAGTTTTACCAATATGGCCAATGATAAGACGTTTCCCTTTTCCAGTTGGGTTCTTTAAACCAGTTGATAAGCCTGCTCGGTGTGCTTCCTTTGAAGACTTAATAGTGGTGTCTTGCCATACCTTGCTTTTTGTGTGTCCTGTTTGTATAATTAAAGTTGTAGATGTAAATGCAATATTAATTCAACTTATGTTGAACTAATAATACTTCACTGTATTGTTTTGCATAAAGGAGGTTTTACATAACTTGATAAGCTATTTACCGAGTTATGTAAAGCCCCCTTCTTCCAGACTTCATAAATATTAGCAGCACTGTACCTTCATTTAGCCAAGTCTCATCTAAATAATATATTTTTTTTCCTTCATTCCTTAATTTCTTAATTTCATGAAGATATTTCACCCTCCATAACACAATCTCTTGTTTGTCGATAAGGGCACTTTTTCTACTTCTTTTAATATATGTAAATTTTAATTTGTTCTTAATTAAATTATATAAAGTGCTTCTTTTAAAATCGGGTAGAGACTCATCACTATTTACGGCTTCCAGAATCTTATCCAATGTTGGTAATTCATTATCAAAGAAAAAAGAATGAATTTTTCTTCGTATTCCACTTAATGTTATATCATCATATTCATCAGATTTTGAGTATTTCCGTTGGCGAGGAGGGGGTGATTGCAGGCGACCTTTTATATTGTACTCTTTGAGGATATTATAGACCGTTGCACGAGATATGCCTATAAAATGATTAATAGTGTATATTAGTACCTCACAAAGCATGCTATTTTCAAATATATTTATTTTTTATAGTAAAATCCTTAAATTCCTGCAATTTCTGCATTGGATATGATCTTTACCTGCAATTTCTGCAGTTTTATTAATTAACTGCGTCTTATAAGCAGGGGTACCTTCTGGCATGGATCCCTTGACGTCTTTATGAATATTTATAACTGTTGTTTTTTCTGCAGAACAAAGAGGTCTTTGCTTTGATCGCTTTTTCTTGGGAGACAATATTTTAACCTCATGATCAACGTTGGGGCCACGTTTTTTTCGCTGTTGACGTTGCTCAGCTTTACCAGCAGTTTCAGAACGTACATGTTGTGCTTGCAAGCCACTTGGACCTGCACCGAGATAGTCCGTGTTCATAATTCAACAAAACGTACTGTTTTGTATGTAGGTACAACACAAAACTAACACTAATAACAATAACAAAACAATAACAAACAGAAAAACAGTAACAAATGACAACTAAACCACGAATATTCAACAATAACAACGAGAGAAGGCGTAGCATTCACAAGTATCCACAAGCGAATAACGGTATGTCAATATTGACAATTGCAGATAGATGATATTATAAACCAACAAAATTAAAAAACACGTGCTGCCACAACTTAGGAAGGGAATAGGTAACATTTTAGATTTGGTTGAGTTATAGTTACATGAAAAAACGTTTCGGGCGTTGTCTGCCTCTGCTTCTTTTAGATTTTAAGCATTGACACGACATTATTTTATTTAAAAAATAAATAATATTAAATGAAGGACATGTAATTTAAGAACGTAGATGGCTTAAATAAGTATAAATTAGGTGTGACAGTTGCTATTTAAATTGATAATATTTAACTCTACATCAATCTTGACTGTAATAGTGTTTATTGTATTTTTTTGCAAACTGTGCACTTAAAAGAGCCTTTTTTAACTTCTGTCTAATGCTATAATAAATGGAGTATAGTTATATTTAAATCACTCTTATTGCGTAACACACGCTTACTATCATATTGAATTATTTGGGAGCATATTGCTAACCCATTTCTCCATATGTTTGATGTGTTCAACACTGGTGTAGTGCCAGTGCCAGTGGTACCCCACAGAGAGACGTCGCATCATCTACATATAAGTTTACATTACTGAATCTTTGAATATTCAAAGCTAAATAGTTTAGGTAACTGAAATAAGTAAATGCTTTCAAATTACAGTAAATACTAAGTACATACCATAGAACGAGAATGTAAAACAACATACTGACCCATTTAACTGAAGTCAGTGAAAAGATTCTAGTCTAGTCACAAGATTGTTATAACGTGTGTGCTTATCCACGATCCCGCCTGATGGTAACCAGTGATGCAATCGTTGGTAGTCTTTACTACTGCTGCCTGCTCTTTAGCAGAGATACTGTTTGTAAATAACATCACCCCTGTGATACATCGAAGGCGTAGTCAGAAAACAAGGTGTACCTATGTCTCTACAAATATCTAAGAAGGAAGAATGATGATCCTTTCCCTAACAATCATCCTGGTTCCGAACCAGGATGATTGTCAGGGAAAGGCTCATCTTTCTTCCTGAATTCTGAATTCTTGACTTCTTGCTGAATTTCCTATAATAATAATATCTTCTTGCTGAAAGCTGCAAAAGCTGAAATTGCTGAAGCCTGGGCTTCTAATAGGAAAAAAATTTTAATTGAAATTCAGCTTGGGAAAAATCCAAAATTTCTGACCTACCCGTACATTGAACCTACAGGACCTCGTACCTAAGCGTGGACGTGACGCGTGACCTCTGGTTGAATGAGATAAAATTCTACCTATATTTAAAACTTTCTCACAATCAGCCTATAATTTTCCCATTGCTGGGACACAGGCCTCCTCTAGCCTACCACGCGGGCGCAGTGCGGGTTGCTCTCGGAAATTACTATTTAAAGGATGCATTTCATTACATATAACTAAAACTACTACTACTAAGTATTTATATTATGACACATCACACAGGTCAACACAAGTCTTGTTTCCTTTTTTTACCCGACTGCGGCAAAGCAAAAGGAGGGTTATGATTTTGACAGGCTATGTATGTATGTATGTAATTATGTATATATGTATGTATGTTCACCTGTTCCCTCGTAACTTCTAAACTACCTAACAGAATTCGACAAATGACATAGAATCGTCTTAACTGTCCGCTGGTTATAGGCTATATGGGGTTTCACAAAATCTAATGTGGCACCCTCTAGCGGACAAAACATACAGAGTAAAAAAATAAAGTTAAGATAAATATGCCGTGTTTGGTATCATTTGAAAGCGCTTTACTTGTACATTTTGAAAATATATACAATATGTTAAGAAAACCCTGTCCGATCCGTGAAGGTTTTGTTAGGTATCGATAACTGATTCTACTAATGCCTACAAAACCTGGCATAACTTAAAAAAAAATTCCTCCTAAAAAATAAATAACTTAAATAAAATAAAAAGGTAATTGCATGGTCATTTTTTTTTTTTTGCGAAGCAGTCCTTCGAGCTGGCTCCAGAACAACGTCCTTGCGGCGTCACTGCACCCGGACTACGGAGCGTAGGCACTTATCAAGTGGGTTGTTACCCCATTTACAAGCACCCGCACCGACATTAGCCGATCACTGATGCGATTCACCATGATGCGAATTCATAACCTCAGTTGACCTCATGCATGTATAGGTAGTTTATCCACGTTTATCGAGTTTCGAAAGAAACAATGATACTTAGGCAGCACGTGAAAAGAACTTTTTTTTAAGTAGGAAGGTCGTCTGACTCTCCGAATGTATCATTTCATTCGATGAGCACAATGGCTGTGGCGAAGATGTTCCATATTTCGTTCACTAAGAACGATACAGGCCTGGCACCATCGCACGAGATTTGCACGGACATGCACACAAACAAAAATCAAGTGGTGTCAAATCCGCGCTGGCCACAGTTGGTCCACCCATAACAATCCACTGCTCGCCGAACTGATAATGGAGGTACTCACGTACAGGTCGGCAAAAATAGCACCGTCATGCTGGAACCACATTGACCGATAAGTAGCCACATTCAAATCGTCTAACACCTGATCACAACACAGCTAATTGCAGTTAGGTACTACCTTCCATCAGCATGTAACATTACTCTACGTTAGGAAACGACATGATCACACATATACGAATAGCCTACACTTAAGCAATGTTTACGGGCAACTGATAATTTAAAGTAAAAATGATTTTTATTTTATAAAATTGTAACCTTGTCCTTTTTTTTAGGTTAAATAGATTTAAATAAAACAGCCGTTACAAAATATGTGAATATAATAATAATATTAGTAAAGAACAAACAGTGGGTTCTTTAGTACCCCCTAAGACCAAAGTGTCACAGGTGTCAAAAATCAAGACCACTGCCCTGGTATTATATTCCGTTGAGCGTGTTCAGTAGTAGGCGTTGGGTATCCCAGACGTTCGTTGTTGAATAGCTAGCTGGAAGTGCCAATCCGAAACCTTGTTCCAGGCAAGGATTTCCGGTACCGAAGGGGTGACCCTGGAATAGCGTAAACCTGACGTTTTAACACTATCCTTAATATTTATTTTGACTACCACATCCCAAGCCTGTGATACAAAAGCGGTGCGATACTACGGGAAGCAGGTGGTAATGATCCACATAAAATAGCATCAAGGATGAGGCAGTCAAACTAAATCAATACAGTACAAAAATCAGTAGGTGACTAGTTTAAGCAATACATTACACCAAAGTTCGTTAGGCACAAGTACGGTTTGAAATGGTACATTTTACAAGCGGAACCCTAATAAGAAGTAAACTATGTAATCATAGTAAATTGGTCCCAAGGCATAGCACATTTTAGCCTATCTAAACCATTTTTCTACAAGCAAATGTTCACACGTCGGATATAATTTTGCAACACTCACCCGACTCGGGGTGAAACACTACACAGTGATTGTATTTCTGTATGTACTTTACTAGCCAAGCACTTATAATTCGAGAAATTGTATTATTTAGTTATAATGAAAATTTTACTTCGATAGCGTATGCGTAGGTAGGAGAAAACAATTTAGAGGAACGTAGCACGTCCGACAACCGTGTCCACTCAGTAGCTTTTGTCAACAATAGATCATACTAGCCCCGCACGATGATATTGCGATGGAACCTTGTCACAATAACAGCGTTGTGACGTCATCTGTCACACAAAAGGACAGCTAGCAAAAGAATGTTAAATGCAAAATTAATATTAGCGTTAAGGGTTTATTTGTATTTTATAATTTTATTACACTCTTTATAAAGAGTGTATGTATAAATTAATATTAGGGTTAAGGGTTTATTTGTATTTTATAATTTTATTACACTCTTTATAAAGAGTGTATGTATAATAAAATTAATATTAATTTTGCATTTAACATTCTTTCGTAGGTATACCTACTCACCCATATTCTGACAAATAAACTTTCATTATTAAAAATTTCAAGGAAATAATTTTTGTAGACGTAAGAAAAATATACTTATTCGTATATCTTTCTTACATGTATATATTTTTTCTAACTACATTTCTGTTAATTTGCGAGCGGGAATTGAACCAGAGTCCACTGTGTAGTAGTCATGTTTTAATTACTACCTACATCTATCAGCTTATAAATAAAACCAGGATAATATGTAAAAAATGTATATAGTCTTCCGAATCATAACTGCTTTCTGTGTCTGTCGTTTCCGATTCACTATCGTCGCCGTATTTATGACAAATAACTCGTCAGTTATTCGATCTTTATTCCAGTATTTATTCCTCTTCAAGCCGTTTAACATGATTGACTTCCTTTCGCCAGTCATCTGGAGTTATTGACGCCAACGACTCCAACGTCAGAGCTTCAATGCGACTTTCCAACTGCTCCACATTCTTTTCTGACACCCTTATCTTTACCAGGTTCCAGATGTACCTACTCAATGGGGTTGAGGTCGCAGTTGTAAGGTGGTAATCTAACGACTTCATGGCCATTGCCAGCTAATAAATTGTCAATTTTATAATTTTTCGGCGGTCTGTGCCGTTTAATTAATAAATACAGTTCAGGTTTTGTAGTGTCGTTGGGAAAGTCTCAACAATCAACTGTTTTTTATTGTTCATACTTGGTGGCCTATTCTCATCCCTACTGTGATAAGGGGCGTTGTCCATCACAATTTTATAGTTGCGTGGTATGTTGGGTACTATTTTTTCTGTAAGCCACTTGGTAAAATTCTCAGCATTCATTTGATCATAGTAATCCCCCGTTTTGGTGTCTGCTTTAAACATTAAAAGGGCATTGTCAACAAAACCGATTTAACCTCCCGCGTGAACTATTATCCATCGTTGGCCGGGACTGTCGTTCCGTCTCACTCCATCGGTTGTTGTTTGCCAACATTTTTCTACCGTGTAGTGTGCATGTATTCACGTTTCGTCGAGATAAATAACGGGTCTTTTGTTATTACCAAGCGAGTCATTTTCTTTCATACGTCGTAAATATTTAGCCCTCCACGCTTGAATTTGGGGTCTTTGAATTAGGGCGTCTTTTTTGGTAGCATCGTTTAAATTAGTAGCCTAAATCACATTTAATTATTTTTCTTAATGTAGTTTCACTACCAGTATAATTAAGGTCTACTTTTGAAGCCGCCAAGATTTTGCGCATTGTGGGTATTTCTCTCCTCACCGTACACATTGAATCTATAATATTTCTTAAAGCTGTTATGGAAAACCCGTCGAAATATTTCTTCTTTTGTCTTTTTCCTTTAGTAGGAGTTCTCATTTTGCTGCCACTGGCTGTTGCTGACTCATGCTCTCGTCTCAATTTCGTCACAGTATTTTTTGCAACGCCTGTGGCACATGCCACACACTCCGTGACTTTGATAGAATTTTGCAAAATATTTTTAATAACTGTAAGCAGTTGCTTCGGTATTAAAATGTCCGAAGCACTTCTTAAAGCACGGTTTATACTTTCAAGAACTAACTTACAATCCTCTTTCTCTTTAACAAAATAATTGTCCACTTTAATTATAATTTCACGAGTACGACTATTAATTAATTTCTTACTCATTTTAACGAGTAACAGTTAACAAAACTAAACAACAAAACTCAAGAACAACAATAAAACAGGATAACAAAAACAAAAAGCTAACAAAAATATTCGATGTGCGTAAGTGGGTAAGCGCGGACTGAACTTGCGAACGGTACCGACGGTGCGAGTTCGACTACGTCACCAAGATGGCCGCCAATCGCAATATCATCGTGCGGGGCTTATACCACCGCCCCGCGCGACGCTCCAGAACCTTCCAAGCTAAACATACCGCGCCTCGCGGGTTTGCTTATTAATTAATATTTTAGTTAGATTAAGTTTTTAAATTTATGTTTAAAAGGAAAGGGTATTTGAAGGAATAGAGTAACGAAATCGTTACAAAAAATCAATACAGTACAAAAATCAGTAGGTGACTAGTTTAAGCAATACATTACACCAAAGTTCGTTAGGCACAAGTACGGTTTGAAATGGTACATTTTACAAGCGGAACCCTAATAAGAAGTAAACTATGTAATCATAGTAAATTGGTCCCAAGGCATAGCACATTTTAGCCTATCTAAACCATTTTTCTACAAGCAAATGTTCACACGTCGGATATAATTTTGCAACACTCACCCGACTCGGGGTGAAACACTACACAGTGATTGTATTTCTGTATGTACTTTACTAGCCAAGCACTTATAATTCGAGAAATTGTATTATTTAGTTATAATGAAAATTTTACTTCGATAGCGTATGCGTAGGTAGGAGAAAACAATTTAGAGGAACGTAGCACGTCCGACAACCGTGTCCACTCAGTAGCTTTTGTCAACAATAGATCATACCACCGCCCCGCGCGACGCTCCAGAACCTTCCAAGCTAAACATACCGCGCCTCGCGGGTTTGCTTATTAATTAATATTTTAGTTAGATTAAGTTTTTAAATTTATGTTTAAAAGGAAAGGGTATTTGAAGGAATAGAGTAACGAAATCGTTACAAAAAATCAATACAGTACAAAAATCAGTAGGTGACTAGTTTAAGCAATACATTACACCAAAGTTCGTTAGGCACAAGTACGGTTTGAAATGGTACATTTTACAAGCGGAACCCTAATAAGAAGTAAACTATGTAATCATAGTAAATTGGTCCCAAGGCATAGCACATTTTAGCCTATCTAAACCATTTTTCTACAAGCAAATGTTCACACGTCGGATATAATTTTGCAACACTCACCCGACTCGGGGTGAAACACTACACAGTGATTGTATTTCTGTATGTACTTTACTAGCCAAGCACTTATAATTCGAGAAATTGTATTATTTAGTTATAATGAAAATTTTACTTCGATAGCGTATGCGTAGGTAGGAGAAAACAATTTAGAGGAACGTAGCACGTCCGACAACCGTGTCCACTCAGTAGCTTTTGTCAACAATAGATCATACCACCGCCCCGCGCGACGCTCCAGAACCTTCCAAGCTAAACATACCGCGCCTCGCGGGTTTGCTTATTAATTAATATTTTAGTTAGATTAAGTTTTTAAATTTATGTTTAAAAGGAAAGGGTATTTGAAGGAATAGAGTAACGAAATCGTTACAAAATGTACCTTCGCGGCTGGCCTTGCGGCTTGCTTTGAGTAGAGATGTGTAAGTAATCAAAATATTGATTTTTTTATCGATCGATACTCGTCTATTTTTGGTATTGATTTAGTTTTGTAGTTTCTCATTGTTATTCTCGATTCAACATCGCATGGAATTGTTTAGAACTTTTACAAAACTCAAATTAGCGAGCTACACTGCTGTAAATGAAAATCATGCCAAAGTTTTAATTTCGTTTTTGTCTCAAAATCGATGATATTGATCAATAAAATATTTGTAAAACTTTACTAAAATTGTGTTTCATAAGTCTTTCTCGTTTCTGTTTACTAATACTTGTGTTATAATAATGTTATTAGTAATTAATCGATAAACAAACAAAAGAACTTTTACCATTGGGTAATCTGTGTTTTTACAACAAATCATTCAACCAGATACAAGTTTCGATTAATAGCGATAAAAAAACGTTATTACGCTAAAAATAGTGCAACTCTATTTATTTCCTTTAAGTCGCCGACAAAGCTCAGGCGCGACGCCGCCAAAGAAATAAAGAATCTAATAAAATAATGAAAGGAAAGCCGACAGTTATACCGCCTAAAACGGTGTTGTCATTTTTAAAAAAAAACCTAATTTTGGGGAAATTCGCGGAATAAACAGATTGTTTCAAAATTGATTAGTATTGTTACTATGATGATTATGCAAAATTTCAAATATTATTTGGTCATGTGACACCTTTATTACCCTCATGGGTCGGACAGGGTTTTCTTTACATATTATATATTGCTAGCATTTGCTTGTGACTTTACCTGTATTCATGGGCTGGTTGCATATAATTCACATCTTTTCGTTCATAGCTTCTTTACTACTTATCAGAATAAGACCACTGCAGTACCATTAGAAGGGCCTAGATATTCTGCTAGTTATGAGCTATAAAGCTTGTCACCAAATTTAGTATTGCGCCCTCTAGCGGATAAAAAGTCCTATGTTAATATAAAATTAAAATAAATATACCGTGTTTGGTATAACGTGAAAGAGTTTCACGAATACTTTATGCTTGTACATAATTACAAGAATGCTTTAATGATGTTAAATACAGGATAAAATTTTATTCAGTGCGCAAACTTTGTCAACTTATAGCTAAATAAGTTTTATAGATAAAAATATTATTACTTTGGTATGTTTTAGTACAAAAAAAAAATGGTTATTGATAACGAAAGATGTTTATTATGAAATCGATGTTATGGTCACTGCACGCGATCCCATTCATTGTCGTCGGAGTGGGGACGGCGGGAACATCACAGGACCCCAAGGGCCCGCGCCGCCCGCATGTTCACTACGCGGCCATATGCTAATACTACGATATTGATATGAATAATTGGTCTCTCATTCGCTGATTTTAGGGGGGACAAAAACATGATTTTTATTTTAAACTAATAATGCAGATTTGTTCTGTGCAATGTAGAGCAGTGTGAACATTAATAGAATATGTAATGCACTAATGAAAACGACATAAGCTGGGAGTAACTCCACGTGGTGAAGGCGGAAATAGTTTGATAACTGGCTAAAACTCCCATAAATGTCCTCTGCACTATATGCCTTCGGGCTTATGTTGTTATATGTACGTGTAGATGTAATATGTCAAGTACCTAGTTTTTAGTTCATTAATTTAACTTTTGTTAATATTATGCGCCACAAATACACTTTAACACCAAAATAGTACAAATAATAAAAAGTAAAAAAACTAAAACCCAACTACAACAAAAAACGACGCTGAAAAAGTATAAAACAAGATTTTCAGGGCCTGTAGCCAATGTAACATCGCTTCGTAGCGAAGCGAAATCGAATACCAAACCAACCAATGGCGGGAACGATTGACCACGTGATTTATCGCGTGACGTGGTGAATTGTTTTCGTTATTGGTTAGTTTGGTATTCGATTTCGCTTCGCTACGAAGCGATGTTACATTGGCTACAGGCCCAGAATACTGAACTGAACAAAGTTGCTAATGTAGTTGCAATTAAATGGACACAGTAAACTCTACCAAGATGCCTTCGTTGTAAATTGACAATAATGTCATACAATACTATTCTGAAGTATGCAATATTCACTATGTAGAGATAAATTTTCATGTTTGGAAAGGCGTAGTCACACGTTGTCAAGGTGCTACGGTAGGCAGGTATATGTAACGTGTGACTACGCCTTTCCAAAAATGAAAATTTCGCGCGGCAAGTTTCCCACGGCAAGTGCCGCGCTTCTTGCGAGCCGTGATTGGACACACCTGAAGCTTACGTGAAAGAAATATGAAACATTCGCCACTTTTGTCAAGCGCTTTCACAAACTGTTTCATTATACAGAGTTTAGAGTCGGGACCGCATCATACTTCCACCACTATGGAGTGGTGGAAGTATGATGCGGTCACGACTAACTAAAGCACACAGTTTTTGGTAGGTACTAAGTTTTAGCTTTTCCCGCGCTGACCAAACTTTTTGTAACCAATGGGGTAATGGTTGTCACGACTGTCCCAGAGACACATGCAACAAAGGAGATGTTCGTGTACCCTCTTGTTAATCATTAAGCCCACAACATCTTGTTGAAGCCATATCGAAAATCATCAAAACAGCATCAAAATATATTTCAGTGTCCAATAAAGAACGCAAATCTAACTAAAAATAGTAATAAGGAAAAATAATAAATAAGGTTAGTTAGCGGTAACTCTAAAACAAAGCTGTTAGACAAGAACTGCTGTCTTTATACAATACGCGCAAATTTGAGATAAGAGTACAAACAAAAAGGAATCAGAATTCACAGGTGCGTGTTGGACTCACGCACAAACCGTTCCGTACCATTGATTTATGAAATTAAAGGATTTAAGTTATTTGTAAGAATGATTACGCGGTTATAAGCGGTTTACGATTTACGAGGTATTAAAAACAATTTTCGTTGGTAGTTTTTATAGTAGGTAATGTACATCATATGTTTTTTTTAGATTTTCATTTTCTTATTTTAGAAGTTAGAGGGGGAGGGGGGGCAACTTTTTTCCACTTTGGAAGCGTCTGTCACGCAAACTATTCGGTTTAGAAAAAAAATATTTTAGAAACCTCGATATCATTTTTGAAGACCTATCCATAGATATACCACACGTATGTGTTTGATGAAAAGATCAATTTTTGAGTTTCAGTTCTAAGAATGGGGAGCCCCCAATATTTATTATTGTTTTTATTTTTGAATGAAAATGTTAATGCAGTTCACAGAATACACCTACCTACCAAGTTTTAACTGTATAGCTCTTATAGTTGCCAAGTCACGCTACAAAGCATGCATCGGTGGAAAAATGTAAGGGTAACTTGTTGCGGAAAATCGTTGATAAACTTGACAGGGAGGGTCCGTGGTCTCGCTTATATCACGAATTTAAAGCTAACAGATCGGTCGACCTTGCATACGTTCAAAACATTAAAGTCAATGATAAGCATACCACGGGCATAGCGGAAACAACAGAAGTACTAATTAATACACTTATCCCTGATGATCACCAATGTTAGACGTACCATCTAATGACGAATTTATAAATAGTGTTAGAAAACTACCGGTCAACAAATCATCAGGAGAAGATAAAATATCTAATAGGATGATTAAAGAAGCGTGTAAAACAGCGGGTGATGCCATCCTAACTGTATATAACCGATGCATTGCTGAAGGCGTTTTTCCTCGTAAATGGCGACGCGGTTTCATACGATTATTACCAAAGTGTGGTGATTGACCACCGGATGATCTGAAATCATATCGGCCTATTACACTTCTACCATCTCTGGGGAAACTTCTTGAGCGCCTCATCGTTCCGCGTAATTTCATAGTAATCAATATGGCTTCACCATTGGTGGAGAAGAACCGTTAAGCAATCGGAACACAAGTACGTGATTGGTATCTTTCTGGATATTTCTGGGGCTTTTGATAACGCTTGGTGGCCTATGCTGTTGTTAAAGTTACAAACCCGCGGTTGCTATAGAAACATATATAATCTCGTTTACTCGTACTTTATAAACGGTTCCGCGGTACTTAAGCTCGGTCATTTTTCTAATACTAAAGCACTAACCATGGGATATCCTCAGGGTTCAGTTGTCGGTTCTTATTTATGGAATTTGGGTTTTGATGATTTCCTCGCGATCCCGCTTCCTTGCGGCTATTCACTTACTGGTTACGCGGACGATGGCCTACTGCTCATTCAGTCAAGTACCCGAGCTGGACTTGAGAACTTGGCCAATACTTGTCTAAATCTAATATCTCAGTGGGGTGATCGTAACCGCCTAGCGTTTGCGCCGCATAACACCTATCAACTTCAACTAAAAGGTAATCTTCAATCATTGCCTACTATTAAATTTAATAACGTTCCCGTTAAAAAACAGCAATGCGTATGCTACCTTGGTATGGTCTTAGAAAGGAATTTTTCATTTATCGAACATATAAAAAAAAAGCGAAAAAGCTAAAAGGAAATTTTATGCCCTAAATAGAATATCCAAAGCAACTTGGGGTCTATCATTCCTAACTTTAAAAACTATATAATGGAGCTACCTACTTAGGATGTATGTGCTCGGTGCACTTGTTTGGGCCGATAGGGCCAGCATAGGGGCGGCGCGACGTAAACTGCTTCAAAGCCAACGTTTGGCATTGATATTTTTATGCAAGGCGTATAGAACAGTCAGTACTGAAGCCTTACCCGTACTGGCAGGTGTACTTCCAGTCGATCTTGAAGTACAGCGACGTGCTTCAATGTACTACTCCGCGAGGGGGGAGGCCATGGACACTAACTTTGTTACACAACGCGACCTTAATAGAATTTCTAGATTATTCAAACCTCAGACTGACGTCTGGGAGGGCCTCTTATCCGAATGGCAAAGTAGGTGGGATAATTCCATCAAGGGCCGGTACCTCCATCTGTTCTTTCCATCCGTTGGCGATCGGCTGGCTAAGACATGGCTGGAGGTTGACCATCATCATCATCAACCTTTTCATTGTCCCACTGCTGGGCACAGGTCTCCTCTCATACAGAGAAGGATTGAGCCTAATCACCACGCTTGCTCAATGCGGGTTGGCGATTTCAGACTTAAAGTCCAGGTTTCCTCAAGATGTTTTCCTTCACCTTCAGTCATTGGTGTCCAAGATATACTTAGAAAGTACATATAACTTTAGAAAAGTTACATTGGTACTTGCCTGACCTGGAATCGAACCTGCGCACTCATACTTGAGAGGCCGGTCTTTTAACCACTAGGCTACCACGACTGTCTGGCTACCACGACTGTCTGTTGACCATTGCGTTGCCCAATTTCTCACAGGTCATGGCAACTTTAAAAGTAAACTGTATTCTTTTAAACTTGTTCCTTCGCCTTTGTGTCAGTGTTCTACATCGAACTGTGAATTTGAACAGTCCGCACATCACATCTTGTGGGAGTGTATTCTTTGGCAGAATGAACGCAATATTATGTTGGATAGTGTACAAGTTACATCCGGAGTTGTTTATTATACGGACCTTGTAGAAACTAGAACTAATTTCCGTGCGTTCAGTCGCTTTTGCCATACCTATTATTGGAATCAATTGTAATAGCACATACCTACTTAGGACCCAATAACTTAATCAAATTTTATTCCGTGGTGCTTGGCAATCTGGGCTTCTCCCAGTTGCAATAATGTCCCTTTATGCCGATTGGCCTAGTTCTGTTCTGTCTCCTGCTTGTTATGGAGGGAAGTGGAAAAAATATCTGTTTTCTTACTTCTCCGCTATTCTTTTCTGATTAATTTCGTTGCGGGACCCAAGACAGTTGAATCGTTTCTCCAGGACTCGTCGAGCTTCATTGCTCGGCCTTTTTCTGGCGCTCTCCACTGTTGACTCTGGCTTTCAGGAGTTGCAGTGGGTTGGGAACAGTATGGCGGGATTTGTCCCAAAAAAAAGAGTATAGCTCTTATAGTTTCGAAAAAAAAAATGGCTTTGGCATATGGACGGACAGACGGACAGACAGACATGACGAATCTATAAGGGTTCCGTTTTTTGCCATTTGGCTACGGAACCCTAAAAATGAGCGCACGTTGGACGCAGTGGTCAAGAATAGTATGGCTAGGCTAGAAAATCATGTAGGTACCTACCAATAAATAAAAAAACATGTCTTTCTGTCTGATAGTTCGTGCGGAGTGGCTTTGTGTATATTGTAAGATATGTTAAATTATGTTAACTGATTTCACGTTTGAGGAGTTAAATAGGGTCCCGTGATATTCAAATACCTACACTTTAGATTGAATAAGTCAAAAATAAAATAAAAAACTGTAAAAAATCTTTAATGTTCCTTTTTCTGTATCTTAAAGTAGTACAAGACATAATTTTAATTTGTCATGGATCTAAATTTTATAAAACAAACAGAAGGGAACCGTATCAAAAACATTTGTAGATATAGGCAGGTACGTATGGTACCTACATAGATAACGTAAGTACATAGGTAACTTCCAAGTGTACGTTGACTGCAACATGAACACCAAAATGTTGAGAGCAACATGAAGGCCAGCATCCAGTATAGAGCTACCTATGATTATCGTTTGCTATTTTCACTTCGTAGCTAGATGGGTTTCGACTTTTTGGCGATAATTATTTTTATTTCATATTTTCTATCTACCCGAGTCTATAAACACATACAAGGTAAGAGTTTCATTAAAAATAGCCTTATTTAATAACAGGTAACTGAATAAGATTTAATTAATTTTCCTAAAAAGAAATACTGTTACCATCTCACCGTGGAATGAGCACGAGCTGTCGTTCCAACTATAAGTGCTGAGGGTTTGGCACGATTGTATCTAATATCTAACATCACTTCAGCCAACTTAGCTGAAGTGAGCTTCACGGCGAGGTTTTTACAGAATCAATCGACTAATCTCGGCGACAAACAAACTTTTTCTACAAGTTTTTCTTATGACTTCCCCAAGTCAGAAGTATCTTTTGACTGATCAGAATGTGGCAGATCGGACTGTGAACGTTCATAAAATTATTCCTCAGAGCGTTACAATGTTCCGTGCTATAATATGTTTTGTATAGTCGGCAACACGACTCATACAAACTACAGCCCTTAAACTTAACGTTTTCTAACTATGCATTTATTTAATCTATCTCTAGTTTTCTGAAGCTCCCTTGTACCGCGACGTCACCATTGACTACAATGGTGGCGGGTTTTCTTGAAGAGATGATGCCTCTGGTGCTGATAATTTCCATTGAGTCGAGTCCAAGCACTTTCTTCTGCTGATCGCTGACCAGCTGTGATGTGAACTTGATCATATCTTCGATTTTTAATGTACCTCCGTACCCTGTGGGGAGACATTCGACGGTTATGTGCTGGTGGAGCTGTTTAAGGTTCGTGTGCATCTGGAAAAAGAAACAGGGTTTGTATTTTTATCTCGCTAAAATAGGTTAAATCAATATCGTGAGAACGCTTTACAGTCTCCCCAGGGATGTAAATCTTATAGTACAGTAGTCATCATCATCTCAGTCACATAAAGTCCATTGCTGGACATAGGCGGGAGGCCTATGCCAAAGATTTCCAAAAAGAACGCGGCCTGCATCCAGCGCTTTCCTGAGATTTTGGTCAGGTCATCTGACCGCCTAGTCGTCGTTGTCCGATGCTGCGCTTGCCGGTACGCGGTCGCCATTCAAGAGCCTTTCTGCCCCATCGGTCATCGGCTCTACGAGCTATGTGTCCCGCCTACTGCTACTTCAAAGAGCTAATCCGCTGGGCTATATCTGCGACTTTAGTTCTTCTACGAATCTCCTCATTCTTGATTCGATCACATAGAGAAACACCTAGCATAGCCCTCTCCATAGCTCTCTGTGCGACGTTGAGCTTTCTTATGAGGCCCATAGTGAGGGACCAAGTTTCTGATCCATATTTCATCACCGGTAACCCACTTTGGTTGGACTTTTGCCTTTAGACACTGCATGAGATATTTTGGACGAGAAGACACTATGCAGCTTTCGGAACGCAGCCAGGTCGAGTCGGATCTGTCGAAACACCTCTCGTCCTTGAAGCCGGAACTATCAATCTGGATCAGCTGTCCCAAATATACATACTGATCTACAGCTTAAATGATGGAGCACCCAACATAAACCGGTGATGGCGCAACATGGACATTCGACATGACCTTATTTTTGTACATGTTCATTTTAAGGCCCATCTGTTGAGATAACCTACTGAGTTCGTTGAGCATGATACTCAAGTCCTCCAGGGACTCCGCCATGGTGACAAGATCGTCAGCAAGTCGAGTACAGTTGTAAGTGGATATAATCTTTGTACTATTGTTAATCATCGGGTTGGTTTTAGTGAAGTACAAATTTCGAACTCCCCTGTCCTATACCCAAAAGCCCTGCGCCTTTCGACAGTTTCTCTCACAAAGCATACAAGTTTTCTAATTCTAGAGATATTAGGTACACTTACGTTGAGTCTCTCAGCCATTTTCGGCGTAACTTTGCTAACCGCGAAATCGACGATATATTTGAGAGCCGCCGGTACGTTGACACAGTGGAACTCCTTGTGACGCATGGGCACCGATTGCTGCAACACATTATGTACCATAATTAATGTAAATGGATATCATAAGAGCACATAGATCATGTTTGTTTGCCCTGAATACGTGACTCGACTGATCATTGGAACCTACTGTAACCTAATTACTTACATTGTTTTATTTTGGACATAAGTATACCTAGGTTACTAGGTACCTCTATCTAACACCTCGGAAGGAACTTGTTATCGTCTAAAGCCAATTTGCTGTGATAATACAGTCCACTTAGAGACTGTATTATGACGAAAACAGACGGAAATTAATAAGGCAAGGCCCATTAACAAGAATACGCTTGACATTAAAACATGGTAATATTGCAGTAATTCATACATAATTTCTTAGTTCTATATGTCATTCTACGCAAGTTTGTGTCTACTTTACATAATCGGAGAGAACGGCCTTGCTCCCCTTGTTCGGCAACAACATTAGGTACCTTATGTAACAGTAGGACGAACACCTCCTACCTACATACTACTTTGTTTTGTGGGTCAATTTCAACATCGAGACATCTAGTATCACTGAAAATTATTTCAAGGAAATACTGGATTAGGTAACCTGAGTTATACAACGAGTTACGCCCCGTTTCTACACACGTCAATGATAACGTTCGTAAACAAATGATAATTGACACCCAGTTAATTATAATACTATTCGAAATTGAAATACTTTGATATTTGCCCCTGAGTACCAGCAGTGCATCTTATAAAGTTACCACTCCTTGGACACATAGTTATGGATATCAGTTATGATAGGTTAGTATAACTTTACCTCTCCCCATTTTAAGAGGCGCGCGAAGTCTGTAGGGTTCCACGTAGTGATGTGTGCACCCGTGACGCTGCTTCCGTCTCCTACATGCACGTAACCGCACATCTGGTCCAGCGAGTCCTCCAGCAGACTCTCGTACACCAGCATGTGCGCGCGGCACATATCCCAGCAGTTGTACTTCTGCGCGTTGAACTTACCTAGCGAACACACAGTATTCAGTTCCAATGCAGCTGTCACACGACAATCACAGCAACACAACAAAACCTAAACACGTCTGTTATATTTAATTTCATACTTAATCTATAGGTAACTCAGTTCAAGATCAATGTCAATTTCGCAGTCCAGTTAATTCGCATAATTATCTATGATGAGCAATAACCACGATATTCGCCGTTGCGCAACTCGCATACAATTTTTATTACGAAATACTTAACAAAAATCTTCTTACTCATATTGTAAACGATGACCCGGCGACCCTTGCTGTCGCGAACCGGTGAAACCACTATGTACCTTGAAATTATGAAATGATTATGAAATTCCAAGATGGAATTATATCACAGTGAAATAATAACATAAGAGGTGTATTCGCAATGCGGGGAACCTGACACAGCGGCAACGTTCAAGGCTCTCTAGTTCGTGGGAACTTTCTACTGGCAAGTCTGATGGAGCCAGATAAGCGTAGGTTATAACATAAATAAAGCTGGCTTACTTTAGTAGCATTATGAAACCATCTTAATAGACTTTATTATAATTTGGAGCAGTTTTATTTGACTATTTGTCTCACGCACTTCTTATGCGTGCATAACTCAAGTAGGTAATAATAATTAAGGGCCAATGTCAGATTGTACAAAAATAAATACATATTTACAATTATAATATAACATTGTAGTATAGCTTTAAACATATATGTATACATATAATATATATACCAGTATTATAAAGAGGTAAAGTTTGTGAGCGATAATGTCTATAGGATCATCATAATTTCAGCCGAAAGACGTCCACTGCTGGGCATAGGCCTCTCTCAGGGTTCTCCACGACGACCAGTCCTGCGCCTCCCGCATCCAGCGGTTTCCCTCGACCTTTACTAGGTTGTCGGTCCAACTGTGTCTTCCGGTGCGTGATCGCCACTCAAGAACCAGTCGGCCCCATCCATTGAACCCAATTGAAATTCGAAGTTCTTTTAAAAAAAGCCACTATATTTGTGCATGTCATAGGCTACTGCATAGGGCATTACAATATATTAATTAGGTACCTTGACCACGTTTGTATGTATGTAGAGGGTTATCTCCGAAGTTGATGATCCAATTCTAAAATGTTTTCACTTGTAGAAAACATTTTTGAATTTATTTACATGCGCTGCCTAAATAGTGGCATATAACTAAAAATATAGGTACCTATGTCAATCTGGTCCGTCCTGAAGAATTCTACAAAAATCCTCAAATACCATATTTTTATCTTTTAACGCTTTTATGTGTTAAAAGGTATTTACTTGGCATTTTGCTTGCTTACGTTTGGATAAGAATATTTTGTAATACGTAGATACATGTCATGTTAGATCATAATCTTTCAATAAAAAAATATAGATACATGTTAGATAATATTAATAAATGGCTTCAAAATGATTCACTAACTTTAAATGCTGACAAGACAAATTACGTCAAGTTTTCGATGCGCAAGCAAAAACTAACTGGCCCTACCACAACATATTATATGCTCATAGCACAAATAACATATTATATGCTCCTAGCACAAATAACATATTATATGCTCCTAGCACAAATAACATATTATATGCTCCTAGCACAAATAACATATTATATGCTCCTAGCACAAATAACATATTATATGCTCCTAGCACAAATAACATATTATATGCTCATAGCACAAATAACATATTATATGCTCCTAGCACAAATAACATATTATATGCTCCTAGCACAAATAACATATTATATGCTCCTAGCACAAATAACATATTATATGCTCCTAGCACAAATAACATATTATATGCTCCTAGCACAAATAACATATTATATGCTCCTAGCACAAATAACATATTATATGCTCCTAGCACAAATAACCAATGTGTTTGTCCTAATATTAAAACTAACTGGCCCTACCACAACATATTATATGCTCCTAGCACAAATAACCAATGAGTTTGTCCTAATATTAAAATTTCAAAAACAGTTAAGTACCTTGGAATTATAATAGATGAGACACTTTCGTTTAAGCATCATATAGAAGCTGTGAATAATAAGATTCGTAAATTGATATTTGTTTTTAAAAAGTTACGATACATTGCAGACCCAAAAATAATAATTAGACAAGTCTACTTTGCTCTATGTCAATCGATACTAACATACTGTATTACCACATGGGGTGGAGCGGGTAAAACATTGTTACTAACAATCGAGAGAGCCCAGAGGGCAATTCTCAAAGTGTCTACTTTCCGGCCATTCCTTTCTCCCACTAACCTCTTATACAAAGAATTTGAAGTACTAACAGTCCGACAGTTATTTATAATGGCTATTGTATTAAAACAGCACGCAATTTAACATATAGCGCGGACTTTACTAACAAAAGACGTAAAAATCTAGTCTGTCCTCAAAATCATACCAAACATGCTTTCACATCAAAATTTTACTTATTTCTTGGTCCTCTCCTCTACAATAGATTGAACGCGAAATCAAACATTTACAGTTTAAATCAAGTTAACTGTACTTAAGAGAATTGTTAAGCAAACTCTGCAAAAAATGTCCTACGATGATACAGAGAATTTACCTATTGATTGTGCTAAAGTGATTTTGTTTACTTATATTTCATATTTTTACAATTTTTAATTATTATAATTACATATATTTTGAGTTTTTATACAATTTTTAGAATAACTACCTTGTAAATTAAGAAAATAGAAGTTAAGCTTTGGTAATATTAGAATAATACCTATAAGATAACTAGCCCACGTTTACAGATCGTTTACACATTTGTATTGTTAAGAATTCTTTTGATTATTTGTTAATTTTAAATTGTTTTTAGCTCTTTTCGCCTGAAACACAGGATATTTAAGCTTATATTTAAGACTGTATGTAATTTATCTGTAAAGATTTTTGAATAAAAAATATTATATTAATATTAATAAAAGCGGTGGACACGTGAACGAAGTTGCGGGCTCAGCTTGTATGTATTATGAATGTACACATATAATATAGAAATATGTACAAACAATATAATAATTACCCGTTGCTGAGAATATCCTTCAGTTTTGGGTCATCACAGTCAAGGTTCTTGGAGATTTCCGGATAATATCTTCTCAAGCTCAAGTACTTTAGTAGTGTTTGTTGTGCCATCGGTATACTGTATTTTTTGTGGCGTAAAAACCGAAGTAGGAACGAATCATCTGAAAAAAAATATATATATATACAATATGTAAAGAAAACCCTGTCCGACCCATAAGGATAATAAAGGTTAGGTAAACACATGACTAAATATAATATAAAATTTTACATAATCATCATAGTAACAATACTAATTAATTTTGAAATAATCCTTTTTTCCCGGGAATTAATTCCAATTTCCCCGAAATTTGGTAATTTTTAAAAAAGTGACAACACCGGTATTATTATATGCGAATAGCGACGCGAGCACGTCACAGGTGCCGCGTGCCCTGCCCCCCGCCGCCCGCGGAAAGGGTTGCTTTTCGCACATGTACCTATTAAGTTACCTTTTTTTGCGAAATAATATTTATTTTTTTAGGGGGATTTCTTTTTTAAGTTTAGCCTGTTTTTGTGGGAATTAGTAGAATTAGTTATCGGAACCTAACAATACCTTCACGGATCGGACAGGGTTTTCTTTACATATTGTATATGTAAATAACAATGGCTTATAACCATAGATTTAGGATTTAATTATTTTCTATTCTATATCTATGCTTATAACTATCACTACCTGCCCAATGCCCATGGCTAGTGCAGTGCTAGGAGAGCTGCTGTACTCCGCCCCCAGAGTTTCCTTCCGGATCCTTAGGTATCTATGTGTTATTTAGCTGTTGAATTCCTCAATCCCATGATTTTATTTGCAAACCTCTAAGATTCTATAAGTCAAGCTGATTCACAGTGCGCAAGCTTTGGGAAACCCTTTTACTATGAGTGCATTTCTTCATTCTGGCCCAAAGACGAGGGCCGCGACCTACACATGACACGTATTGATAACATTCTTCTGCTCTATGAACCTAGTAAAGTAATTTATATGCGTAAGTATTGAATAAGGATCGGTTAAGATAAGACATTATGATGATCGTTACATTATAAAAAATATTTCATTATGTGTTGAGCAAGAAGCAATCTATTATTACTGACAGCAACAATAATCGATTAACACTTTACTTTTAGAATACTTAATTACTTACTTAACATAATTTTCTATTGAAATAGAAACCGAAATAAGACTCGGTCACTCGAATTCAACTCTTAGCTTCTATTATTTATACGGATATAATGCTAAAACTACATTATTGAATATGTAATTTCATGTCAATTAACATTTAACAGTTGATGAGCTTATGTTATTCCATGGAATGTTGAATGGATGGTATGTTCTGCCAGCTCGGAGTGATTCATATTTACATACCTACCCCAAAGTTGAGTGTGGAATCTGCAAGATCTGCAGAATGCGCTGCTTGAAATTAGCAGAAATAAACACAGTCGTGTGACGTTGTCGATATATACTTGTGAGCGGTTGCACGTTATGAGAATAGATTAGGATGAAGCAGCGATCGAATGACAACATACAAATGTAGGTATTTAACTGTGCTGACTCAGAATCAATTAAAAATTACATGCTCGTGTCATAGGTGTAGAACTATGAAGTTACGATGTTCATGTTCAATTCCCAAATGAAAACGACAAAATATATTGACACTTTTAGAAATACAATATTTTAAAAGACCCCGTGGGAATATCGGGATGAAAATTATCCTAAGTATATGTTAAACCATCTACATAATATATGTGCCGTGCACTAGTTTATGGTATTAGTAGATAGGATAAAGTAAAATAAAAAAAAAATACTTTGATAAAGTTATAAAATATGTTGTATAAAATTCACAATGAACTTTAACATTTATGAGATAATCCAATGTTCAAATCGTTATCACAATGATTCGGACAGATTTGTAATATTGAGATATACAACGAACCCTTTATCGATCGATGTTCAGGGTTTCTTATCACCTCTAAATATCAACGAGGTAAAGCTTGAATAAATCATCGAATTTCATTTGTAATTATTTTTTTTTAAATTAGCATTACGTTTTCATGACGGTGAGGACGTGAGGTATATAGGTATTATTTTTTTGGATTGACTTTGACAAATCTGGCAATGTAGACTAGGAATAAATAAAACGGAAAACCTAATCAAATATAAAGAGGGCATGGGCACGCCACAATAGCGGCGGTAAATCTTTTCTTTGAGGAGTGGTTGGAGAGGCGCCACGGCGCATTTACCTTCCACCTGACGCAGTTCGTCGCCGGACACGGCTGTTCCGCTAGGTTCCTGTTCCATATAAGGCGGGAGGAAACGCCAGGGTGTCACCACTGTGGGGATTGTCCTGAGGACACGGTGGAGGTCTGCCCGGTTTGGGAAGAGCACCGCCATGTCCTCGTGACGGCGACTGGCGGCGATCTCTCGCATCCGGCCCTAGCCCAGACCATGGTCCGGAGCGAGAGTGCATGGCAGGCCGTCACCTGCTTCCCAGAAGCAGTGATGCTGGCAAAGGAGGAGGCGGAACGCGGGAGGGAGCGGGAATCTCAGCGCCCGCATACCTCTAGCCGCCGCAGAAAACGCCCTGGTCGGGAGACAACATTGAGCTCCCGGCCACCGTAGGCACGGGCCTGCGGGCGGTTAGAAGTGGGCAGCTCGCCACCCGGTAAGGACCAGGCCTGAGTCGACGGCGCGTCGCGTTTCACGCGCGCCTCAAAGAGATGTCAGCAGATCGTGACGGGGACCACGAAGACCGATGCCTCCTGGATCAGGGTCCCGGGTTGGTTAAAAAGAAACCGCGGCCCTAGCGCTCAGGCAAGTGAAGAAACACAGCTGGGTTTTAGTTAGTATTAGTCAGTATATTATAATTACGTATTCGTAATAATATAGCTAGGTATTATGTAGATTTTGAACCGATTGATGATTATAAAGAACGAGCAATATTTTTTTGACATTTTCTTACCTTGCCGGATGTTTTTGATGTCAATGTTTTGTTGTATCCATTCCCTCATGATGGCTAGCGCCTGTTCCTTGGTAGCAGGACTCTCCCGAACTTCTTTGGCTGCTTCAGCTGTGACATGCTTTATGGCCACACCTAAACATCCCTCTTTGTCGATCACGTCTGTGGAAACATTCCACGTGGTCGTCACCGTCAACAGCATGCTGGCCGTCGTCATGTTGCTAGCTTTATCTGAAAAACAAGGAATCTATAATAATATATAAAGCTGAAGAGTGTGTTTGTTTGTTTGTTTGTACACGCTAATCTCAGGAACAACCGTACGATTTGAAAAATTGATTTTACGTTAGATATCCCATTAATCCAGGAAGGCTTTAGGCTATATAGCATCGCAAATAGGAGCGGAGCATAAAAACATATCGAAACCCACGTGGCTGAAACCGCGCGGCGCAGCTAGTAAAAAATAAAACGGGTGAATGTGAATGTGTGATGGTCGTGTAGCTTCGAGAAGTAAACTAACCACGACTCTCTACAGAACTGTAGACGGAGTGTGGCCGACATGCTCCTGACCGGCTTGTTGTTTAAGTAGTGCTTGACTGCCATCCCGCCTGGTCACATGCACTCATGTTGTTTTTCTTAACAATAATATAACCGGCTATGAAACTGACTAGTGTTGCTAAGTAAAAAACCGGATACCTGCTTAATTGAAGGTTGAAGAAACGATAAGAACTTCTACTTCCCTTCATTATTTGTATGTTTGTTAGTTGACCATTCAGAAACAACTAATGGGCTTACACAAATAATAGGCTCTATCTATGTATCCGGTCTAGCATACCATGTTGTTGCCCACAACAGAACTCTTAACTAAAACAAGCAAATAGAAATAACATCTATAATAGCGACAAGGTATCTAAACACAGTCGATATAGGTACCTAGTTGTTACAGTGCGTGCCCAAGCCGGCTGATGCATGTCAACAATATGAAGCAACATGTTATGATCTGGCTGGTGGCGCTCGCAGGCATCATAACTTTTACGTCACACCCAACAATACCCCCGTTGTTCACAAATAGCATTTTAAAGTGAGCAAGTACGCGCAGATTGTCTTTGTGTCATTGATATAATATTAAACTAATGTAGTTTTATTGTGTTGACTGAGTTGACTCCCCCTTACCCACCATTGTCCCGAAGACGTACCTATGCTGGTTAGTTCCACATCATGAGTCAGGCGTGGTTTACTTTTCGCGGTTTCAACAACGTACGCAATTTGGCCACTCGGTACATAGGTCGGTTAAGTGGTAGATGATATAATAAGACACAACGGCTCTCCGTATAGACAATTTATAACGGACATAGACGCAAAGTAGTAATCATCAGCAAAATAATCCATTTAGTCATAAGAGTCACACTCTTCACTTAGGTTCTCTGTATAGTATAGAGATATAGAAATGCGGAGATCATCAACATCTGCATAATATTAGAGGTGCACCGTGCATGTGCGGTGTTACACGAAGTAGAACACTATTGAAGCTATCGCTCTTGACTAAATATCCTGTTTACAAAATGCGATGATTTCTAAATACAAGTGATTTCGTTTGTCTACTGCATGACGCGATCACTTACCTGTACGTTACAATAGATCTAGTAATACGTATTATGATAATAGTGGATGATCTACTGATAACAATTTTGTAAACTATTTATTGTTCATAGCTCTTTCGGCAATGATTTAACTGCATAAGTTCTTCTCTGTTAAATAGCCTTAAAGGCTATCTACCTACTAGCTACCTGCGGTGTTTTACTACCCCATAATCATAAAGAACTTGAATTGACTTCCAAACGGACTCGGCATCTAGTGACAACCGGTGCCTCCCCATCTGCGGTCATCGCACTACAAGTCCGTCGGTGGTATTAATTCATAGTCGGTTTGAGACATTTTATCGACTGGCAGGAGCTCCCAGTATCATTACATAATAAACTGTAACAGTAAAATACTCTTCAGCCTTATTATTTTTAGCACAAAATGAAATACATACATAGTTGGAAAATCGCAAGTTAAAATTAATTCCTAAAAGGAAAAGGAACGAAGTAATTAGGACATCAAAGAGCTCAAATCATTAAAAACAGAACGACATCCAACCACGACGTACATATCTATGTAGATCACTCAATAACAATGTCATCTATCAATAGAAACAGAACGAGATCCAACCACGACGTACGTACGGAACCTTGTATGTTCTAGAACCGAAAATTAGAAAACATGACATTTACCTACCAACCCTCACAAGGCTGGCGTGGTATGTCAAATTATATCTGTAGACAGTATAATAAATTCCAAGACACAACACCGGCATATTATTTTGCTCTTTCTCTGTTCTGTATTGTTTTCACTTCCTTAGCCTCTCTTGTAGGTAATGAAGGGTCAGGTAGGTATCTACATCACTCAATAACAATGTCATGTATCTGCGTTAGGATCAATTCACACGTACCACAATCACACCACGTCGCAGCGACAAAATGTGGTCAAGCTGTGATTACGTATGAATAGTGTCTCAGCGGCTTTTTGCAGTTGCGTTGAGGTACCGACAAAATATTGATGTGGTTGCGTTGTCTTTCATTCACTTTGTCACAAAACTATTTTTATTTAATCAAAAACTGACAACACAGTAAACGTTAGTATGCCTAGTATGTGTTTTCATTACGAGACTCGATCGTCGATATCGAGCGCGTTTGGCGCTCACATTGGTTGAGATTGAGAGTTCTTACAACATTGAAGCGGGCCAATCGACGAATCAAACGTGCTCGATATCGACGCTCGAGTCTCGTAATGAAAACTCATACTATGCCTACTGTTGACTTAAAAATACTAATAATCTAATTAAAAATACGACTATAGGCGCGCGCTGTTGATGAGACGTCATGTCGTGGCCATGTGGCCGCGGTGTCGTCGCGAAGTGGTTGCGATGTGGTCGTATTATACAGGTGGCCCATAACAACGGAAAAATGTGGTCCGTGTAAATTGTAATATTCATTTTCAATACAAAATATACGCCCGACAACATCGCGTCGACAACGACGCGACGACACCCGAGCCACAACCACACCACAAGGTGTGGCTCGGGTGTGGATGTGGTACGTGTGAATTGACTCTTTATGTCAGTACATAATGAGCATATTGTGCAGAGCGAGTATCAGTGGAAAGGAAGTTGTAACAACTTCAACTTCGTGAATGCTTTAGTGGCATTTGACGCCATAGTAGCTAGTATCTCCGAATATATACATACAAGTAAAGCGCGAGGTCATCCACACAGAACACGAACTGTGTACAAGTGCACAAAATGATTAAAACAAAAACAAATCTTTGTGATTATTTTACAAAATTCAGTTATTTGACGCTGCTCACAGGTCGGCCCTAACTATATTTTCTGATTATTATTTATTTAACCATTTATATGTATGTACATACATAGGTATACAAATAAACGAGGAATAAACAATACACTATTATTTATCTTGTTACATAACATGTTCAATTTCCGGACATTTATTAAATAATGGTTGTTAAAATCTGTTGAATATGAACATACTTACTAAACGATTTGTTGTAGCTAGTTGTGCAACGCCATTTAACATAACGTTTCTTAACGCTTTGTTAGTTAACATAACATAGACTCATAGAGATGTAGAAAAATGTGTCGAAATTAATATCTAGGTCCTCACATGCAAGAATATTTATGTTTTAGTTGACTTTTATATTACGAGTTCGTGAGCACAACAGTCTAATGGGATAATCAATACGCCTTTATGTCTATTCGGATAAGCAATAAGCAATACAACAAGCTGTTATGCTCACTGAAAGCAATGGCAAGTAGGTAAGTCGGTCGGTGGTAAGTCGGGGCGGTTACCATTGTAACCGCCCCGACTTACGAGTTGTAGCTCTTGAGTTCGAAACCACACAGCCGTTTTACCCTGTATCATTATTTCATCACCAATGGCGGTTCAATGGTAACCGCCCCGAGTTACGAGTTGTAGCTCTTGGGTTCGAAACCACACAGGCGAAAGCGCCTGTGTGGTTTCGCCTAATAAAATAATGATACAAGGTAAAGACCTTGTATCATTATTTCATCACCAATGCTCTCAAATTGATGAAGAAAATTATTGTGAGGAAACCGGTATGTCATACAACAAACATTCGAATATAAGTGACACCTACCAACCGGCATCGGGCCGCGAGTGATCAAACCGGTATGTCATACAACAAACATTCGAAGATAAGTGACACCTACCAACCGGCATCGGGCCGCGAGTGATCAAACCGGTATGTCATACAACAAACATTCGAAGATAAGTGACACCTACCAACCGGCATCGGGCCGCGAGTGATCAAACCGGTATGTCATACAACAAACATTCGAAGATAAGTGACACCTACCAACCGGCATCGGGCCGCGAGTGATCAAACCAGATGTCATACAACAAACATTCGAAGATAAGTGACACCTACCAACCGGCATCGGGCCGCGAGTGATCAAACCGGTATGTCATACAACAAACATTCGAAGATAAGTGACACCTACCAACCGGCATCGGGCCGCGAGTGATCAAACCGGTATGTCATACAACAAACATTCGAAGATAAGTGACACCTACCAACCGGCATCGGGCCGCGAGTTATCAAACCGGTATGTCATACAACAAACATTCGAAGATAAGTGACACCTACCAACCGGCATCGGGCCGCGAGTGATCAAACCGGTATGTCATACAACAAACATTCGAAGAGAAGGGACACCTACCAGCAGCATCGGGCGCGAGTGATCAAACCGGTATGTCATACAACAAACATTCGAGGTAAGTGACGCCACCAACAACCGGCATCCGGGCGCGGGTGATCAAACCGGTATGTCATACAGCAAACATTCGAAGATAAGTGACACCTACCAACCGGCATCGGGCCGCGAGTTATCAAACCGGTATGTCATACAACAAACATTCGAAGATAAGTGACACCTACCAACCGGCATCGGGCCGCGAGTGATCAAACCGGTATGTCATACAACAAACATTCGAAGATAAGTGACACCTACCAACCGGCATCGGGCCGCGAGTGATCAAACCAGATGTCATACAACAAACATTCGAAGATAAGTGACACCTACCAACCGGCATCGGGCCGCGAGTGATCAAACCAGATGTCATACAACAAACATTCGAAGATAAGTGACACCTACCAACCGGCATCGGGCCGCGAGTGATCAAACCGGTATGTCATACAACAAACATTCGAAGATAAGTGACACCTACCAACCGGCATCGGGCCGCGAGTGATCAAACCGGTATGTCATACAACAAACATTCGAAGATAAGTGACACCTACCAACCGGCATCGGGCCGCGAGTGATCAAACCGGTATGTCATACAACAAACATTCGAAGATAAGTGACACCTACCAACCGGCATCGGGCCGCGAGTGATTAAACCTCATTTCCTCTCGAGGCCTGTGGAACATTATAGGCTGAGGATTTATATCGGGCTGTTAATGACTGATTATAGAAATCCCCTCTTTATTAGACCATCATCATCATCCCAGCGCATAATCCCGGTCGCATCCGCGGCTTTCGCGTTGGAGCCCGGGGTCCGCTTTCCTACTCATACGCCTCTCACTGGCATCCCGTGGTGTGAGATTGTTGGCACGCATGTCATCTCTTACAACGCCAAGCCAGCACTTCTTTGGTCTACCTCGCTTGTTCCGGCCCGGCGGAGGCGCCATGGCAAGACATTTGTTACCCACGTAACCTGCCAGTTTACGTAAGACGTGACCGTACCAGCGCAGGCGACTCTCTTGCAGTTTGTCTGCTATGTCACGGACACGAAGACTGCCACGGATGCGGGAGTTTCTAATGCGGTCTTTCCGCGTAACTCCACACATCCACCGCAGCATATTCATCTCCGTGACACGCAGTTCCTGCTTGTGTCGCTCAAGCACAGGCCACGCCTCACTGCCATACAGAAGGACAGGTCTAATGATGGTCTTATAGACCTGTCCCTTAAGCTTAACAGCTTAGCATTTTGGGGTCACAAATGACACCTGTCACCTCACGCCATTTTGCCCAAGGTGCGGAAATGCGTGCTTTAACGTCGCAATCAATGTCGCCGGACGTGTGGAGCACAGACCCCAAGTATTTAAATTGGTCTGTGCACTCGACCGTGTCTCCGCCTATGCACACAGGCATAGGGTCTATGGTGGTGCTGGCCATGTACACCGTCTTCGCCACATTGAGTTTAAGACCTCCGTTCTCAAGCGAGTTCTTCCACGCATTTACCCGCTGCACCAAACGTTCCCTGTCCGCGTCTGCCAGCGCGATATCATCAGCATACATGAGCAACCAGGGAGGTTGCTCATGTGAATTCTTGATGCTGTCTGACAAGACATCAATATCACGCTGAACAGGAACGGACTAAGGACGGATCCCTGGTGTACTCCGACGGTGATGGGGAAGGGTTTAGTGTCGCCAACAGAGGTCCTAACAACGGAATCGGAATTGAGGTGCATGTCTCGAATTATGTCAACATAGGCTTCTGGTACCCCTTTGGACCTCAGTGCCCACCAGATCACCCCCCGAGGGACACAGGTGAAGGCCTTCTGCATGTCTAAAAAGAGCCTATGCAGAGGCGTGTTCTTCGATCTGTATCTCTCCATGGTGATCCTTAGGGCGAAGATAGGGTCCGTGGTTCCGTACCCTGGACGGAACCCATATTGACACGTCAAGACAGCACACTCCTGCCGGATCCGGGAGTCTAAAATCCTCTCAAAGATCTTCATGGTGTGGGACATGACCTTTATACCGCGATAGTTGCCACACTCCTGTACCGAGCCTTTGCCTTTGAAAACTGGAGTAATAATACTCAGTCTCCATTGGCTCGGGATTTTGCCGGTCAGGAGTACGCGGTTCAAAAAGCAAGTTAACATGCCCATATCGCGAGGACCCATCGCCTTCCAGGCCTCAATGGGGACTCCATCAGCTCCGACACCTTTCCGATTCGCCATGCGACGAAGAGCTGTGTGGACTTCCTCAGGCGTTATCGGGGGCACTAATCCAAGGTTTGGAGGGAGTTCCGGTGTCTGCACCTCTTGGTGCTGCTTATTCAGCAGGAGCCAGTAGGGTCTTTTACACAACGGCACTTGGATATATCCAGTGCCGCTTTCACCCTAGAACGTGCCAACTTGTAAATGAGCTTCTGCCCCTCAGACGATTCCAACTTTTCGTAGAGCGGTTGCAAGTGGTCTCGTCTGGCTCTGGCTACAGTTCTTTTAGTGGCACGTTTGGCAACCTTGTATGCATCGCGATCTTCAGGAGATCCGGTCGCCTGCCACATTTTGAAGCGGTCTTTCTTCACCCTTGTCTCCCTCTGGACTGTGTCGTTCCACCACCAGGTCTCCTTGTCACTTTTGCGACCGCCCTTAGACACGCCGAGCACCACCCGCGCCGCCCTAGTAATAGCTGCCTGGATTCTGTCCCAGTGATCTTGGACAGATTCTCCCTCGGTACCAGCGCACTTGTCGCCAATAACCGAAGCGAACTCCTGGTACTTATTTTCATCAAGCAGCCACCACCGGTTCCGGCGTCGGCAGCGCTCAACGTGTCTACGTTGGGCCTTAACGCAGAGATCCATGACAAGGAGACGGTGTTGTGCAGTAAGAATCAAATCAAATCAAATCAAAATCGTTTATTTCAAATTAACCATCACTTGGTACTTTTGAATAGTCAATGTCGGTCAGTTCAAGAAAAGTGAAGCTAAATTGCACGTTCCAAAGCGTAGATCTCTATGGAGAAGAACGTGCAAAAAACTCCATGGACACTCTTTTAAAATCATAATATATGGGTTACATTTCTTCGTTACATATTTATGTTGCTTCTATCATGTGAGCACAATGTAAAATTAATTAAAATATAAAAATGAATTAAGCACACTGGCAGCTAAGAGATGACCAGTCTCCACCGACGCCCCCCGTTCACGAGCATGACGCGCGCATCAGCCCCACTGTGCTCAACCATATTGAAGGGAACCAAATGACCCAACAACACGCGCCACCATCAGCAAGACATTTGAGTGAGCATGACAACTCTCAACTGCCAATCTCGCAATGTCAAACAAGTTATATATATATATAAAAAAAAGAAAAAGCTATAGTCCATGGTGCCTCACATTCACAAACTTGAAAAGTGCTTTTACATTATACAATACTATTGCAAAATAATGGTCTCACCGGGTATGACTTTGCAGTTGGCTACTTTGCCGATGTGGTGTCTCCTAGTTAGTAGGAAGTCGATCTGGATAGTGCTTTGCCCGCTCCGGTAGGTAACAAGGTGTTCCGGTTTTTTTTTGAAATAGCTGTTCACAATTGCCAGGTCAGCGGCCGCACACGTTTGTAGAATGTCGTCCCCTTCCATGTTGCGGCTACCGTACCCAAAGCCACCGTGAACACGCTCAAACCCGTCACACTTCTCACCCACATGACCGTTCAAATCACCACCCAGAACGATTCCCTGGGATCAGCTTGTAGCCATTCCCAATAAGCCGGGATCTGCTGCCTTTCCACCGAGTCTCCTGCAGGAACGCCACGGCCACCCTCCGCCTGTGGAGAGTTTCGGCCAGTTCTCCCGCGCGTCCAATTAGCGTGACAGCGTTCCACGAAGCGAAACGGAGTTTACTTGTTTGGGCTCGCTTCTTCAGCCGTGTCCGCCCCTGACACGGTAGCCCTAGCCCACAGGTCACAGGAGTCGGACGGGGCTCCTGCGCGCCGTTTTGCGGCGGCGCCCTAACTGTAACTCGTGCTTTTCTACTATTCCTATCCATGTTTTGGCGGTTTTTGGCGTTTACGAGTGCGACTGCCGTCTGACCACTCAACCCCGAAAGGGAAGCCGGCGTCAGAGCCCCGTCCGTTTGTCAGCAGGCGCACCGTCTGGCAGGTGGGGTTGACTTGAGTCCCAAAGATGGTGGTGGGACCCCAAACACCCACTCTTTATTAGACACTTATCTGATTCTACCTGTTTTCACTACCTCAGTTTTGTTACATCTACTATTAAGGACTGATTCTACCTGTTTTCATTACCTAAGTTTTGTAACATCTACTATTTCCTAAGTGCCACACACAAACTACTTAATTTAAAAACACTAACAGTGCTTATTAGAGAAAATGTTAGAACAGCCTTTCAGATAATAACAAAATTATAAGCATACGTTTATAAATTATATCATACCATAGTCTGAATAACAGTTAGTTAAGTAGGTATCTATAACAGTTAGTTAGGTTAGGTGTCATTATTCAATCGATCTAAATTTAACAAGCAATTTTTAATGAAACTGTAGATAAAAATGTGATTAACTTTTAAATACCAAAGCCAGCAAAAGTTTGAAGGGAAAGTTACGTCACAGCCTCACAGGTAATGTGTAGGTATTGTGTTTTTATTGGAATTTAGTTAGTTAAAACTTACGTAGGTAGAAGTTAGAACGGACGGCCTGTGGAAGAGGTCAGCGCCCTTTGCACTGATACGTACCTCGGGCGCATGGTATCTATGAGTTTACGGCCGATCTCGAACAGAAACTTTTTAAAATTTTTGAAAGAAAAAACGTTTGTTTATTTATTTTTCAATTCAGCAAAAATATAATTAAGCAAACTACCTATGGTTTTAGTGTCAACGGTTTTTACCCTTCCAGGCTGTATATATATGTACATTCTTCCCTTCAAAATAATTAAGATTGAGGTTGATAGTGTGTTACGCAATAGAGGTGAGGACGTAATACAGTAGGAGCTTGATTATCTGGACTAATTGTTGTCGGTAGGCATCCGGATAATTGAAAGTCCGGATAATTCGATGTATGAAGAAAGGCAGGCTTTTTCCATACATGTAGTAACAAGAGGGACAATGGACAAGGTCAAAAAAATTGGAGGAATCGCGACATAACTAAAACCACTAAGATATGGCTCGTCCGAGCACTAATATTTCTCATATTTCTCTACACAGCTGAAACGTGGACGTTACGGGAACTGGAAAAGAAAAAGATAGATGCTATAGAAATGTGGTGTTGGAGAAGAATGCTTGGGATTTCATGGACCGAGTTTAGAACGAATGTTTCTATACTCCAAGAACTCGGCATAAAACAGGGTCTTTCAAAATTAGTACAGTCTCGTATACTCGGTTAAAATAACTCCATAGAACGTTTGGCCGTCCAAGGCAGAGTAAAGGGGAATAGACCTCGTGGAAGGTCACCGATGAGGTGGACCGAACAAATCAAGTCGTTCGTCGTCGGGGGGACCTGTTAATAAATACACCAGACTGTCGTCCAACAGGGATAGACGGTGAGAAATCGTGCGGCGAGCGACGTCAACGTCCCGAATTCAGTCATAGTGACGACGACCATTTGGTCAAGACCGAAAAGAAGAAGAATTGGTATGTACGTATGTACATTGTGCATATTATGTAAAGTCAGGTGATTATTAAAAACAACAAATACATATAATACTGTATGTATTATATGTATTTGTTGTTTTTAATAAATTATATTTTTAAATATTTTAGTATAACAGTATAAAAATATAAAAAGTAGTGGTGCACTTATATTGGGAACAGGGTCCAAGCTGCTCAGGGCCAGGCCTGGTCGAATCTCCTGATAATGCGAGTCGTGTTCAGAAGTACCGCTTTCTGAATCAAGCTCTTGACTTGAACCTGCTGAGGTTTTGGTCGAGGCTAAAAAGTCACTGACTGTCACGAATATAGGAACAGTAATGCTGATTTCATATCCCCACATGTCGACAAGCTTGGGAGGCGACAAAAACAAAAAAAAAGTTGTGATGACAATACGACAATAAATTAAACATCATGTACCTCAACACATTCTCAATCTACCCATAAAAAATCATTAAAAGATATCCATTAGTTTAGCCACAGGAAATTAATTTTTATTTTTCACATTTTCTACATGATGTACATGTTGATCCGCTTAGCATCCAGCAACGGTACCTACTAAACTTTAATAATAATGGCGCGCAAATACAAGTCGATACAGGACCGCACTGTCGTCGATCGGAGGTCAGTGAACCAAAATTTTATTATATTCTATATCAAAATTATTGCGATTTAGTTTAAAATTTAATTTTTTTATTATAGGTTTTTTTTTTCTATGTTTTAGAATTATTCCTATGAACCAGCATTTGTTTCTATTTATTGTCGTATTATCAGCACCACTCTGTACCTATACCTACTTAAATACTTAGTTAACCCCTTCGGACCCTGAGTCCATTTCAATGGACACAACTTATTATTGCGTGTAATATGAAACAAAATAATAAAAATGCTAGTGTAAATATTTGATTGTACCGGTGACTTACCGAGAAACGTTACTATAAACAAAACACAATCGTATGTTTTGTGGGTGGGATGAAATAATTAGTCAAGTGTTGACATTCGCCATGGATTCACACAAAGCAAGTAAGTCTTTCGTTTTATTTTATTTACTCTATAACGATTTAATCGATTCCTTAGATATTTTTTATTCTGTATAGTTGATCGTATTTACTAAGATGTTTATTTGAAAAAATTACAAACTATGTAGTTTTTGCCATAAAATATTGCAGATGAAGCTATGTCCATCTCAGTGGACATAGGGTCACAATTGTTGTAGAATGTTCGTATTTATGATAAGTGTGTACTGCATTATATATGGAATTTTTATTTATTTTTAGGTTTTGATCTATCCAAAAGACAAGATGTGAATAATATCCTGAATTTATTAGAAAACGGGACCATATCGGATATTGACGAAGAAAGTGACGATGAAATTGTACAGGTAATACCAGAAAAAAATGTTCGTGTGGGTAGTAATATAACATTACCAACCGAAAGCGTGATAGCTGAACATTCTGAAGAGGAGGAAGATATAATAGAGGAAGAAGACTTAGAAGAGGAAGAACCAAGACCCGAATCAAGTGGTAAGCCCAAAATTGAAATAATTTGGAGAAAACATTTACAGTTCGAATCACCACAATTCAGTTGGTCAACTCCACCTTCAGATATAGATTCACCTTGCGCTCCAATCGATTATTTTTCCAAATATATATCAGAGTCCCTAATTGAAGATTTTACGTTCAATACAAATTTATATGCGGTGAGAAATGAAGTCCGTAATTTCAAGCCGTGTACTTCAACAGAAATGAAAATATTTTTGGGCCTTCATATCATAATGGGTAACCTGAAGTTTCCTCGTCTTCGTTTGTGTTGGGATTCCAGTTTAGACATGAAAATATTTTTAGAGAATATGGCTAGAGATAGATTTTTTCAGATGAGAAATAATTTTCATGTCATTGATAATAATTCTATTCCACAAAATAACACTGACCGTTTTATCAAAGTCCGTCCTTTATATGATTCAGTTAGAAAACGATGTCTAGAACTGAAGTTAGAGCAAATATTGAGCGTTGACGAACAAATTGTACCTTTTAGAGGAAAACTTGAAGTCAAACAATATGTCAAAGGAAAACCACAGCCATGGGGTGTAAAGATATTTATGATTTGCGGTAAGAGTGGATTAGTTTATGATTTTATCATTTATCAAGGCGCAACTACAAATCTAGATAAAAATGACGTTTTGAAATATGGCACATCTGCTGCTTATGTAAACGTCTTGTCAAAAAGAATAAATGGGTCTGGTCACTACCTCTTTTTTGACAATTATTTTTCCAATTATGTTTTACTGAAGGATCTTCGCAACAGGGAAATTTATGCAGGAGGAACGATCAGAATAAACCGTTTTGGAAAACCACCACTCATAACCGACAAGGAAGGATCAAAAAAAGATAGAGGATATACCGATCAAGTTACAAATAATACCAAAGATTTGGTTATTATCAAGTGGATGGATAAGAAAGGTGTAGTACTTGCTTCAAATTTTCTTGGAATAGGAAACAGAGATGAAGTTCGACGATGGAATAAAATAGGTAAGAAATACGAAACTATACCGCGCCCTGAACTTGTGCAATTATACAACAATGGTATGGGTGGTGTAGATAAAACTGATCATCTGATTAGTTTGTATCGTATCTTTATTAGATCAAAAAAATGGACATTGCGTATGATATTTCATGCCATTGACCTAGCACTAACCAATAGCTGGCTAGAATACAAAGAAGATTGCAAAACTTGTAATATACCAAGTACAGACGTTTTAGATCTGTTGCACTTTCGGCAGCGTGTTGCAGAGGCTCTAATAAAAATGGGGCATCCACTTCCTAGTAGAAAAAGAGGACGGCCAGCATCTGGTGGTAGCAGTCCAGTAAATGTACCAGTTTCTCAAAAACGTCACAGATTCAGAACTGAAATAAGACCAGCGAGCGAAATCCAGTACGACACTGTCGATCATCTGCCAGAATATGACAAGAAAAAAGAAGCTACAAGATGTAAAAATCCAGGATGTAAAGGAAAGACGCATGTTTACTGCCTGAAATGTGAAATACATCTATGTTTTACTAGTGAGCGAAATTGCTTTCGAAATTTTCATCAAAAATAAGAATAATCCTAATAGTGTATAGTATTAAACAATAAATAAATCATTATAATAATATTATATAGTTTTACTTACTTACTTCAAAATAGAAATACATATGATTTATTTATTAAATACGTATTAACGCAACACTCTAAACCTCATGTCCACTCAAGTGGACATCAAAATATCCAAAAAACTAAAAACAATAAATTGAATATTTATACTAAAATCCCTTAACTGTAGTTCTAACTCACAGAAAAACCTTAAAAATATTTTTATTTAGGTTTTATATAAATTCAGGTCCGACGGGGATTATTGTTACTTACATTCATATTTTATAAATACAACAACATTAACATAATAACATACACAATCAATTAATCTCCCAAAGAGCGATAGTGTCATCTAGAAACTTCACTGACTTGGATTTCAGGTTTCTAGCCGCTTCGAAACTGGAAGTTGCTTAAATCCGGATCGGAAATTCGCCCTACTTACACCATTTTTATTGTAGACCTATCTAAACTATAATCGAGGCAGTAATACTCTAACCAACAGCAGGCACAAACGTTCCAGTCACGAGGGATAGCATAGCATCTTCGAGGCAGTAATACTCTAACCAACAGCAGGCACAAACGTTCCAGTCACGAGGGATAGCATAGCATCTTCGAGGCAGTAATACTCTAACCAACAGCAGGCACAAACGTTCCAGTCACGAGGGATAGCATAGCATCTCCCCACTCATCATTGTACTACACAATACAAAATTTAAAAAAAAATCTTCTTTAAAATTCTTCTTATCCTTTTTTAATTAATCAACGTTTAATGTTCCCACTAGTGACTAGTGGAACACAAACCGGAGCGTGGACCATCACTCGGCGCCGCTCGGGCCCAGTGCGAGTAGGTAGATATCACAAGTCTTCTGATTTTTGTTTTTAGGACTTACTGGCAAGATGTTTTCTTTCACCGTTTCAGGGTAGTGAGTTTATCTATGAAAACACCGTGTACGTAAGAAAAAAATTGAATGTTTTCAATAAAAGAGGCGAAAGGTACAGTTATAGGACATTCCTGTACTTCGCCCACATGTGGGAGTGACGAGAGGAGGAGGAGGTGGGGTTGACTGGTAGAGAATGGCTAGGGCATTAAGTCCGCCTCTGTACATGTCATGTGTGCAAAAGAATAAATAAATAAATAAAACGTCGGAGCATAACTCCGCTGTCGCGAGAAGTGGCCAGAGCTCCGGCGGGATCTCATGGCGGCAGCGGCGGTAAGTCCCTTCTTTGAGGAGTGGATAGAGAGTCGCCCAGCGCCCTCACCTTCCGCCTGTTTACCACCATTTGGGATCGTATAAACTGATTTTAATAATTAATTTTTTGTTTGGAAAAGATACGTTCAGGATAAGAAAATATGTATGTGGTTGCGAGTACGGACGACAGCAGGTCAATCTACCCGAAAATGTCTGAAATTTCCAATAAATTTTGAATGTTTTATATGTCGTGGATTATCGAAATTATTTGAAGAAAAGTTGCTCATTTGATTTATGTAGTAGAGGCGCTTGTGACGTTATTTTGTGATGGCGGCACATGGACGGAGTCGCTTTGGAAAGTGGGGTTCGTCGAACGGTCACTTTGCATCGCGACACGGACGAAGGCCCTTGTCCGAACCGAAACTGTCGGTTTGCCTATTTAAATTGTGTTGGAGGGTATATTTACACGTCGTACTTCAATTCAAAACTCACCTACGAAATGGAACCTGTACCACCACACCGAAATGCTGTTCACTCTACCGCTATATCGTTCCTGATTGCGACATAATATAGTATACATATAAAGTTGTAAATGTAATAAAGAAATCGGACAGATTGTAGTAGCTTGATGTGCTGTCGTCTGTACCTACAAACTTAATTGAGAAATTATTTTGTACAAGTTTTCAAAAACTGCTCTTTTCACCAAGTTTAAAATAATTATGCTAGAAACTCTTTATAAAGTTTTACCATTGATATTTAAAAAAAAATTGAGGTAGGGAGTGTTTTGTTTGTGATCTTAACAAATATTTGTGTCCACTTTCCATTTTGCCACTTTGTCGGTTTGTTAGTGATTTACACATTGGTACCAAATTTCAGTTTTCTAATGATTAACGATCACTGAACCTATCCACAGACGGACGGACAGACAGACAAACTAGGCGAAATTATAAGGGCTCTTAGTTAACTACGGAATCCTAAAAAAGATACGGCTGTTTTTCCTGTAGTAGTAGAACCAGTAGAACAGCATCATGTTGCTGATGCGGTGCACTACTGGCAGGAGACTTTCCAAATAACTATCGTTACGTACAAATTAAGTTTCATCAAAACAGGAAACTCTCAGTTAATACAGTTAGCTGTGTGTGTAACTACTGCGAGTAATTGCTACGTCCTTAGAGATCGAAAAAATTGTATTAAGTGAGTAGGTGTATAGCAATTAAAAGGGTAATCTCGTAAGTACCTAAGTTCTGGGCCGAAGAGAAATTGGCATCGCTATGAAGAATAGAGTATTTATGAGTTACTTTACTACTGGCAACCCGCCTATATGATAGTACTAGCAACCGGCCTATATTGTAGTACTAGCAACCGCCCTATATTGTAGTACTAGCAACCGCCCTATATTGTAGTACTAGCAACCGCCCTATATTGTAGTACTAGCAACCCGACCATATTGTAGTACTAACAACCCGCCTATATTTTAGTACTAACAACCCGCCCATATTGTAGTACTAGCAACCCGCCTATATTGTAGTAATAACAACCCGCCTATATTGTAGTACTAACAACCCGCCTATATTGTAGTACTAACAAACCGCCTATATTGTAGTACTAACAACCCGCCTATATTGTAGTACTAACAACCCGCCTATATTGTAGTACTAACAACCCGCCTATATTGTAGTACTAACAACCCGCCTATATTGTAGTACTAACAACCCGCCTATATTGTAGTACTAACAACCCGCCTATATTGTAGTACTAACACACGATAACACGGTACACAGGATCAAAAACGTCTGTACAGAGAGTCACTTTAAAAGGCGAACTGATGCCTCCTAAACTAGGACAAAAGCCTGTGTTTAAGGGTGCCAGGGTTCCTCAAGGTATGACACACAAATGGTATACGGTGACGTACAAGTACATAAATGACACAAATACAGATAATGTAAATGCAAAATAATAATACAAAAACAAAAACGCCTTAAATAAGATACAGTATTGGATTGATACTTTAAGAGACAATAGTAATAAGATTCTCGGTTTCGTCGTACGTTAACTTCTGCAACCAATCTGCAAGTTCAGTTTAACTTCCCGTTTAGTCAGGGAGTAGATGGGTATACATTTTTGAATTTTATTATACAATCGCGAACTAGTCGCTGCATACTGTCGGCTGGCAAACATGGAACGGCATCGGACTATTTCGCATACAGGAGTGTCTTTTCGCCTTTTAAGTTTAGTGAGATCTAGATTTAGGGTGGAGTGTTTCCGCAACGTAGCGCGAAGCACAAAAAGTTGTCTCACTGTCAGCACTTCGGCCTCTGAATAAAGTTCGATGGTGGGAATATCCCTGCGTTTGAAGAGGATGCCTTTTAAAATCGCCCTTTGCGCTCTTTCGATTTTAAGTAAGGAAGTTTTGTAGGTTCCACCCCAAGCTGGGATTCAATATAAGAAAATGGACTGGCAAAGACTCTGGTAAACCATTAAAACTATTTTGGGATCAGCTGAGTGCTTTAGACGAAGAACATTGTGACATACAGGTATAGACAGACGTTTAGCGAGTTTATTTTGTAAGCAGCTTGTTCCCGCGTCGCATCGCATTGCCCGTTCTTTCTGACATTTTAGTTTTGCTCGGCTTCTGAGAGTCAGCCGTCTTCAAGAGCCAAATCAGTCGAGTAAGTCAGTGTCTATTTATTAAAATCCAACTGGTAGATCAGAGCGTTCACACAATCAATCTCTTCAGCGCTGCAAGTAGCTAGTGTATGTCATGTAAACGTTATTATATTAGTAACACCAAGTTCACTAACTTGACTTATAATACAGTTGTAACTTTGTGTCCACGCATAAGACTCCAAACAGGTCCCAGCCTTAGTTTTATAGCAAACTACAAACTATGTAAGCCGTACGAACATCACGCGTCGCTGAATAAGTACTTGTTATTGAGTTATTATCGGGAGAAAATTCTTCGAGTTATTTCTTCACCTTCTGATACTTCCAAAGTTCTCCAAAGACCGCCAAACATAGGTCTTGTGGATACCTACTTCACGTGTTAGAAGATTACTCTATCTATGGCTTTGATAACTTTGTCATGCCCAACAAAACAGAGGAAGCAGATAATTACTCTAGAAATATAATGTGAGGCTGAAGCATACGTTAAGAAAACTATTAACTATAGGTTATTGAAAACTCATTTAAGAACGAAGTTGACAAATAATTTAGATTATTGCAAAATTCTTCTAGAGGTCTATAAAATAGTACGTCTCTTAAGAGAAGACAATGAACCCACACATATTGGTGTTTCGACGTTATTCCAAAAGAAGCTATGAAAGGTTATATTTGATACTAGCTTCCCGACAGCAGCTTCGCCCGCGTGGAGTTCGGTTATATCGCGCTTTTTAGATTTCCCTCGGGAGTATCAAAGTTTTCCGGAATAAAAGGTAGCCTATGTCCTTTCTCAGGTTCTAAAGATTGTCTGTGCCAAATTTCATCAAAATCGGCTGAAAGGTTTAAGCGGGAAAGCGTAACAGACAGACAGAGTTACTTTCGCATGTATAATATTCACTAGCTTTCCGGCCGCGGCATCGCTCGCGTGGAATTAGGTTATATCGCACTTTTTAAATTTCCCTCGGGAATATCAATTTTTTCAATAAAAGGTAGCCTATGTCCTTTCTCACGGTCTAATGATTGTATGTGGCAAATTTCATCAAAACCGACTGAGAGGTTTAAGCGGGAAACCATAACAGACAGACAGACAGAGTTACTTTCGCATTTATAATATTAGTATGGATTATGAATGCTAAGTGTTAATAATTATTGGTGATTATGCCGACTAGAAGGCTGTAAGGAACACGGGTACCTTGATATTCTTCTAGGAAGTAAAACTTGAGCTAAAAATGACCTGTTAATAACTTTGCATGGCAATTTATAGTGACTAATGGACAATTATTAATAGCTATTATGTTAATAATACTTATGAGTTGCGACAAGCTGTTATAACTTGTGCGAGTGTTGCGACTCATAAGTATTATTATTACGCTAAGATGCCATAATTACCTAATCGCTTTTTACGCAGTTGATAGATAAGATCTGGCAAGTCCTGAAGAATGTGGGTTTGATGCCTACCAATATTGCAGCAATTATTTTATCATTTGTAGGTTACTAAGGTTAATTAAGTATATCCGCATTATATTTAGTGACTGGGCAACCCCAGGTATTTATAAAAGCAGGGAAAAAAATTATAAATTGTATCAGGAAAAAACATTTGACCATGATGAAACTTTTCAAGAATTTGAATATTATTCAAAAACTTTTAAAAGAGCCTGTTGCTCAGCAAAAGCCATACCCATTAAAAATAAAATAAAATCTTCTGGAAATAACATCAAAACAACTTGGGAAATTATAAATTCTGAAACTGGAAGAACCAAAGTACAAAATCGCGATTTCCATCTTATAATTAACGATGAAGATATAAAGGCGGACTTGGAGGTAGCAACTGAGTTTGAGAATTTTTTTACTAATATTCCAATAATAACAACAAAATCTTTGTCTTCTTAATCCACTTCTGCTTACGCCATACTAAAAAAATGTGTTTCATAATGTGAAAAACGCTTTGAATTTACATTTGTGACTGCTAAACACATTATAGAATCTTTTAAGGATCCTGATGTTAAAAAAAAACTGCCGATCATTGGGGTTTGTCAGTATATACTGTAGCTTCAATAATATCTATTATTGAAGCTACAGTATATACTGACAAACATATACTGTAGCTTCAATAATAGATGTTATTGCACCTTTCATATCAAGTGTTTTTAATTCTTGTGTCACATCTGGTATATTTCCTAATTTGATTCCTTATCAGATTGGGGGCTTTGCAAATCACAGATTATTTAGAAGAAAAAAAAGCTTGGGACTGAGCTGCTCGCTTTGTTAAGCATTGTTATTAAGCAATATGCGTAATTATAACGTAAATTATTGTAAACATTTTCATTTATATGTCTGGACTTGAAAAAAGACGATGATCCCTGAGTTTGTTTCGGGTATTTCTTCTAAGAGATTGTCAGTTAGAAATGCCGGCTTCAACTAATAAAAAAAAAAACATGACGTGTAAAAGTGATCAGTGATCCTACTTGCTTAATAAACGATTTCATTTCATTTCTTATAAACTAGATTGAAAATGTAATTCTTTGAATCAGCTGTTATTTATAAAATAATATTTGATAATCATTATGTTACAATATTTGTGTCATCATTGGCTGCTATAAGTACCTACCTATATATTAGTGAAACTGTAAAATAAAGCACACGGCGCAGCGTCTGTCAAGGATGGATCACTTTGTACATAATATATTATAGAAAAACGTGTCAAAAACGCAAATGAATTCTTAATCAGTTTATTAATTAATAAATTTGCATATAAATTTGCTTTTCGCTCCCCTCTAAAAGCTTTAACTCGCATAATTTATGAAAGACAATGTTGCTGCATTTGGTGACACTTTGATGATAAGATTGTTATACCAATTATTTTCGATGTAACATTTTTGAGTTTTTCTATTTTGTATTTATAAACTAGTGCTTGGCCGCAATCCCGCCTGATGGTAAGCAGTGATGCAATCGTTGATGGTAAAGCGCGCTAGTTCCTTAAGAGCCTATTCACTCAAAAAAAAAACTGAGTGAATAGGATGGAAGACGGTAGTTGAGCGAGATGATGCAATGTTAAACCCAACAACGATGCTGCGCCAGAGTGAGATTGATTGATTACTTACCCGCTTTCACCCTATTAGGGCTAGATGTTGGAACAATCCAAATACATATCCATTATCCAGCACCCTTAATGAGTACCAAACTATTAAGTACTGTCAATCGTTATCGTGTTGAAGCTTATTACTAATCCATTGCTCCATAGTCCATAATTATGTTTGAAAAATGTGTCAGAGCAGATACGTACATATTTCAAACGAGGTAAATAACGTACTTAATTAACCCTGTTGAACTATCATAATGAAACCTAATGTGTGATGCAATGACCGTGCTGTAATCATATTACCTATAATTAAAACTTTAACAACCCTTGTGGGGTAGTGTTGAAACACAAATATAGTTAGAACATCTATGTTCGGTGCCGGTAGGAACATGGCTGTAGCCGGCTTGTTGTGTGTTTACCTCCCTCAAGGTGCCTCAAGGTGCGGGCTGGGCCGCTGGGGTACCTACTCGCATGTGCTCTCGCCAGCGCCTCTACAAACCAGCGCCGACGATGTTGATTCACGCACATTATGGAGTCACGCTAGTGGGCCTCGTTTCCAATTATGTAAGAAACATAAACGCATTTTCGTAATGTATATGTGCCCAAATTGCAACATTTGGGACAGCGAGTTTGTCGGAACCAACAAATCATAAGCACTAACTCTCGCAGAATGTTTAAACTCAGTCTGCATACATTAGGAATTAACAAGTTTTTGTTTACCGACAACGAAAGAGATTAGCGTCTCCTTAATGTTTTATTTAAGCAAACTGCCGGCGCGCGGCGGTATTGTCTGTGTGCAACAATATGGTCTTGGAATATGGCTTGATTACGCTTTTACTACATTAATGTGGATATAGGTAATTAAATTACTAATTCGATGCGCAAGGCTGTCCAATCGCACGATGCGAAGGAGTTTCTATTAAATATCGAATCGAAATGTACAGGTGGCTTATAATATGTAGTACGTACCTACGGTCAGTAAAAAAATGGATTAATACAAATGATTAGATGATGTAATTTTTGAGAATTTTATATTGTTAAAGAAGAAGTGAGAGTCAGAATGTTGATATTTAATTAAATGTTATTTTGGTTTCGATTTTAATCAAATATTTTCTTCAATAACTAATATAATTAATACATAGATACAGATATCGTTGGCCTTGATAGAAATATTGGGTCATTGTTAAAAATGTATTTCGTAACCCCTGGCGGACTATATAAAATATTGATGAATGTTTTAGAATTGTCCTGCCCACGCTGCGCAACGTATTATAAACGCAATATATTTTACTTTGTCGAGGTAACTTTCAAGTTTGCTCTTCGAGTTGGGACTTTGTGCAGGATTTTCTGTTTTTATTAAATTTTCCTGAATAATCCATTTCTTATAAAGAATTGATTTTAAAGATACCTACTGTTTGAAATACTAAGTAGGTAGGTACCACATACGCGACGACGAACTACCTAGTTCATCAATGATATCCTTCAGGCTGTCTGTAATCATTTATACTTATTTCGAGTTTTCAATCAAGCCAAGGCTTCTTGGCTGCTTATTTAGGTATGCACATACATTTTTTTATGTTAATTTTATTTGCCTTTCCTTGTGGACATAGAAGTACCACGCGAGTTAATATTTCACAATATTTACCGAAGCCTAAAAATATAATATTTACCATCGTCAGAGTATCCGATATTATAAACAGGCTCACGTCACGGTACAATTCCAAGCCAAAGAGAGAATAATGATGTTTATTAAAATGGTTACCTACCTAAATACTATTTTTTATCACTAATTTACACATAACGTTGTCAGTCAAAATTAAAGTATGACTTGTGCTGGGATCTAAGTATGCCTCAATGCCTCCTCTCTTTGAGCAGAAATGGCGAACCAGCACAAAAGCTCAAGATGGAATTGTGCAGTAATTAATAAATATACTTAATTATTACGAAAATTTTAAAGGACGCTGTCTTTAAATTAAGCAAAGTCCATATCAAGAAATGTGTGAAGAAAGTGTTTCACAGACGTGACCGTTTAATTCGCACAATTTACACTATTACCGGCAAACACCGAACAAGAAATAAGATTATTATATAAGTTTTAAATATTCCACATACATACAGTGTGTATTATATTAGTGAAGTGATATTTGGCTGGTACCGCCTTACATAGTAACATACTTAGGTCTCTTACAATGATCTTATCATAATTATGAATTAAGTAGGTCTCTATAAATTATTGAATTATTTTAATTAATCGAAGAAAAATAACTACGTTAGTAATTGTATGACAGTCCCGGGGTGTACTTCATAATCGTCTGGAATACCTACACGTGCACTATGTGCAAGTGAACAATTTCAAAGAATATAATATAAATAGTACTTAAACTATCTCAGGTATGTTTAATGTAAACGTAAGGAAGGAGACAATGTCAATTGCTTTTTGTATCTATTTTTGATAAAACTGTAAATGTGGTAAAAAAAATTAACATATTGTAATATATTGCGCCAGCCAAATAACTGTTTTCTATTTCTACCCAAAAATAACCTCATGATTTTTAAGTCTAAAATATAGTAGTCCTATTAAATAAGTTAATTAAAAGTAAATAGTAACTTACGAGAAAACGTGCGGCGCACTCGTGATCCGCCAGGGGCGCTGCAGCGTGCTCGTCGACGCACGAACGCGTAATGTTCTGCCCGCTGTCGGCGCCTGCGTCTTCTACTATCATTACAGATACTGTGCAATAGTGTTATAGCCATTCTAAAAATTCAGCCATTCTCAAAACTTTTTAGTGCTGTCTAAATTTTTGTGTCAAATTAGCACGACCTACTATTTTTTATAGTAAATATGTGTAACTCGGAAACTTAATTGAACAATACGCAATTAAAATGCAGGTATTTGAATCAGAGCGTTGTTTGTTTGAATATTTTTACATTCATTTTGTTTTTATTTACCAGACTAAAATGACAGCGGCGTAGTTAATTGTCAATGTGAACAGGATAAAAAGCTTTTACGCAGTAAAAAGTAGTTTCAGCCAAGTTCAAAACGTTCGTGCGATTCTAATAGAACCGCAATGAATAAATATACCTAAAAACATAATAATAATAATATTTATTTGCTCAAAACATGGTATAACAGGTCTTACAGATAGCAATAGTACAAACATGTTTTGCCAAGCTTAGACTCAGCACGCAAATTAGAATACAAAATAAGAAAAAAGTAAAAAAAAAGTACTCAACATTTCGTGTCAAAAAACTGTTTTAGACTATAGAAGTTATGTTGGTTTAGCCATGCACTCAATTTCCGCTTAAAACAATATCTTGTGTTTACCAACTTAAAGTCACCAGGCAAATTATTATATATCCGTACACACATAGCTAAGCAGCCTTTGCTATACTTTGCAAGCCTAGGAGCATTGCTTAGTACGAGCCTATAAGGGTCTCGTCGGTTTCGAAGACATATATCGTTTGCTGTTTTAAACAAGGTAGCGGTAACAAACCTAGCTTTTTAAATACTGGTTCACATGATTCGTCAGGTTGAAGTCCGTATAGAGCTCTAATACATTTTTTTTGGGCAACAAATGTTCTATGTTGGTCGGTACTGTTGCCCCATATTACAAGTCCATACCGCAGTATAGATTCTACGTATGCGTGGTAAACCAATATGGCTGTTTTTAAATTAGTAACTTGTTTTACTTGTCTGAGCGCATATACAAATTTATTTATTTCACTGCAGACATTATCTACATGCATTTTCCAATTTAAATGTTCATCAATAGTTACACCCAGAAACTTGGTCATTGTTACAGATTTGATTTTAGGTATATTTAGACTGATATTAAACTTATTAATATTACATTTATTGAATTGAATGTACACTGATTTGTCAAGATTTATTGTCAAATTTTGTTTATTAAGCCAGTTAGTTAAGATGTCAATTGTGTTGTTAATGTCAGCTTCATGGTCATAAATTGTCTTATTATTTTTGTTACATGTCACAATAATAGAAATGTCATCAGCAAATAAAATACATTTATGGTTAGTTATTTCAGTGATGTCATTTATGTACAATAAGAATAAGATTGGCCCTAGTATACTTCCTTGAGGAACACCAAATCTGTTGCAAATATATTCAGATGCGTATAGTGTTAAGTCTTTATCATCATTAATATTTGATATAGTAACACATTGTTTCCTGTTATAAAGGTATGACTTTATCCACTGTAAGGGTGGCCTTCTGATTCCAAGTGATTCTAGTTTTTGTAATAATGAATCGTGGGAGACTAGGTCAAAAGCTTTTGATAAATCAAAGAACAGACCCGTGGTTAAATTATTATCATTGATACTAGGTAATACTACTTTCATAAGTGCGTAGATGGCTAATGTGGTAGATTTATTTTTTTGGAACCCATACTGTTCATTTTTTATTATATTAAATTTATTACAATAATGTAGAAGTCTCTTGTACATACATTTTTCAAATATTTTTGAAAAAATGGTTATTAGAGTAATAGGGCGATAATTATTCATATCATGTCTTTCTCCTTTTTTGTATAGAGGCTTGATTATGGAAAACTTCAGTGCTTCTGGAAAAATTCCACAGCTGAATGACAAATTAATTAAGTATGTCAGTACGTCAATGATTTCATCAGCACATACTTTAATAATTTTTGTATTGATTTCATCGTAACCTTCAGATTTGGTGTTATTCAAAAGCGTTATTTCTTGTCTAGCTTCATTTACTGTCATGGGTTTAAGGAACATTGAATAAGCAGTTACATTTTTCACAAAGATCTTTCCATCGTTTGTATCTATTAATTTATTAGTTGAATTGATGTAGTGATTATTGAAAGCGGATGCTATTTCAACTGGGTTGGATATTACCGTATCGTCAATTTTAATATGGCCAATATTACTTTTGGTGTTTGTGTTGTTAAGCTCGTCTTTTATAACCTTCCAAGTAGCATTACATATTGTATTAGATATTGTACTTGACGGTCTAATATGACACGTCTGAAAAACATTAATATTGTCTTAAAATAATTGTGAATGGGCTACCCAGCGGATGTTGTCGCTAACAACCACAAGTCAAAATAATCTTGTTAATAATTACCCAGTTGTTATTGCTACCCAGTGGATATTGTCGCTAACACCCACAAGTCAAAATAACCCTGATAATAATTGTGAATGGGCTATCCAGCGGATGTTGTCGCTTACACCCGCAAGTCAAAATAACCCTGTTAATAATTGTGAATGGGCTATCCAGCGGATGTTGTCGCTAACACCCACAAGTCAAAATAACCCTGTTAATAATTGTGAATGGGCTATCCAGCGGATGTTGTCGCTAACACCCACAAGTCAAAATAACCCTGTTAATAATTGTGAATGGGCTACCCAGCGGATGTTGTCGCTAACACCCACAAGTCAAAATAACCCTGTTAATAATTGTGAATGGGCTATCCAGCGGATGTTGACGCTAACACCCACCAGTCAAAATAACCCTGTTAATAATTGTTAAAAATTAACGAATCCAGCATTAGCTCATTCCCCGAGTAGTTATATTATTTGCTAAAATATAGACCGTATCAGCTTCACACCATTTATTTATCATAGTTCTGTCATAAAGACAGACAGCTGCATCATGTGGTAGTTGCCAAGGTAGGTATACAACCTCCAACACGCCTCCTCAATCTACGACATGATGAGCTACACAAATCAACAAGAACCAAAAACGCTAACTTAATTACAAATAGAAGTAATAAATCCAGCGTCTACGTAACTACGATCCGGACGAAGCGTTTTCGAGGGACTGGAACAATTTGCCAGCGGCGGTGTTTCCGTCACACTACAATTTGAGTGTCCTCAAGGCTAGAGTGAATAGGCTCTTAATAAACTAGCTAGCTTTACCATCAATGATCGCATCACTGCTTACCATCAGGCGGGATTGCGGTCAAGCGCTAGTTAATAACTTATAAAAAAAAGTGTCACATTAACAAAACAAAACACTATCAAAATTAAAAATAACCATTACAACAGATAGGTATAAAACTCAAATTACAAATCCTAAACCTAACTGTACTTGCCCGCCCTCTTAATGGGTAATTTTTGTACAATCTGTTTAAGTTTTGGGGCCTGGCGCTGGCAGAGACTTCGTTATCATGTTTGCTGACATCTCTTGAGTACACAAGTATTGTACATCAATCGCCTCCTTAATCAAGGCTTCGCGGACAAAATGATACCTAATATCTATATGTTTTGTTCTATTATGGTTCATTTTATTTTGGGATATATTATGTGCTGACTGATTATCGTTAAAAATAATTATAATCGTTGGTTTGTCGCAAACATTTTTAGTCAAACCAGACAACAAACCTCGCAAGTAAATTGCTTCTTTAGCAGCCTGACTGAGTCCTATGTATTCTGCTTCAGTCGACGACAATGCTACACATCGCTGCTTGCGACTTTCCCATACTATTAAATTATCGCCTAATATAAAAAGCATTCCTGTGAAGGAATTTTGATCGAATGATCCCCCCTAATCAGTGTCAACGTACCCGCGATCTCTAAGTTACCGGATTTTCGGAAGACAAGCGCAAAATCAGATGTCCCCTATAAGTATCGCAACACCCGTTTAGCACAATTGAGGTGCATCTCAAATTTTTTTTTTGGGATGGGTAATCGTTAAATGACTTCTCCCGCTCTGGGCAGAGCGGAAGGGCGTGTCAGACTTTTACTGACTAAAACCCAACCGTGTTTCTTCACTTGCCTGTGCGACAGTCAGGGCGCGTCTCATCATAGCACGAATTGAATTGAGACAGTAAACTGACAGCATTTGCTATATCAGGCCTACCAGTTTGAGCCAGATAATTCAGACAACCTATCAAACTTTGGTACGGCAATCTACAACCAGGCTCAGCTTTTACTAGCTAGATGCCTACCTCCATTGGGGTATTGACTGGTTTGCAGTCTGACATTTTAAATTCCTTCAATAAATTCAGGACATGCTGTTCTTGATCGAGATAAATAGTTCTCTTATCTCGTCGTAACCTCATACCTAGTACATGCCTAGCTTCGCCTAAGTCTTTGACTTTCAACTTATTGAGCAGCCGGTTTTCAAAGCTTGCGTCTCTTTATCCTGCTTTGGAGGACATAATACAAATATATATGTCGGCGCAAGGCTAACTTAAACCTTTATGATATTAACCTTAAGTTCAGACTTCACAGTTAATATGACTGGCTAGCTGTATTGGTTTAGATTTATTTGTGGTTGTCAGTTTGCTCCTTTTTCAATGTAGAAATCCAGGTTAGGATTTCCGGTTGCTTTGATAGCAACCCATAATTGAGGGTTTATCCAAACTGAGGTCTAATAAAATAGTTATCTATAGTTAATTCATTTCATAATTAATAAGCGACATACGTATTGTAAAGCATGTCGCTGGATGGATTTGGATTAATAATGGTTTAATAGAAATACTCTTGATAAAACGAAAAAGCATGGCGCATGTAAAAATGTTTAGACATGTTAAGCAATGAATAATGAATTCAATGTTAAAACCGAGTGTTAGAAATAGTAAAACGAATTAGCAAATTATAGTTTGTAACTCTAATTATTGTTACCTGCAAATTGTTATAAAGGCAGTGTAACGACTTGTACAAAGCCATGACGTATTTCATAAAGAAAAAGCCTAGAGGCTGAGAGAACAGATTGTCAACGAGAATTTGATGAATATGTTGTTTTTCACTAGAATATCTTGTAAGTACAATTGTTATTATTCATTAAGATGTTAGAGTTTATTTTATAGTGTTTGTGATCGCTGTTAAGCGAGAACAATAAAAATGTATGTAAAAACAATTAGTTGTATTTATTTTTGCTACATCTGAGCCTAGTGTTAGAGACAATGGTTTCTACTAATTCCAATGACCATGGTATTCCGTTATATATCATCAACATAGATAACTACGACTTCTATCTTGACCTATTATGTTTTTTTTTTATTATTATTTTTAACTAGTGCTTGACTGCAGTCCCGCCTGATGGTAAGCAGTGATGCAATCGTTGATGGTAAAGCGCACTTTTGATTTAAACAGGGCTCTATCTTTGATTGTATTAAACCTAAATTAAGCATCTCCTTATCTAATTCGTTAAACCAAGCATTAGAGGCTTGCTTCAATCCATATAATGACCGATGTAGTTTACAAACTTTGTTTTCCTGACCTTTGGCTATAGTGTAGTATAAATGTTCTCCTTCAATTTTCCGTACAGAAAAGCGGTGGTAACATCCCACTGGTCAATGGTCCACTCGTATTCTTCAGCTAGTGAGAATAACAAGCGAAGCGTAGAATCTCTCACGACAGGAGAATAGGTTTCATTATAATCAATTCCACGTACCTGTGTAAATCCTGTAGCTACCAACCTCGCCTTGTATTTCAATATATTAGCATCACTATCTCGCTTGATCTTGAATATCCATTTGTTCTGTATAGGCTTATTATAGCGCGGTAGATTAACTAACGTCCACGTTTGGTTCTCCTTCAACGAGTTGAGCTCATCGTTCATGGCCTTCTGCCACAGCTCACGATCAGGCCTTGACATTGCCTCATCCATTGTCGTTGGATCGCCATCAATATCTGCGATAGCTTTTCTTTCAGCTTCGGCTTTCGCACATGTGCATCTGTAGTCCACATTATTCCTTGGACGTAAGTTATATCTCGGCGGGTTCTCACAATCGTTGTTTTCAGATTGTAATGTAGGATTGGTACTTGCTTCTTGAGCTTCCTGTCTTATTTCATCAATAGATTCTTCAAAAACGTCTTCATTGCTTCCTTCACTAACGCTGTGAATTTCCTCATCTGCAACCTCAGGTTCAACACGTTCCTCCTCTGTTGAAATAGGAACGACTGAGTTCTTCATCACTTTCCTACCGTCTCCAGGAAAAACATTTTCTAAAAATAGGACGTCTCTCACAATTGAAAATTTTCTAGTCTTTGGTTCTACCAGTTTGTAACTTTTAGTAGTCTCGCAGTAGTCAACAAATATCAGAGCTTCAGTTTTCATGTCCAGCTTCTTTCTCTTTTGTTTTGGTTTCAGAGCGTATGCCAAACATCCGAATCCTCTCAGATGACTGAGATCTACTTTCTTACCCGACCAGAGTTCCTGTGGTACTTTTCCAGTGACAGCCTTCGTAGGGCTTAGGTTTTTTAAATATGCAACTATTCCGATTGCATCTGCCCAAAATCTTTTGCCCAAATTGGCTTCAAAAAGTAATGTTCGCGCTTCCTCAACGACTGTTCTATTCGCTCTCTCAGCCACGCCATTCTGCTCCGGTGTATATGAAACTGTCTTTTGGTGTTTTATACCAGCTAACTTAAAATGCTTGTTGAAGGCATCGTTGCAAAATTCTTTGCCATTGTCCGATCTCAAGCACCTAATCATCTTCCCAGTCTCATTTTCTACTTCCGCCTTATACTCACGGAACTTGTTGAGACATTGACTTTCGTTTTTCAAGAAATAGACGTGCATCTTTTGCGGGAAATCATCAATAAATAAAAACATATACAGCGAACCAGCAAAAGATGGCTCTTCCATTGGGCCGCACAAATCTGTGTGCACAATCTCCACTAAATCATTTGCTCGAGTGCCTTGTTTTTTGAATGGACTCTTGCAGTTTTTTCCATTTATACAGGGAACACACGGCTCTATTTTGTCCGTAGTTTTGAATTCTATTCCAGATACCATGTTTTTAAGGGTGATCATGTACTTTTGTCCTAGAGGAGCTAGTCTCCTGTGCCATAGATTCGACAAAACTTCATTCGATGTTGTTAAATTAAACATAATATTGCTGTTTTCAATCAGCTTGAAAATTCCACCAACTTCTTTGCAAGTGGCAACTTTGCGGTCATTTTTATCTTTAATCAAACATCCACGCTTGTCAAACTCAACTTTGTACTCGTCTCTTAGGAGATCACTCACTGAGATTAGGTTCATCGACAATTCGGGAACATGCAGGACATTATTCAATTTGAGTTTCTCATTTTTACTCACAATGGGTGCTGCATTGCCCTTTCCAACTACTGATATCTCTTCACCGCTAGCAACTTTTATCTTATAGTCGCCTTTCTGTGCCTTATAGTGCACTAGTTTGTTCGCATCATTCGTCATATGGGTAGAACAGCCCCTATCAACATACCAGGCGTTTTATTTATGGTATCGGCAGTACCCATGCAAATATTCGCAGTTTTCTTGATGCCTTTGCATTCTGATGCTTTGTGTCCAAATTTGTGACACTTCAAACATTTGTATGTCGCTGGTTTCCGAGCAGTGTTGTTGTTGCTCTTCCTGTTTTGAGTGGCAAAAGCTTGCTCACCAGCCCCATTACTCACTTCGGTTTGTCTGTTGCCTTCTTGTAGTAATTTGGTCTTTACTTGCTCTAGTGTTACCTCTTTTACACTATTATCGTTGGCCATCACAAACGGGTTGTACTCACTCGTTAATCCAGCCAATAGTATCGAAATGAGCCAATCGTCTGATACTTTTGCGTCTATATCATTAAGCTGCTGTGCCATGTGTACTATATCGCAGATGTATTTTTCCATACTTGAATAATTTTCCAAATGACACTGCCATAGTTTGCGTTGCAGCAAAATTCGCTTGCCCCAGCCTTGATCCTCGTAAGCTCTGCACAAGTTTTGCCATACCTCGCGTGCGTTTTTGGCTTGGTACACGTGTGCAAAACATGTAGGCTCAATAAGCAGACAGAGTTGATCGTGCCTTCATAACACTGTCTTTTTGTAAATCACTGATATTTTCTGTTTCCGCAACATCCCACAAGTTTTTGGATTCGAGGATGTTTTTCACAATGTAAAATAATTCGCTCCTTGCAGTTGTTTAATTCCGCAACAGGAACCAGAAACAGAATTTTCATCACACATTTTTTCACTTTTGACAGTACTGTTTTTTTGACTGCAAAGCAAAGAGATTTAAGATGAATAGAGGGGGCATGTGTCATAATGGCGTAGAAAAACTGTGATCCCATGTCTCAGTTCCGCCATCTAGTACAATATAGCTAAATTAGATCGACATTTGGAGACAAAATATATTCAGCTATTGCCCGGTAGGTGGCAGTGTGGTCTATGTTGCCAGATCCGATTTAATACCCTAGTATAATTCAAATCGGGTAAATAAATATTGAAAAGTAAACAAATTATGTGAAACTTGTCTTGTACAAACATCAAAAACTGTTTTAGTATTTTGTTCGCTACAAAGCCGCCGCTGCATTTTCCGTGACACCGTCTATTGGTATTTTAGATATGTTTTGCTTACGAATTATTATAATACTCATTTTATTGCAATTTTTGAGTATAATAAACCTTTTAGGCCATAAAGCGCATTTTGTTTTGCAATTTTTGTTTGCTTTTTGTTTTTAACAAAATTATTCTTTTTACATGTTTGTTTGCAAATGTTTTTAAATGGCAATACTAAAAACTTTAGTAGGGTTTGTATCATTTCGATATAAAGTTATCGATAATATTTAAAGAAGTTTTCGAATTTTGATAGTTTGAAACAAAAAATTAGGAAGCAGAAAGTTTATAGGTAATTTCATATTTTTTGTTTACAGTTTTTTATTTATATAATTCTTTTAATATAATAGGCGCTAAAGTTTAAAGTTGCCGATTTGTACTAAAAATCTGAATTGTTTATTTTTTAATTTTCAACTAATTTATTTTATCAAAATAGTTACCATTATTATGTATACATTGCTGCCTTCTAATATGAAGGTCATTTATGCCTTTGCGATAGAACTTTGAGGTTCTAGACTGCACAAACTGAACTGCCTCCTGGGAAGAAAATTTCTTGCCACGTAGATAATTGTCCAAATCAGGACAAAAAATGGTAGTCCAAAAATAACAAAAACCTAGGTAAATGAATAGTACTTCTTCATTAAATTTTGTTCATCAATATGACATGATTATGTTCAAATAGAGTTAAAAACAAATAAACTTGAAATATAGAAATATTTAAGTTTATTTAGCTTTATTTTAAATGTCAATAAAATATAGCAATAAGTTTTCAACTTAATAAATATTATCGATAACTACATCGATAAACAACATTACTACATCTCTACAAGTAAATAGTAAAACTATTCAACAAGAGAGGGCGCTTATTACAATAATAGAAAACTTTCTAGATCTATCTACGAAATTTTTTAAATTTTAATTACAGAGAAAATATAAACAATTCATACGAAAATAATCCGAAGTTAGGTCCAGTCGTTTTACCATAACGAGATGTACAGTAACGCAAAGCGCAACCGGGCATATTTCCCTAGGAAATGTTTATTCTTAGTGGACACAAATTACGTCTTGATGCGCAGGGGTACCACACTAGATTAAGTGACATTTAACCAGTTTGCCAGAAGTATTGGATTACGATTTTGCTCTTGATGTCCTGTCTATTGTAAATATAATTTTAATGTCTTTGCTGCAAAGACATTATTTGACTGTCAACAATGTGGCAATCAGTACTTTTTAGGAAATATTTCTTACGATCACTTTTTAATAATATTTACTCAGGTACGGAATGGGAACCATAACCTGTTACAAATTAACGAATCCAGCATTAGCGCATTCCCCGAGTACTTATATTATTTAATAAAATATAGACCGTATCAGCTTCACACCAATTATTTTTCATAGTTCTGTCCATATATATATAATGTACTCTGTGGTTCTGTCATAACGACAGACAGTTGCATCATGTGTTAGTTGCCAAGGTAGGTATACAACCTCCAACAATAATTGTGAATGGGTTACCCCAGTGGATTTTGTCGCTAACACCCACAAGTCAAAATAACCCTATTCATGAATTTTGTTGCCTTATAGGTGTGACAGTTTAACGTGTCAATGGCTCCAATATCCTTGTTCACAAACCACATACTTATAAGTTTAACGTGTCAATGGCTCCAATATCCTTGTTCACAAACCACATACTTATAAGTTTAACGTGTCAATGGCTCCAATATCCTTGTTCACAAACCACATACTTATAAGTTTAACGTGTCAATGGCTCCAATATCCTTGTTCACAAACCACATACTTATAAGTTTAACGTGTCAATGGCTCCAATATCCTTGTTCACAAACCACATACTTATAAGTTTAACGTGTCAATGGCTCCAATATCCTTGTTCACAAACCACATACTTATAAGTTTAACGTGTCAATGGCTCCAATATCCTTGTTCACAAACCACATACTTATAAGTTTAACGTGTCAATGGCTCCAATATCCTTGTTCACAAACCACATACTTATAAGTTTAACGTGTCAATGGCTCCAATATCCTTGTTCACAAACCACATACTTATAAGTTTAACGTGTCAATGGCTCCAATATCCTTGTTCACAAACCACATACTTATAAGTTTAACGTGTCAATGGCTCCAATATCCTTGTTCACAAACCACATACTTATAAGTTTAACGTGTCAATGGCTCCAATATCCTTGTTCACAAACCACATACTTATAAGTTTAACGTGTCAATGGCTCCAATATCCTTGTTCACAAACTACATACCTACTTATAAGTCCAGTGCATCTATTTCAATAAGAAAAGGGCAGAAGATAAAAATTAGTTTAGTCCTGTCAAACTAATCAATTAATCCGCGCCTGACGTAAATTGACATATTATTTATAGAGTAGGTAGACAGTAGGTACCAACCTATCTTAATTTGACAACACTAAATTAATATGTTTACTTCTATTCCTTCCTTATATGGAAATAGAAAGAAAAAGATGCACTGAACTTAAAATTAGTTTAGTTTGTAAACAAGAGGGACGTCACTTTCTGTCCTCTTAGTTTAGTTTGTAAACAAGAGGGACGTCACTTTCTGTCCTATTAGTTTAGTTTGTAAACAAGAGGGACGTCACTTTCTGCCCTATTAGTTTAGTTTGTAAACAAGAGGGACGTCACTTTCTGTCCTATTAGTTTAGTTTGTAAACAAGAGGGACGTCACTTTCTGTCCTATTAGTTTAGTTTGTAAACAAGAGGGACGTCACTTTCTGTCCTATTAGTTTAGTTTGTAAACAAGAGGGACGTCACTTTCTGTCCTATTAGTTTAGTTTGTAAACAAGAGGGACGTCACTTTCTGTCCTATTAGTTTAGTTTGTAAACAAGAGGGACGTCACTTTCTGTCCTATTAGTTTAGTTTGTAAACAAGAGGGACGTCACTTTCTGTCCTATTAGTTTAGTTTGTAAACAAGAGGGACGTCACTTTCTGTCCTATTAGTTTAGTTTGTAAACAAGAGGGACGTCACTTTCTGTCCTATTAGTTTAGTTTGTAAACAAGAGGGACGTCACTTTCTGTCCTATTAGTTTAGTTTGTAAACAAGAGGGACGTCACTTTCTGTCCTATTAGTTTAGTTTGTAAACAAGAGGGACGTCACTTTCTGTCCTATTAGTTTAGTTTGTAAACAAGAGGGACGTCACTTTCTGTCCTATTAGTTTAGTTTGTAAACAAGAGGGACGTCACTTTCTGTCCTATTAGTTTAGTTTGTAAACAAGAGGGACGTCACTTTCTGTCCTATTAGTTTAGTTTGTAAACAAGAGGGACGTCACTTTCTGTCCTATTAGTTTAGTTTGTAAACAAGAGGGACGTCACTTTCTGTCCTATTAGTTTAGTTTGTAAACAAGAGGGACGTCACTTTCTGTCCTATTAGTTTAGTTTGTAAACAAGAGGGACGTCACTTTCTGTCCTATTCTCTCACTAAACTCAAAAGGCGTCAGAATTATGTCCAGCCTCATACTTAGGTACCTACTAACCCTTTTCGTTCAAAATCAAGTCGCAATCCTATCGCAGCGACAATTAATCCATACTAATATTATAAATGCGAAAATAACACTGTCTGTCCGTCTGTCTGTCTGTTACGCTTTCCCGCTTAAACCTCTCAACCGATTTTGATGAAATTTGGCACAGACAATCTTTAAACCCTGAGAAAGAACATAGGCTACCTTTTATCCCGGAAAATTTTGATATTCCCGAGGGAAATCTAAAAAGCGCGATATAACCGAACTCCCCGCGGGCGAAGCCGCGGACGGAAAGCTAGTAAGTATTGTAAGCTTGTTAAATGTGGAAAAAATACAGATAATTATAACAGACTCAGACGTGTACCTACTTTCTTAAAAACGATGCGAATTGACCCAGTGAGCTAACCGCAAGGTATTTTATCTTCCGGATAGCAGCAAGGCGGTCACGATTAATATAGTTTTAATTAGTCATTTAATAGAGGAACAATGTGGCCATGATACCAGAGCTGCGGATTGTTTGAAAAGGATACCGTGGTCCTGGAACACAAGCAAGTGAAGGATTATGGGTGGGTTTTACTCAGTAAGGTTATTGATCACTTGATAAAAAAAAATCGGCTAAGAGCGTCAAATCAAATCAAATCAAATCATTTATTTCAAATAAACCAGTTACAGGCACTTTTGAATTGTCAGAAGGTCGGTCAGTCAATAAGATGAAGCTAGTCGCCCATTCCAAAGAGTAGGTACTGGAGAAGAACGGGCAAGAAACTCCATGGACACTCTTTTAAATTTTTAAGCTATTGTTACAAATATTTGATTACATCATTCATGTTGAAATCAACCGCGTGAGAACGATGCAGAAATATATTGTACGCTGAGAGCGTCCATTATGGAAAACATACAAAAATCAATTCAGAAATTAAAATACGCCGTGGCAGCTAAGAGATGACCAGTCCCCTCCGACGGCGTCCGTTCACGAACATGACGTATGGATCAGCATCATTCAGCTCAACCATATCGAAGGGAACCCAATGACCCAAAACACACGCCACCATCAGCGAGACATTTGAGTGAGCATGACATACTCTCAACAGCCAGAGCACAATTAAGTCAATAAAAAAGACTAACCCAACAAATAAATGCCTTACAGCACATACGTACATTGTGCTCACACGTTTGCCATGCAATTATACAATACTAAGAAATTGAATCTACACAATGCTAAGATAGTTTTGTCCAAGGTTCAGCAGCTCCAACAGTGTTCCCGAATCTGTGGAAAGTTTAGCTTCTGTGCAGCTGTACAAGTGCCGAACACCTCTGTCAGCGATACAATTCCGTAACGTACAATATGCTTGGCTACATATGTGTAATACAGGCTTTGAATAAATAACATAAACAACTACATATTAAAACTACAAGAGGAAAAATCAAGAACAATTATTGTATAGAAATCGGACGCAGCTCAAGCCCAAGCCTTTTTGTCCTCAATATAATCCTTCACACTATAAAATGCTTTCTGACACAACTTACGTTTAATGAAGGATTTGAATTTATTCAGGCTCAGATCTTGAACCACCCCTGGAAGTCCATTGTAAAAATGTATACATTGGCATCTGAAAGAGCCACCTATTTTCTTGAGCCTTGTTGTAGGTACAATAAATTTGTGCCTGTTCCTAGTATTTATATCATGGACATCACTGTATTTTTTAAACAATTTTATATTTTTATGAGCATACAAAAGATTTTCATAAATATATTGAGACGGCACGGTCAGTACATTAATCTCTTTAAATTTTTCTCTGAGAGAGTGTCTCGGACTTAATTTATAAATTGCACGAACAGCTCGTTTCTGCAAAACAAATATTGTTTGAATATCGGCGGCATTTCCCCACAACAGAATGCCGTACGACATTACGCTATGGAAATAGCCAAAGTACACTAAACGGGCCGTCTCAACATCAGTCAAATTACGAATTGTTCTAACTGCGTATGCAGCAGAACTTAGCTTTTTTGACAATTTTTCTATATGTGAACCCCATTGAAGCTTAGCATCCAGAGTTATACCCAAGAACACTGTGCTGTCGTCAGATTTCAATTCTTCGCCCCTTATCAACACTTTAGTTTCCACCTGCCTCACGTGAGGTAGAGTAAACCTAATGCTAATGTTTTTTTATCGTTTAAGAGTAAATTATTAACATTAAACCAATGGACTACTTTGGAGATCGCGCTATTTACATCATCAGTAACCTGCTGCTGACGTTTCAGTTTAAATAAAAGTGAAGTGTCATCTGCAAACAACACTATATCGTGGTTATCCTTTATTAGCGTGTCGGGCAATGCTCAGTATAGAGTTCCGTTTTAAGTTCCGTAATTTCCCGTCCGTCAAAATAAGTGTCACTTAAGAGTGACAAGAGAATTAAGAGAAAAAAAAAATATTTAAATAGGGAATCCTAAAAACGGGCGCAAAGAACGGTGATAACTAAAGTTAAATTACAAACTCAGTTCAGAAATTATTTTGTTTATTTTTTCATAAATTGTTCATCCTATCAAGTTGAAAATAATTTTCCTAAGACGTCATTACAAAGTTTTACATTTGAGATATCCTTATTCCTTACTAATATTATAAACGGGAGAGTGAGTTTGTTTGTTTGTACCGCATTCACACTGTAACTACTGAATCGATTGCTTTGAAATTTTGCAGATGTAAGTAAAGTTAGAAGTCCGGATTAAATGAACGCTAGTTTATTAAGAGCCTATTCACTCTAGCCTTGAAGACACTCAAATTGTACGTGTGTGAGGCGGAAACACCGCCGCTGGCAAATTGTTCCAGTCCCTCGATGTACGCGGTATAAAAGAAGAAGCGAAACGCTTAGTCCGGATCGTAGTGGTGTTAACAACGTAAAGGTGGAAAGTCGCCGTACGACGTGTCCTCCGATGGTGGAACGAAGATGGGGAATTAGACGCATGACATTCCCTTGTACACTCACCAGAATGCATCCTATAGAAGACCGAGAGGCTGGCTACTCTACGCCTGTGCTCCAGGCTTTGGAGACCGTTTCGAAATCTGGGTCGCCAATCAGCCTCTTCGCACGCCTCTCCACTGAATCCAAAGTAGCCAGGTGACATTACGCAGCACTAGACCAAATGTGGCTGCAGTACTCCACACACGAGCGGATCTGTGGTTTGTACAACATTAGAAGCTGCCCCGGTGTGAAGTACCGCCGGACCTTCGCGATGACGCCAGGTTTTCTGGCAGCCACCTTGGCCTTGGACTCAATAAACCGCCCAAAGTTTAGGTTCGAGGAAATCTCAGCTCCCAAATGCTGAAGGCAGTCGGTGCACTCCAAGGATATAAGTATTCTGAAAAATAGGAGCCAAGGTGAACGGGCTCCTTTTGGCGGTGGGTGAGGAAATGGGGGAGGGTACTTTTATCCCGAAAAAATAGATATTCCCGAGGGAAATCTAAAATGCGCGATATAACCGAATACCACGTGGGCGAAGCCGCGGGCGGAAAGCTAGTTTTTCATATTTTTTAAAGTTATGCTTCAAAAGTTGGGAGGGAGGCCGTATCTTTTTAACTTTTGATGCGATTTTTTTCCGAATATATTAACAATATCATAAAAGGGTTTCAGTAAACCCGTATTCATTTTTAAATACCTATCAAACAATACGTAGATATGTAACACCGTAGGGAGGAAAAGAAAAAAAAACACTACCTTACATATGGAAGGCTTCAGAATTCTTCATAATAAAAATCTTATAAAAGACGGCTTACTTATCGTTAGATAGCTCCGCGGCTCAACAACGAGCATGTCTGTCAGATTGGCCTGTCAACCTACTTTCGGAGTGCGGTAACAACAATAATATAAGGGTTACGTTCATCTGTTATTGCGATGTGCTCTTGTGCACAGAGCTAGATCGGTTTACCTTGAGCATTTATTGAGATGCGACACTTATTGTATTTTTATGGTACCTCTTTCAATCAACAACTTAATCATTTTGAAGGATAGGTACCTATCTACTAACGTATCTAAGTAACACATTATCACAATATAATTTCAGTGAATAGGATTCCCGGGGCAGCTGCGATTAATTTAAATAAAATAAAAATGCATGCATAGTCAATTTTAATTTTATATTTATTTAACTACCTATAAAGCAGGATCATTTGCGGCTGTTTGCCTTACTCTGTAGGTATACACTACACTAAAAATACCTAATGTTTTATGTAGATGTGTTTGTGTAGTGTGTGTGTATGACAACCGCTGGTTATCCGACCCATAAAATACCTAATGTTTTATGTAGATGTGTCTGTGTAGTGTGTGAGTATGACAACCGCTGGTTATCCGACCCATAAAATACCTAATGTTTTATGTAGATGTGTTTGTGTAGTGTGTGAGTATGACAACCGCGGGTTATCCGACCCTTAAAATACCTAATGTTTTATGTAGATGTGTTTGTGTAGTGTGTGGGTATGACAACCGCGGGTGATCCGACCCTTAAAATATCTAATGTTTTATGTAGATGTGTTTGTGTAGTCTGTGGGTATGTCAACCGCGGGTGATCCGACCCTTAAAATACCTAATGTTTTATGTAGATGTGTTTATAGCCTATAGACTGGCTATATAACATCACGCTACGACCAATAGGAGCGGAGCATAACAAAAAATTATAATGTATGCTGTATATTTTGGGGCTAAAATAAATGTTCAAATACCTAACTCCACGCGACCGAAGTCACGGGCAGCCGCTATCTGTTATAGGTACAGAAGAACATCACCTGAAGACGGAGGTTGAACAGTTACTATCAAAACCCGCAGCTGAGCTTTTGAAACTATGGACAACAGATGGATTGTAGCGTTATCGCCAATTTTATGTAAAATACTAGCTTTCCGCCCGCAGCTTCGCCCGCGTGAAGTTCGGTTATATCGCGCTTTTTAAATTTCCCTCGGGAATATCAATTTTTTCCGGGATAAAAGGTAGCCTATGATCTTTCTCAGGGTCTAAAGATTGTCCGTGCTAAATTTAAATCAAAATCAGTTGAGAGGTTTAATCGGGAAAGCGTAACAGACAGACAGACAGACAGTTACTTTCGCATTTATAATATTAGTATGGATTTAATGCCCGTATAAATGTTTAGGCCTGCGATTCCGTTCGCGTATATTAACAAAGGAACCGATCAAGCCGTGTTCAATTTTATACAAGAAGCTGGATCGTCTGTCATAAGCCAAATGCAAGCTCTCCAACAGGGGCGTTATGATTCTCATTACATGAAAAGCACCTCACTGTCACTCATTTGGCCTTGCATTTAGAAAACGGAAAGCGTGTGTTATAATGAAAGCAATTTTCATGAATGGATCGCGTCTCCGCCACAGACAACACTGACCGCATTCTTCCAGCTTTGGCAAATCGACCTATTTGAAAAACCCTTTTGGAATCAGATTTTCCTCGATACTACACATACCTAGAATGCCTCAAGAATAGAGTGGAAACGTCGCATTCAAGGCACCCCAGTAGAAAACTCGCCCGGGGTAAAGTCAGGGGATGCTCTTGGTGGAGTATATACTCCTCACGTGTACAATTTTGAGTGTTTTTTTTTAAGAATGCTCCTGCACCATGTTCGTGGACAAATTAGCCACAGGGACCTTAAAATTGTGAACGGTGAAGAGTACGCAACATACAAAGAGGCATTTGAAGTTCTTGTTCTGTTGGAGAATGATAATCATTGGAAGGGAACCATGATAGAATTGTCTTCTGGCTCATGTCAGAAAGGATAAAAGCATTGCAATACCCGTTACAACGGGTATTGCAATGCTTTTATCCCGATGCAATGATTTTTTGCCCGGGAATTGCTGCCACGCTGCACACTGGAGGATGAACTGTCCACTCCGTATTGAAACTGCCTCTAAATCTTGTTCAAGAGGAATCCCCAACCTGCAATTTTAGTAAAAATAGTGGTCGAGCCGCGATGCTGAGCCAGTGTATGTTGTTAGTTTGAGATTATGCTCGACTTGGTTAGGGCACTGCCGAGCATAATCAGCTTAGGTATAACGTGTGTTGGGACAAGGGCTTCCACTTGAATGGAGAGTGCCCTAGTCCTCCACGCGGACGCGCGTGTTACTAACTAGATGTCACAAGACCTCAACCCATAGTTCATAATCAGCTTAGGTATAACGTGTGTTGGGACAAGGGCTTCCACTTGATTGGAGAGTGCCCTAGTCCTCCACGCGGACGCGCGTGTTACTAACTAGATGTCACAAGACCTCAACCCATAGTTCATAATCAGCTTAGGTATAACGTGTGTTGGGACAAGGGCTTCCACTTGATTGGAGAGTGCCCTAGTCCTCCACGCGGACGCGCGTGTTACTTACTAAATGTCACAAGACCTCAACCCATAGTTCATAATCAGCTTAGGTATAACGTGTGTTGGGACAAGGGCTTTCACTTGATTGGAGAGTGCCCTAGTCCTCCACGCGGACGCGCGTGTTACTAACTAGATGTCACAAGACCTCAACCCATAGTTCATAATCAGCTTAGGTATAACGTGTGTTGGGACAAGGGCTTCCACTTGATTGGAGAGTGCCCTAGTCCTCCACGCGGACGCGCGTGTTACTAACTAGATGTCACAAGACCTCAACCCATAGTTCATAATCAGTTTAGGTATAACGTGTGTTGGGACAAGGGCTTCCACTTGATTGGCGAGTGCCCTAGTCCTCCACGCGGACGCGCGTGTTACTAACTAGATGTCACAAGACCTCAACCCATAGTTCATAATCAGCTTAGGTATAACGTGTGATGGGACAAGGGCTTTCACTTGATTGGAGAGTGCCCTAGTCCTCCACGCGGACGCGCGTGTTACTAACTAGATGTCACAAGACCTCAACCCATAGTTCATAATCAGCTTAGGTATAACGTGTGTTGGGACAAGGGCTTCCACTTGATTGGAGAGTGCCCTAGTCCTCCACGCGGACACGCGTGTTACTAACTAGATGTCACAGTGTTACTAACTAGATGTCACAAGACCTCAACCCATAGTTCATAATCAGCTTAGGTATAACGTGTGTTGGGACAAGGGCTTTCACTTGATTGGAGAGTGCCCTAGTCCTCCACGCGGACGCGCGTGTTACTAACTAGATGTCACAAGACCTCAACCCATAGTTCATAATCAGCTTAGGTATAACGTGTGTTGGGACAAGGGCTTCCACTTGATTGGAGAGTGCCCTAGTCCTCCACGCGGACACGCGTGTTACTAACTAGATGTCACAAGACCTCAACCCATAGTTCATAATCAGCTTAGGTATAACGTTTGTTGGGACAAGGGCTTTCACTTGATTGGAGAGTGCCCTAGTCCTCCACGCGGACGCGCGTGTTACTAACTAGATGTCACAAGACCTCAACCCATAGTTCATAATCAGCTTAGGTATAACGTGTGATGGGACAAGGGCTTTCACTTGATTGGAGAGTGCCCTAGTCCTCCACGCGGACGCGCGTGTTACTAACTAGATGTCACAGGACCTCAACCCATAGTTCATAATCAGCTTAGGTATAACGTGTGTTGGGACAAGGGCTTCTTGATTGAGAGTGCCCTAGTCCTCCACGCGGACGCGCGTGTTACTAACTAGATGTCACAAGACCTCAACCCATAGTTCATAATCAGCTTAGGTATAACGTGTGTTGGGACAAGGGCTTTCACTTGATTGGAGAGTGCCTTAGTCCTCCACGCGGACGCGCGTGTTACTAACTAGATGTCACAAGACCTCAACCCATAGTTCATAATCAGCTTAGGTATAACGTGTGGTGGGACAAGGGCTTCCACTTGATTGGAGAGTGCCCTAGTCCTCCACGCGGACGAGCGTGTTACTAACTAGATGTCACAAGACCTCAACCCATAGTTCATAATCAGGTTAGGTATAACGTGTGTTGGGACAAGGGCTTCCACTTGATTGGAGAGTGCCCTAGTCCTCCACGCGGACGCGCGTGTTACTAACTAGATGTCACAAGACCTCAACCCATAGTTCATAATCAGCTTAGGTATAACGTGTGTTGGGACTAGGGCTTTCACTTGATTGGAGAGTGCCCTAGTCCTCCACGCGGACGCGCGTGTTACTAACTAGATGTCACAAGACCTCAACCCATAGTTCATAATCAGCTTAGGTATAACGTGTGTTGGGACACGGGCTTTCACTTGATTGGAGAGTGCCCTAGTCCTCCACGCGGACGCGCGTGTTACTAACTGGATGTCACAAGACCTCAACCCATAGTTCATAATCAGCTTAGGTATAACGTGTGTTGGGACAAGGGCTTTCACTTGATTGGAGAGTGCCCTAGGCCTCCACGCGGACGCGCGTGTTACTAACTAGATGTCACAAGACCTCAACCCATAGTTCATAATCAGGTTAGGTATAACGTGTGTTGGGACAAGGGCTTCCACTTGATTGGAGAGTGCCCTAGTCCTCCACGCGGACGCGCGTGTTACTAACTAGATGTCACAAGACCTCAACCCATAGTTCATAATCAGCTTAGGTATAACGTGTGTTGGGACAAGGGCTTTCACTTGATTGGAGAGTGCCCTAGGCCTCCACGCGGACGCGCGTGTTACTAACTAGATGTCACAAGACCTCAACCCATAGTTCATAATCAGGTTAGGTATAACGTGTGTTGGGACAAGGGCTTCCACTTGATTGGAGAGTGCCCTAGTCCTCCACGCGGACGCGCGTGTTACTAACTAGATGTCACAAGACCTCAACCCATAGTTCATAATCAGGTTAGGTATAACGTGTGTTGGGACAAGGGCTTCCACTTGATTGGAGAGTGCCCTAGTCCTCCACGCGGACGCGCGTGTTACTAACTAGATGTCACAAGACCTCAACGGCAACCCATAGTTCATAATCAGCTTAGGTATAACGTGTGTTGGGACAAGGGCTTTCACTTGATTGGAGAGTGCCCTAGTCCTCCACGCGGACGCGCGTGTTACTAACTAGATGTCACAAGACCTCAACCCATAGTTCATAATCAGCTTAGGTATAACGTGTGTTGGGACAAGGGCTTCCACTTGATTGGAGAGTGCCCTAGTCCACCACGCGGACGCGCGTGTTACTAACTATATTCTCGCCAGGCTCCGTAAAGAATAGAGATAAACAAACCAATTTAGGGTTATCACAACTCACGTTTTACAAATCTCCTGTTATTTACATGACTATCGACTTTTACATGCTAGCTATTTATTACCAATTCCTATTGCAGCATATTTCAATAGAATCACAAAAATAACATGCATAATAACTTGGTATTTTGAAAAACCATTAAAAAGTCGACATTAATATTAGGTACGTGATAGCCCTACAAAAAAAGAAGATGGATGAAATCCAGGTCTTAAACACATTTTGTGGAATTCAACTAATCAATAAAGTTGAGACATTTGTCAATTGTTAGTTTCATTCAGGACACCCAAAATTGCCACCACTCTACTAAACCAACGCACTCCCTATGATAACGCTTTTTGCATTTAAAACATTGCTTCAGAGCAGCCTTTTCGTCCTGCTTACATCCTTGACAGTAGCAACTCTCATGGTTTTATTTAGTGCTAATATTATCTCTATTCTTTAACACTTTTTTGGTGTTTTTTTTATTTCGTTTTTGTAGAACAGGTTTATTGACACTGGAGTTCCTCTGTAATTGATGGCCTCTCTTCTTACTGTTGGTGTCTTTTCAGTGTTCTTAACTGTAGTACGCATGAGCTGCTTAATGGCTGTTCTTTTAAATTGGGCAAGCGGTATAATTATTAACCTCATCACCGTTGGAACTGGAATTACCGTGCTCAGCCGTCCACACTGTACTGCGCTTACCGCTTCCAGATTTTCCTCAGACCACAATGCATCCGTTGACCACGATGAATGTGGTAGCACTGGTGACAGCAAGCAAGCTAGCGAGTCGTGCCACGTTTGGGACGCCATCTATGATTATTAGCTACATATGACTGTAACCACGAGTGATAGCGGTAATTTTAAGTTGTATTTTTGTAATTTAGGCCTTTTTACCCGACAGGCCTTATTGGCCGCACCTACCTTATGTAGGAAAGGTTGTTAGCATCCGTCTTTTAGGCGTAAACTACTCGTTGCCGAGCAACGGTTTGTTTACCTCTATTCTTTAACGAATTTGGCCGACATATAGATGTCACAAGACTTCAACGCGACGTTCCTCGACATGCTGGTTTCCTCACGATGTTTTTATGCGCCGTTTTCGAGAGCAGTGCTGGTGATATAATTAAAACTCGATAACTCAGTTACCACAAGACCACCATTGCCGCCGCCGTGACCACAGATTTAATTGGTATTTTTTTTCTCCAGTAGCTAAGTACGGAAGACAGATATTCCCAATCAACCTTGAGTCTTAATGCTTTAGAGATAAAGTTGAAAATCAAATACGGAAATCTGACAGATTGTAGTAGCTTGATGTGCTGTCGTCTGTAAGTACCTACTTACTACAACAAATTAAGAATAATCTGTCAGTGTTGCCAATTTTATTTGACCTGTGGTGGATATAATCAGATAATCATGGTGAATACGAACTCCAGCAAGCGGTCAGGGTAACCAACTATGTAAGATTAGGTGAGTATAGCTAGGTATGTATGCTGCAAGGAATGGGTGAGGTTATGGTACTTAAATGTCAATGAGTGTACCTATAACTAGGTACCTACACTCATTGACTTTTGAAGTGAAAACTTCTCATTTATCTTTTTCCAATTACCTAAGCAGGTAGCACAGATTTCCAATTACTTAGGTAATTGGAAATCTACAACACAGGCAGGTAACACAAATTTCCAATTACCTAAGCAGGTAACACAGATTTCCAATTACCTAAGCAGGTAACACAGATTTCCCAGTAATTTCTTAGGAGCTGGTGCTGTTTTCTTTAATTTAGAGAAAGCACGAGTGTAATATGATCGTGCGTTATATGTCTGTATCTGTGTGTTGAACGGGAAGAGGAGGAAGAGGAACAGGCCTGTTGACTTTGAAGGCATCAAGGTGGATTGTTTTTACATTTCTTAAAATAATGAAAATATACGCTTTTAAATAACTCAAAATATTTATTTTATATTTTCGCACCTACATAGAACAATAGACATAACAATTAACATAAATATTATAATAATAATAATAATTCATTTCAGGTAAGATATTCGTATCTATTTCACAAAAGTAAATACAAACACACAGCAGACATGAAACACAAACTAATAAAATAAAAATATACTAAAGAACTTTCATTAAATCATAACTACACAATAACCTAAAGAAGAATTATGATATGTCAGAATCATTAAAAAACAAAATGTAAAATTTAAAAATGAAATAAAATGCCAAAATCAAAAATAAAATGCCATATTTAAAAATAAAATAAAATTGTTTGTTATGAATCAATTATTATGTAGATACCTATATGTATTTTATGTGTATTTTTTGCATATGATATATTATCAATTATTAAATGTAAAAAATCTAGCTAAGGCAACTCTTACAATCGGCTAGTTTTTCGAACTACAATAGAAGATGTAAAAAATGATTAGATGAAAACAACGTGTACCTAAGTACATAATAAGAGAAGATAACAGCGTAACATGTTATAAATGAGTGGCGGTTGTCATGAACCTGAACAACTTGTTCGTTGGAGAACTGAAATATAAACAAATAGCTGATCCATACAGTTATGTCATATAAATATTGAGCCGCTGTATTTTTCGCGATGTCATTATTGGGCCTATAGGTAGTAAAAAATATAGGTACATGACATGTTCAATGATGTAAAGAGTGGATATATGAATAAACGTTGTAAATATATACACGTAACTGCTGATTTAAATATATACAGTATGTTAACTAACAGAGGGCGTTCCCGTTAACCCGAAATAGTATAGCATACATACATGCTAAAAAAATATTTCCATTCGAAAACAAAATGTTTTAAAATTTTTTCCAATATGAAAATATTCAATAAAAATTTTAAATTGACATCTAAAAGAAACACACTGTACACGCGAACTTGAAAGACGGCAACGTCGCAATTTATTTATACATGACGACTACTATTTTGATTTAAAACAGGAGGTTTCAAATTTATTTTCAATTATAATTTTTTTATGCTTATTTTTCTATGCTGATATTTTTATTTTAATCTATTAATGATATATATTAACGAGTTTAAGGGAACGCCCTCTGTTATTTAACATACTGTATGTTTCAACAAGTTACATACCTTTTACCCGTGTAGTAATATTGAAAAGTCACTTTTAGTACTTTTGCAAAAACTGTGGAAATATTGCAGATATATTGCATAGAAATGTTAATAATAAGGCAATACCAGTTACAAAGCCGCGTAGCCTTATGGTGACGCATGTGCCTCGTAGATCAAACGTGCGTCTGGAGCGTTTGTTGCGATTACTTGTGTTGTTTGGGACATGTTTTGCAGCATATCCAACTGCGGAAACTTTACCAATAAAAGGATAAAATTTCATATGTATAAACTTAATTTTTGAAATAATGTCGTTTTTAATAAACATAGTCAATTCACAACCACTACTACAATTATCACAGATATTTTTTCCTCTCAATTCAATAACCATTATTACTTAAGCTTGTTCATATCTACCATTACAACTGCTAATAGCAGCTATGAAATTATAGTCAAGAGCATTAAACAATATCAATAACAATACGCCTTATTATTAATATTTCTGTGGTATATGCTGAAAATAAGACAGAAGTATAAAAGTTAATACTTATTTTATATCCGTGAGCATCACACGGTTACATTTAAATTGATTAGTTTGTATTGTGCCACGACGCTCTCAACTATGCAACAAGTAAGAATCCAAATAGTCAGTAACATTGTATAAATGTAATAAACTCACGAAAATCTCTCAATAAGGCACCGGCAGTCATGAAGGCAGTGGCAATGTCCGGGGATAGGTCACTCTCTACAGTCTAAATCATCTTCCCAAACTATGGTTCAGTGCAAAGCGGCCATACACACAATTTAGTACATAATATTGTCGAACTTGTTGTCTTATATAAATATTTTCGTGTTCATTTCCTCGCTGCTGATGGAAGTTATCTCTCTGGTTCTGGTGCGGCGGAGGCTTTTTATTATTTTATTATTTTTAGGAACTTCCTACATACTGTAACTCTTTGATAGTTTACTTCTACATCAAGTGATGTTTATATTTAGCAAGGCTTATTTTAATATTTCTTACAATAGTTTGCGAAACTTGAATATTTTATCGTTTAAAAATGTCATGCTGATGTTACGTGACGACGACAAATCAGCACGACATAATACAAATCTGGTGAAGGCACGATGGCGCCTATTTCTTTTTGCTTTTAACAAACAGATCTGGGTAGTTACAAAAACAATGTAATGTAATACATTAAGGGGTTGTTCTCTGTGAGAACCCGTCGGTTACCTTCTGACGCAGATACTCGATTAACAAGTTCCAGTTAAGATTGATTTACTCAACAAGCCCAGAAACCATTGGCTGAAAGTTCTTTACTTTTTAAGAAATAATTAAAAATCGCTAATGAAACAAAAAATGTTGCATGGAGTGACCACGCAACAAGTAAAAAGCAAAACAAATATTTACAATTTTCGGTCGTTAACTAAGAGTTAGGCCGCTGCCTCGAATCTTGCGGGCGGCGGCGAGTGAGCGGCAGGATCTTATGCGTAAAATCAAACGGACCGGTTCTCGAAAACAGCGGCGCGGCAGCGGGGCGGTGGCGGGCAGCGAGCGGTGTACTTCTCGCGCTCGAATCTTGCGGGCAGAGGGCGGGCAGCGAGCGGTAATCGAGCGTTAGGAATAAATTTGAATCAAAAAGATGTTGCCGCCACTGTTCAGACATTTCTTTCGCGAATAAAAACAAATATCTCGTCGACACAATCGTGAACACAACACTACGCGGCTACAGTGACGCGCGATCTGCCCGCTAGTTTCGAGAACGGGTCTTCGATGCCCGCTCGGCACCCGCGCCGCAGCCGCCGCCGCCCCGCTGCCCGCAAAATTCGAGGCAGCGGCCTTAGTAACAATATCGAACTTGACATTACATAGATGACACAAAAATGTGCTTATCTATTTCTACTATTCAATTATTCAGCTATATAAATACTAGTATATACCAAAATGTATAATATTTAGCAATTGATTAATTACAGAAAATTGTGATTACAATAAATAAAATACATAATTATTTTATAATTAACAAGTACATAATGTATACAGCGTGCGTGAATGATACTGCAAATACATCGTGGATCCCCGGGCGGCATAAAGCTGTTTTTATTTGTTTTGTAATGACTTTTCAATTCAACTAGTTAACAATGTGTAACATCAATTTTTTATCCCAATATGTTAAATTACCTCATACAAAAAAAAAATGCTATTATAATAGTTGGCAGTTGTCATAAAACATTAGAATAGTCAATTATGTTAACGATATGCGAAATGGTAACACTATCAGGCTAGGCGCAAACGGTCCAACGGCCACAGCCACCGATAGGTAGGCCAACGGCAAGCAGTTTTCCTGTTTCAAACATATTGCAAGGATGCGCTACAGCAGTAGGTACTCCAGACGGCAGCAACAGGCGACATCCACCGTTTGTTGTGGCCGGTAGCTCGTGTGACCTCATCCTTAAACAGCACATTAAAAAATACAAGTAAACCGGTCTCAAACATAATCAAATAATATGAAATTGATGTAATTAATGGTAATAGTTACGGGTTACCTAAGTTTATCACAATTCAAAACAAATTAGTGAGTTATTTTATGATTATCATATAACCCAAACAAAGACCACCAACATTGTCCATACAAACATGCAATATAACATCACTATAACCACACTACAAAACCCTAAAATGAAAAAATAAACTCCGCTGGTTGGAATTTAAGCAAAATAATTATGGCACGCCACAGGGAGGTATCGGATCATTCGGATCCCCATTACTTTTTCTAATTTACATCAACGATATTCCGGAGGGGATAGGCAAAGATTGCATAATATATAATTTGCTGATGACACTACAATCAAACTCTTCATTAAATTTAATTATCTTAAAATTTAAAAGAAATATTACTATAAGTACAATAATACAATTTTCGACACACGATTCACACATACTTAATGAAATGGACATTCACTATAAAGATTCTCACTAGACCTTGTATTCTTAGGTATAACAGTTGATAAAAATTGCAATTGAAAAGCGCAAAAATAGACAATTGGTATTTTTAAAGAGAAATACACAAACGGTAAGCTGCACTGGTACTGCAATGCTGCTTACCATGGTTATGTATCATGCGTACTTCGTTACGGGATTGTCATATGGAATAACTCAGTACATAGTCATATTAACAGTTTAAAAAAATATCGGAGCAATTTGTGAAGCTCAGTTTTTAGAGAGCAGTGTCTATCTCTGCCATGGTTATATATTTTTATTATGAGAAACTACAATTTATTCGAGATTAACACTGACAGACCAAATAGCCATATAGGGCATAAAAATAAGACTTCTGCTGCCACCAATAAAATTTAAATTATTTAAGAAAAAATATGTACTGCATGTTGATTATTACTTACCAAATAGTTTATTAACCTATAATATTTATAACAAAAAAGCAAATAATATATGGTCGAATTGAGTAACCTCCTCCTTTTTGAAGTCGGTTAAAAAGGTATACCACTATACTGACAAATCAACAGAATCTGCAATTGGTCAATTGGATTAATTGATATGGCTGATTGTGATATTTGAGCCATGTTATGGTAGGATATTCTGAAACGCACGTTATGTGCCATATTCTAACAAATAATTTAGATTGATTGATCTCCCACTAATATTAAATATCAGAAAACAATATACAACACACACACAGTGACATACATACCTACTAGCAAGCTACAAGCTAATAAAAATATAATATTATTGTTTCTTTCTATAAAAACATATTATTATGTATAGAGATATACTTAATACAATATGTTTTATATTTGGAAAAACCTTGCAGAATAACAAAGAGTTAAATGTTAATTGTTATTTCATGCTTTGAAATACACTCCTCCACTCCAAAATCAAGACAAAGTATATTTTTTCTATAATTTCTAGACATTTTGTATGGTTGTTTAGTTAAATAACGGAATCACGACTTGAAAACAGCATGTAAAGCATTTCTTTCTTCTTAGCCTATAGAGCTCCACCACTGGACAGTGGCCTCCCCCAAGGCTTTCATTCTATTCAGAAAATATAGATCATGGAAAAACTTGAAATATACCAGCCATCGGTTTGATAATAATTACCAAAAACATTTCCAATAGAAATCTGTACATAGAAAGTATTCTGTACCCTCTTGGATAGCAAAAATACATTCCCAAACAAACCTGCATAGCTTGCTAATGCGGGAGAGCCCAATCTAACAAAAAATGTTCCATAACACCTCAACTTGAGTATTCACTGCTTGAAGATATGAAACAGGCATAAAAGGTATTAGGTATCTGATTTCATAAAACTTCTGATAAATATATTTACAAGAAGCCTTACGTAATAGCGAACAATTTGTTGTCAACTTTTAATAATTCTACTAATTAACTGTGTCACTTGAATAAGAACTGAGCATTGTTTATATGTATTACCTTTTTTAATAACATTTTGGTGTTACTGTTGATATCTTTTCATCTTTCTTTCCATTTTTTTCTTTTTCTTTTCATCTTGTTCTGTATCTTGTGGGGCCTCTTGGAAGAACCAGGGTCCAAGCACATTGGTCCAGAGCAGCCAGAATGCGCGCGCTGGTAAAAGCAGCAGCAACAGCCAAAAATAGTTTGATACTGCAGCGAGGACATGTGTTATTGATGATAGAATAATAATGTCTTTAACATGTCTGAAACAGAAATTAAAGCATTAACATAATTGACAATTTATTATAATGAAATAAAATATTTTGTTGATTATGAGAAACTGCGTTTATGTAATACAGTATGTTAACTAACAGAGGGCGTTCCCGTTAACCCGAATTAGTATAGCATACATACATGCTAAAAAAAATATTTCCATTCGAAAACAAAATGTTTTAAAATTTTTTCCAATAAGCAAAAATTTTCAATAAAAATTTTAAATTGACATGTAAAAGAAACACACTGTACACGCGAACATGAAAGACGGCAACGTCGCAATTTATTTATACATGACGACTACTATTTTGATTTAAAACAGGAGGTTTCAAATTTATTTCCAATTAGATTTTTTTTTTTTTTTTTTATGCTTATTTTTCTATGCTGATATTTTTATTTTAATCTATTAATGATATATATTAACGAGTTTAAGGGAACGCCCTCTGTTATTTAACATACTGTATAATCCTTTTGCTCTACTTATCTACAATGTGAATGTGAACACACTTTGTTACATACCGAGGAGGTTTACTCAAAAAATACTTTGTTTTTCAATAATTCTTTACCTACAACAACTACAACTATATATATATATGTTACTATATGTTCTTTTTTATGATACTTAGTAATAAATGCTGTATAAAGTTAAGACACAATATGGGACTATTTCCTAAAAGTATTAGTTACACTGATAATGTACACCTTTATTAAAGATCTGCCACATGTGCATAAAACATCCTTAATAACAAATATGGGCCATTAAATAGGGCTAATACGGGATAAAAGTTTGTCCCATTTTACAATGGGAAATAGCATTATGCATATGGCATGTAAATAAAGAATACATAAGTAACATGTGTACATTAATACATATACAATATGTAAAGAAAACCCTGTCTGACCCGTGAGGATAATAAAGGTTAGGTAAACACGACCAAATAATATGAAATTTTACATAATCATCATAGTAGTAATAGTACTAATGAACTTTGAAATAATCTTTTTTCTCCGCGTGTTTATTCCTACTTCCCCAAAATTTGGTAATTTTTAAAAAAGTGACAACACCATTTTCGATGGTATTATTATGAGCGATGCGATCACGTACCGCGTGCCCTGCCCCATTCGCCCGCGCATGTTTTGCCTACCGCACATGTATTAAGTTACCTCTACCTACATTGTATACAATATGTAAAGAAAACCCTGTCCAATCTGTGAAGGTATTGTTAGGTATCGAGAACTGATTCTATAACCCGCGCCAATAAAGAAACGATTCTTAAATGGCGGCACCGGTCATTCTCTCTCACTCGCACACTGTTGCTATCTTTACACACACACACCACTGTACTGCATACAAAAAAAATCTGTCAGGATTTTTGCTGCCCTGCTGTCTAGACGCGCTCGATTCTTACAAGTTATAACTTCTTTGTTTTCATTATTATTTGCGTGTTTTTGCTATTAGTTTCTTGTTTTTGTTAACTGTTGTTGGTAAAATATCTTCACGTAAACGAAGTGATGGACTATCAACATTAAAATAAAATTCACGTCACATATGTGTGTATAGAATAATTTAATAAATGTATTCAAAATTAATCTTTTTACAGTGTAAGACCTGTAACTAACACTTTCTAAACGTACCTTCAATAATTAATTATCCGACTTCAGTTCTCAAGGGTTTATTACAAAACTTTTGAGAGCTGCGTATCCAGCACATTGCTTTTTTGTTGATTGACCTTACTATCTATCACTGCAAGTAGCAGATGCAATTTTAGTTTCGTTTCGCTTCGAAACCCCGTAAAAATAATATTATTTTGCAAAAGGAGGTAAATTAGTAGTTCATCTTTGCTTCGTAAATAATTTGAACATATTTCTGTGCAATGCAATGGCATTGCACAGAAATATGTTCAAATTATTGTTTGTTTTATGTTCAATGTTGTCCCATAACATTTTATGGGACAACATTGTAATTTGCTTGCAAGCTTGAAAAATGGATAACAAATTGGCATCACAAAGTGATAATGAGTATAATATGAATGTATAATACTTTATTTGTTTAACATTAGTTGTTTTAAAACTATTTGCACTGAAATGTGTAAATACATGTAATAAAAGTAAAGTTTGGTACTTACTCGCCCATGCCCCCCTCCATATTCAAATCAAGGCCAGGATCAAGAAGTTGACCATTGTCTGCATATGTAGCACGGCTAATGTATCTCATCATTTGGTAGCACCCAAGATATATTGATAAAATTAGTATGTTTAAGAACTGGAAAGGAAAAGTAAGTAATGTATGAGTTGAGAAAAATAATACTGAGCTGAAATGTTCTATTATAGTTTACTAGTGGATCCGGCAGATGACCTATTCAACCAAATTAAATGGTGTTTTTAAACTAATAATAATAATAAGTTTATTGAACAAAACCATACATAGACAGAACTGTACATTTATGTTGAGCCCTTGGTTTTGGGTGTTGATATCATTCAAATTGGTCTAGCCATTTAGGTGAAAAACACATTTACAGAGGAACTATATATATTAGAATTAGGCAGTATGCTTACAATAATTCCAGTGGTTAAATTCTCCCAAAAAAAGCCAACAGAGACAACTCCGTAAACTGCAATAGCTCCAAGTGCCATGATGCGGTAAAAGCTAATAGTTGCCACATTTTCCATCAATATTTGTTTTGCACCTTTGGTAGGGGCTTTTCCTTTTGGAGGCTGTAATAAATGTTTATTAATAATAATGTATATCTGTAAAAGGGCCTGCTGTGAGGATTAAAGTCATTACTTTCTACCTCCCCAAGTGTCTTCTAATTTTCTCTATAAGGCTCCCCATTATCAACAATGCTATTTCTTCACTCAGTCCTTCTACAATAACAGCCCAAAAATAAAAGCTGAAGTCCAGGATAACGATACAGAATGCAAAGGTAGTCAAATATTCAATGCCCATGCTCAAATTTCATAACCACCTGCAGTAACCAGTCTCATCTTGCTTAACGAGCTTTCTGTTAAATATTGGTTATTTCAAATAATGAGTTCATCGTAAGTGTTTAGTGTGAATGTTGAGGTTTTTAGAGGTTCATTGAATAATTAAATGTTATTCAATTTAATGCTGAATCATCTGAAATAAATTTTACTAAATAAATTACTTACCGGGGCCATTCTTGTGTTATTTAAAATAGGACGTTATGGGATATTTAATGTTACGGAATTAATCAATTCTAATGATTTTTTTTAGCAAAATAACAAAATCATACACGAAATCGTAGAACCGTGCCAGTGAAGATTTTTTGGTTTTATCATTTCGGTTCGTGCTTCGATATGCGGAGTGCGGACGTCGACGTTGATGACGTTAATGACGTAGAATGACATTTTTGTTTTTTTTTTATTTTCTCTTTGACATTCGGTCTTTTTATACTCAATGGCAAAAGGTTTTTTTTGTGAAACAAAAAACAGCTTAATGTAAGGTATGTAATAATTAATGATTTCTTTTGTGTTCATCAGCCTGAGAAATTCTTTGACATGTTTTCGATCAGAAGTAATAAATGGCGTTGGAAGACAGGTGTTATGCAGTGTTATGACATTCGTGGCCACCAGCGCATTACACAAACACAGACCGACCTACCGACCTCGCCGCCGAGGTCCATCGCGACGCGCTCCACGTAGTAGTCCCCTCCCCCGTCCCTTGTCCGATGAAGGCCAGCCCGCGCCGCAGCTGAGCCAGTAATTATAATAATGTCCCAACAATGACCTCTGAGTTTGTTTCGGCGTTTCTTCTCAGAGCTAGTACTAGGAAACGCCGCGGTCATCAAACCATTAAATATAACTTTCGATCCAGCCGTCCCTTGCTGTCTGCTAGACCGATTTGAAAAATTCTTTTTGCATTGGATAGCGCATTAATCCGGGAAGGCTTTAGGCTAATTACCATCCCGTTGCGACCAATAGGAGCATAGCAGTAACAAAAAATGTTGCGAAAACGGGAGAAAACGATGACGTGAATTTTGCTCCCATTATTTTAACAGGCGCTTATTTAATATCAACTGAGCTCTTTTAATTTTTTTTTGGAATGGACTACGGCATTGAAATTTGGCATAAATAGTGTTTATTGTTAGCCGTATGTTTGCTATCGCCGTGCGCTGACTTAAACATTTGAAATAAGTAAAAAACATGTACACTATAATAATATTGGCTAAACTTTAAAAAAAATCCCCCTAAAAATATAAATATTATTTCGCAAAAAGAGGTAACTTAATACATGTGCGGCAAGCAACCCTTCCGCGGGCGGCGGGGGGCAGGGCACGCGGCACCTGTGACGTGGTCGCGTCGCTATTCGCTCATAATAATACCGGCGTTATCACTTTTTTAAAAATTACCAATTTTCCGGGGAATTTGGAATTAATTTCAGGGAAAAACAGATTTTTTCATAATTCATTAATATTGTTACTATTATGATTATGTAAAATTTTATATTATATTTGGTCAAGTGTTTACCTAACCTTTTTTTTTTTTTTTTTTAGGATGGGAAATCATCAAATGACTTCTTCCGCTCTGGGCGGAGCGGAAGGGCGTGTCAGACTTTTACTGACTAAAACCCACCCGTGTTTCTTCACTTGCCTGTGGGACGGCCAGGGCCACGGTTTCTTGTTTAACCAACCCGCATCCCTGACCCAGGAGGCATCGGTCTTCGTGGACCCCGTCACGATGTGCTGACATCTCTTTGAGGCGTGCGTGAAACACGACGCGCCGTTGACTCGGGCCTGGTCCTTACCGGGCGGCGAGCTGCCCATTGCTCACCCGCCCGCAGGCCCGCGCCTACGGTGGCTGGGAGTTTGGTGTCATCTCCCGACCAGGGCGTCTCCTGCGGTGGCTAGTGGCGTGAGGGCGCTGGGATTCCCGTTGCCTCACGCGCTCCGCCTCCTCCTTTGCCAGCATTACTGCTTCGCAGAAGGAGGTGACGGCCTGCCATGCACTCTCGCTCCGGACCATGGCCTGGACCAGGGTCGGACGCGAGAGATCACCGCCGATCGCCGCTACGAGGACACGGCGGTGCTCTACTTAAGCCGGGCAGACCACCGTATGCTCCACCGTGTCCTCGGGGCGATCCACACAATGGTGACACCCTGGCGTTTCCTCCCGCCTTATACGGAACAGGAACCTCCCGAAACAACCGTGTCCGGTGAGGACCTGCGCCAGGCGGAAGGTGAGGGCGCCGTGGCGCCTCTCTAGCCACTCCTCAAAGAGGGGACTTATCGCTGCTATTGTGGCGTGCCCAGCACTGGGTTGCGACAATCGCACTCTCCATGTTGCCATGAGATCCCGCCGGAGCTCTGTCCGCCGTACCGCAATATCTCGCGGCAGCGGAGTTATGCCCCGGCGTTTTGCCTCCTCTCGCCACTCCCACATGTGGGCGAGGACTTTGGCCTTCAGATCCCATGGCGGCAATCCGGCAAGAAGGGTCGCCGCCTCAGCGGAGACCGTACGGTATCCCCGGATCAGCCGAACGGCCATGACCCTCTGGGACGCGGTCAGGCACTGGGCTGGTCGCTTCCTTAGCGACCGCGCCCACACCGGTGCCCCGTAAAGGGCCATGGACCGCACGGCCCCCGCATAGAGCCTCCGGCAGGAGGCGTTTGGTCCCCCTAGATTGGGGAGGAGCCGCCTTAGGGCAGCCCCGGCCCGTTCCAGTCTGGGTGCCAAACGTCGGAAGTGCTCCTCGAAGTTCCACCGGCTGTCGAGGACGAGTCCCAGGTACTTCATCGTCGACCCGACGCCGATGTGAACCCCTCCTACCGTTATGTGGGAACCCGACGGTGGCGCATTCCGAGGACCATGAAAGCACATGGCCTCGGACTTCTGCAGGGCCACCTCGAGTCCCAATTGCCGGATCCTGTTGACGATTGTCGCAACCCCGAGGGTCGCTGCGTCAGCCGCCGCCTGGTGCGACCTCCCCTGTGCCAGAACTAGTGTGTCGTCAGCGTAACAAACTACGCTGACGCCGGTAGGGAGGTCGGCGCGCAGCACCCAGTCGTACCCGATGTTCCACAGATGTGGTCCCAGGACCGATCCCTGTGGAACACCGCACGATATCTCTCGCCGGTTCCGCACTCCTTGGTGACCGGGGTAGATTATGGCCCTGTCCGTCAGATAGGCCTCGACCACTCGACAGAGATAGGTCGGCATCCGGTGATACCGGACTGCCTCCCTGATGCAACTCCAGAGTAGGGTGTTGAAGGCGTTGGCGATGTCTAGAGACACCGCCAAGACAACCCCACCCCGGGCCACAGCATCCCCTGTCGTAAGGGCTCGCACGCGCATGATGGCGTCCACCGTAGAGCGTCCCCTGCGGAAGCCAAACTGGCTCTCCGCCAAATCCGGGCCCGCTCGCCTGAGGTGCCCGAGTGTTTACCTAACCTTTATTATCCTTATGGGTTGGACAGGGTTTTCTTTACATATTGTATATGTATCTATTATAAATATAGTATCGTTGAGTTAGTATCCCATAACACAAGTCTCGAACTTACTTTGGGGCTAGCTCAATCTGTGTAAAAAATAAAAAAAAGAGCATTCGAACGTACTGTGGAGAAAATAAACATAGCGTTGATGGTATCTATGGAAAAATGGGAATTAGAAGACAACCTTAATATCCTGAAAACTAAACGGGAACATATCGAAAAGGCAAATTGGGAACTGGACTACATACTTCAAGACGAGGACTCAATTTATCAACAGAAATACAATACGGCAGAGAACCTTTATGATGACCTGAAAAGGAAATTACAACACAATATCTGGAATAATGCTCATTACGAGAAATCAACGCCAAAAATTGAAATACCTAATTTTCATGGCAACTACAATCAGTGGCTGACTTTTAGAGACCTCTACCTCGAAAGTGTACAAACAATCCAATACTTTCGAAAGCTCAACAAGTGCAACACTTGAAAACAAAACTCAAGGGTGAGGCGGAGAAACTAGTACAACATCTTGGCATCAATGCTGAAAACTATGCATCTTGCTGCGAGATTTTGACCCACTGCTACGATAACAAAGGGCTATTGTTTACAACCTACATGAACACGTTCCTGAATCATCCCAGTATTCAGCAGGCAACCGCAGCAAGCGAACGAAAGCTTCACGACGTCATGATGGAGTGCTTGAACGGACTCAAAAACATCGGCCTAGATACAACAAATTGGGACCCGATCCTGGTTCACCTTCTGATTAAAAAACTAGATAACGTAACATATAACGAATACATAAAGGAGATCAAACATCCCAGAGAATTTCCCGACCTGAAAGAGTTCGCCGAGTTTTTAGAATCAATATTCATGTCACTAGAAGCTCTGCAGGGAAATAGCCCAAATATATCGCCATCAAACAAACTATGGAAATCGGAAAAACAGCCACATAAAGGATCAGAAAACCGAAATAACTCTTGTAAGAATAAAACACAAGGATCATCGTACTTTAACAAGTCACAAAACTCATCAAAAGCCTACTTCACGACAGCAAAAATAATATGCCCAATATGCAAAACTAACCACGTTTTGATGAATTGCGAAGAATTCTTGGCTATGGACACAAATAAACGGAATGACACAGTTCGCAACTTGGATGTTTGCAAAAATTGTCTATTCAGCCACGGAGAAAAACAATGCAAATCACGAAAGACTTGTAAATTTTGTCAGAAGGCACATCACACACTTATGCATGAAGCTGAAACAGAGCTATCTAGCAACAAACAAGCGACGAGGGGGCAAAATCCATCGGCGCCGATTCCATCCACTTCCCATGGCGTCAACAACGTAACGAACGAAGATAAGGAGGTGCTGTTGACAACTGTACTTCTGAAAGTCTTAACAATTGATATTGATACTTGACCAAGGTTCCCAAGTGTGCCTAATAACGGGAAACGCTGCGCAACGCCTCATACTGTGCAACTCGAGGGCTACCAAAGTTTAAAATCGAGGAGTTGGAATGGTGTGCATTCCAACTCCTCGATTTTAAACTTTGGTGGAATGGACCAGATTGGTTAAAAATAAACTGTATACCAAAAACTCATGAAGACTATTACTTGACCTACAGAACAAATACTGAGTTGCAAGAAATAAACTGCTGCTCAGTCACATACATAAATGTGAAATAATCGAAACATTACTGAATAAAAACAGTAATTATACACGCGTAATATGAGTATTGGCGTGGATTCTACGACTTAGCAACATTCGTAAGCAAAATCGCTCGCTACGCTCAACTAATAACTTAACCGACAATAACAAAAAGGTAGTTGTGTGTTTGTCACCACAAGATATTATGGGAACTACCGAATTGGTAATCAAGAACGTGCAAAACGAATGCTATGGGGATGAAATTGAATGTTTAAAGAAAAATCAACCGATTACAACAAGAAGCAAGCTGTTGAAGTTAACCCCATTTTTCGACGATACAGGAATACTGCGCGTGAAGGGGCGACTAGACTACCCAACTTTATCTCCTGAAGCTAAGCATCCTATTATCCTTCCAGCAACAGGAAGACTAACGACGCTTATTTTTCAAGAAGCTCATCGTGACACTCTCCACGGAGGTTAACGTTGGCCCATTTACGTCAAAAGTATTGGGTTATTGGAGGTAGCAGAAGAGTCAAGAAGGAGCTACGGCAATGCGCCCGATGTCATCGTTTCAAACCAAACCGAAACGTACAACTCATGGCAGACTTGCCTAAGGAGTGTGTAACTCCATCAAGGCCATTCACAAACACAGGCGTCGACTATACCGGACATGTTGATGTGAAAATCAACAAAGGGAGAGGCGTCAAAACATGCAAGGCTTACATAGCAATTTTCATATGCATGGTGACCAAAGCTGTGCATTTGGAATTGGTATCGAATCTAACTACGCAAACGTTCCTCGCTGCTAAATCAAAATTTCTAAGCGATACAATTAAAAATTCAAATAATAAAGTAAAAGCCATTTGGAAAATTATTAATAATGAAACTGGTAAATCTGTTATACAGGATAAGCAACTTGAGATTACGGTCGACAGTAAATTAGTTCAAGCCGCTGACGTAGCTGAGGCATTTAATGAGTTTTTTGCTAACATACCAGTAGCTACAACTTGCTCCTTAAAATTCATCTTTGTGGCATGGATGTTGGCAACTTAAGGCCCATTTCTATCTTACCTGCATTCAGCAAAATATTTGAAAAATTAATACTTAAGCAGTTGCTAAAACATTTTAATTTTAATAATCTCCTACATATTGAACAATATGGTTTCACAAAGGGTCGTTCGACTATGGATGCAGGTGTTGCTCTTCTGAAACACATATTTAACGCATTGGAGAGGTCGCAAAATGCTATTGGAATTTTTTGTGATCTCTCCAAAGCCTTTGATTGCGTGTACCATGACATACTATTGCGTAAACTCCGCCATTACGGTGTGAATGAAGCTCTCAATGTGATAGGTTCTTATTTACAGAATAGATTACAGTGTGTAGATATTAACGGTGTGAAATCTTCCGGGCTACCAGTTCAGTTAGGTGTACCGCAAGGCTCAATACTGGGTCCTTTCTTGTTTTAGTATATATTAATGATTTACCATTCTATTTAAAGGGCATCTGTGACGCTGTGCTGTTTGCAGATACCTCTCTAAGTTTTAAAGTAGACAGGAATAGACATGATTTTGACGAAGTAAACAGGGCACTCTCAACGGTTACGGATTGCTTTACGTCAAATAACCTAGTTCTTAATACCAAGAAAACGAAATGTGTAAAATTCGCCTTGCCAAACGTTAGAAATTTGGGACCCAATATCGTTTTAGATAAAGAAGTGCTTGAAACTGTTGGCTCGGCAGTTTTTCTGGGAATAACAGTAGATGCCAAACTTCAGTGGGGACCACACATATCAGCCCTAGCAGGAAGGCTTAGTACGGCCGCCTATGCCGTCAGGAAAGTAAGACAATACACTGACGTTGATACAGCTCGTTTAGTCTATTTTAATTATTTCCACAGCGTTATGTCCTTCGGTATTCTACTGTGGGCCAAAGCTGCTGACATACAAAATATATTTGTTCTCAAAAACGTGCTGTCCGAGCAATTTACCAGCTCGGTGTAAGAGTTTCTTTAAGAGATTTCTTTAAAGATATTGGCATTCTCACGGTTGCTTCGCAATTTGTCTTAGCCAACATCTTATATGCTAGGCAAAATATTCACATGTACACCAAAAACAGTGAGATCCTTAATGTTAACACCCGAAATAAGGACAAACTGCGAGCCCCTTTTCACCGACGACTTCAAAAGGTCCATAACTCTTTTGTTGGGCTTAACTTTTTATAACAAGATACCCTGTGCTTTGCTAGATTTGCCTTACAATGTATTTAAAGCACAAATCAACTCCAAGCTTTGTTCAAAGGCATATTATTCTGTAAATGACTATTTAAATGATAAGAATAGGTCGCTCTGATTAACCCAGGACAATGTTTGTGTTAATTCTCCAGAATTAGCTTACTGATATATTATATGAGTTCATATAATTTGCTATTTACAATGCATAAATATGTGAGCTGTCACGCCCTTTATGCCAGGATCTTTTATTTAGGTATATAATAAGTTTTTACTTTTTACATTTCCATTTTAATGATATTTTATTTTTTGTTTTGATTTTTTGGTATTTTGGCGTGGCTAGCTGGCATATTTATATACTTATATACAATATGTAAAGAAAACCCTGTCCGATCCGTGAAGGTATTGTTAGGTATCGATAACTAATTCTACTAATGCCTACTAAGCCGGGCTAAACTTTTAAAAAAATCCCCCTAAAAAAATAAATATTATTTCGCAAAAAGAGGTAACTTAAAACATGTGCGGTATGCCATACAGGCGCGGGCGAAGAGGGAAAGGGCACGCGGCCGCGTCGCTATTCGCTCAGAATTATACCGCCAAAAATAATGTTGTCACTTTTTGAAAATTACCAAATTTTGGGGAAGTTGGAATTAATTCGCGGGAAAAAAAGATTATTTCAAAATTCACTAGTATTGTCATTATGATGATTATGTAAAATTTCATATGTTATTTGGTCATGTGTTTACCTAACCTTTAATATCCTTACGGGTCGGACAGGGTTTTCTTAACATATTGTATATACGCCGCCAGCGACTTCGTTCGCGTGGAGTTAGTTATGCTCCGCTCCTATTGGTCGCAGCGTGATGTTATATAGCCTAAAACCTTCCTGGATTAATGGGCTATCCAACGCAAAAGAATTTATCAAATCGGACCAGGAGGTCCTGAGATTAGCGCGCACAAACAAACAAACAAACTCTTCAGCTTTATATATTAGTATAGATATATTTTTTATTATTTTTTCTCTTGTACTACTGTGCCTACATAGTATTGTATAAACTATTGTGTTTTTTTTTTTCTAAATGAACAGACAGCTGTGCTGGTGGGGAGTTTCTTCCGCCACTTCTTCTTCCCAGCCAAAGCACTTAGCAAATGTCGATGGGTGGGCGTTTTGGGAGACTGTTTTATGTAATATTGACGTTCAAAAAGTGCTGATTCTCGGCTTAATTTGAATAAATGACTTTTGATTTTGATTTTAAAAAGATGTGTGCCCACAAAGGTACACCCCGACACGTTTTTTCAGACAACGGAACGAATTTTGTGGGCGCCTACAACAAGAATTTTAACAATGCAAGACGTTCAAGACTTCGGAATTCTTCGATGAGATGAACCACTTACAAATTGAGTGGCAGCCACTCAATTTGTACCTAAGTGGTTTAAAATGCCACTCAATTTGTAAGTGGTTCATTATTAAAAATCCATACTAATATTATAAATGCGAAAGTAACTCTGTCTGTCTGTCTGTCGGTCTGTCTGTCTGTCTGTCTGTCTGTCTGTCTGTCTGTCTGTCTGTCTGTTACGCTTTCCCGCTTAAACCTCTCAACCGATTTTGATGAAATTTGGCATAGACGATCTTTGGACCCTGAGAAAGAACATAGGCTACCTTTTATTCCGGAAAACTGATATTCCCGAGGGAAATCTAAAAAGCGCGATATAACCGACCTCCACGCGGGCGAAGCCGCGGGCGGAAAGCTGGTATCATATAAATATAGCCAGTATTGGGATTTTAAGGATTTATTGATCTGGCAGCCACCTTGGCCCTGGATCTAATGAACCGCCCAAAATTTCTTAGTATTGTATAATTACTTGGCACACGTGTGAGCACAATGTACCTGCTGTAAAGCATCTATTTGCTGGGTTAGTCTTTTTTATTCACTTGATTATGCTCTGGCTGTTGAGATTATGTCATGCTCACTCAAATGTCTCGCTGGTGGTGGCGTGTGTGTTGGGTCATTAGATTCCCTTCATTATGTTTGAGCTGAATGATGCTGATCCATACGTCATGTTCGTGAACGGACGCCGTCAGAGGGGACTGGTCATCTCTTAGCTGCCACGGCGTATTTTAATTTCCGAATTGTTGTTTTTTTGTGTTTTTCATAATGGACGCTCTCAGCGTACAATATATTTTTGCATCGGTTTCACGGTTGATAGGAAGAACAATGAATCATCATCATTCTTACATTAATGATGTAATAAAATATTTGTATCAATAGCTTGATAATTTAAAAGAGTGTCCATGGAGTTTCTTGCCTGTTCTTCCATAGGTACCTTTGGAATGGGTAACTAGCTTCATCTTACTGACTGATCAACCTTCTGACAATTCAAAAGTGCCTGTAACTGGTTTATTTTAAATAAATGCTTTGATTTTAATTTGGACCGGACTGATTCCCTACTAGCCCGAGCATCCGGCAGGTAACTCTCTACAACTGTGCTGTCATCTGCATACCCATAGATACCGGGCATCAGCAGATCGTTAATGTGCAGCAGGAACGGAGTTGCAGAGAGAACAGACCCCTGAGGAACACCGGCATTAGTCGACATGGGCTCAGATGAGCATTTGCCGACAACAACTCGGAGGGACCGGTCAGTCAGGAAGTCTTTTACCCAGCCAGTCAAGCCAGGGGAAATGCCGTACGCTGGAAGCTTACTCAGACCAGCATGCCATACCCGGTCGAAGCCTTCGAGACATCAAGGGAGACAGCAATCGCTTCCCCATTCTTCTCGAGGGCCTCGCCCCACAAGTGAGTGGCATACACTAGTAGGTAGGGCATACAATACCCGTGAATTTCTTTTTACCGGTAAAAAAATCGGCAATAGAAATATTTTTACCGGTAAAAACAGTAACTTTTGTGTTTTTTGTTCAGAAATATGTAACAAAATGATTGGGTAGTCTTAAAGCAGTAAATAAATAAGTATACACAGCATATGGTAGTAAACATGTTAAACATTGCTTAAATGAGCATATGAACACAAATTTTAAAAACATGACCTTTACTTTGGCGCTATCAATCGTAAATCTCGCATATTTATATATATTTAGAGAATTTTCATTTCCAAAACGCAGCCAGCCTACGGACGCTGGTAAATCTATATCGAGCCCATGGAAGGTCCGAAAAAAACGTCCGTATAATTCCTTACCTTGCCATACCCCCATGCGATCTTTAGTGTCAAGTAGGTATTACTGGTTTGCACCAGTTCTCTTAAGTCAAGGAGAGCAGAGTGAGTCCCTTGTCAACCGCGACCACATCTCGATTCCTTCTTACGTCGGTTTTAGGAAATATTCCCTGGGACCGCATATCTTGCGATTGTGGTGGGTCTTAGCTTTTAAATAGCTCATAACCGATGACAGTGGGTGATGCAATCGATTTGTATTCAGCAGCGTATGGACCCTCCTATCCAGGGCGTCCAGTTCAGTCTGAGTCCATTTGAGTATGCCGAAAGGGTTCATCAAAACTGGCACCTTGACCTTTGAAGGCGCGCACCTTATTTCCGCCTGATAGAAGACTATTTAGTACTTCTTTCAGGCGGCCGAAGAAGTATTTCTTCAACGATTGCTTCATATCAGTAACGTTGATACCCAACGCTTCCAGCATACCCAATATTTATAGGTTTCAGATGCAAGAGCGCTCTAAGGTTTATGGAACCCGTGAGTTGGGTTCCCATGGATCCCACAATCTCTCCTCGCTTTGCATGCATGGCCACACATTTGTCCACACCAAATGCCATCCTGATAACGCTACTGAAAGTTACAGTAATTTTCAGTAGGCCCTTGAGTTGCAAATTGTTGGGAGCATAGAGTTATAAGTTTTCCATATCGACGCTTGAAAGGCAATCATATTTAACCGGCATAAATTCGTAAATTGCGTTTTAGACACCAAACGTAACGTAAAAAATATAACTCAATTTACGATTTTTTGTCGCTTAGATATGATTGCCTTTCAAGCGTCGATATCAAGGAGGTGCGATATAACCTGACCACCTCTCCTCAGCCGACAGCCTAGACGTGTATTCTCCAGCAATGTGCTTAGAGGATTCAAGGCTAAGCAAAACCAAAGTGGATTCAAACTAACGCCCTCGAATAACCTCGCTCGACTCTTATCGGTTCGCTATTCCTATGAATATCTCGACATCCTGGACAGCGGAGGAATTACCCATACACGTCATCAGGATGGTGTATAGAGTTGCATCAACTTTATACAAATCTAGCACCCGCATGGGCTAAGGCCGCATGGGGTTTTTGTAAAGAAACGATTGAGAAATGTAGTCACTGCGGGGGTCCTCATTTGAAGGTGAATTGCACGGAATGGCTCGCCATTGCGCCTCCATCTTGCTGCAACTGTACGCATGCTAAGATGGATGCGACGGAACACAATGCATTTGATGCAGAGTGCCCAATAAGAATGAGATGGACGCCTTGGCTCGAGCCACCATAGCTTATTGCTAAGGGCACCCTGCAGAACAGCCGACGATACCTAGCGGTCCAGGCCAACCTACAAAGTAGTGGCGACAAACGAACTTATGCAAGAGGCCAACCAGAAAAAGATCGCGATAGCGATGCTGCAGGAGCCCTATGTAGGTATGATCGGGAAGGTGAAGGGATATAGAGGACCGAGAATATTTCAGAGCATTAAGGAAGAAAGTGGGATAGTGAAAGCTGCAATAGCAGTCTTTGATGACGATCTGAAGGTCACACAATGCCCAAAACTCACTACGCACAACATCGCTGTGGTGAAAGTCCGAACAAGTGCCTGGGAACTGACAGTAGTAAGCTTCTATATGGAGCCCAACAAACCGGTCTAGCCTTACACGGAGCAGTTGAAAAGAATGGCGGAGGAGGTTGAACAAGGGAAATTCGTAATAGGAGGAGACACAAACTCTAAAAGCACCTGGTGGGCGAGCAGCATAATAGATCACAGAGGGGAGATAGTGGCGGGGACGTTGGATGAGCTGGACCTGCAGATACTGAACCGGGGAACCGAGCCCACGTCCGACACGATTCGAGGCACCAGAAGATTCTGTAGCTGCGTGGACATAACTTGCTGTTCCACTAACATTTGATGTTACAACATGTTTAGAATTGGTGACTGGCAGAAGATATAACATGTTCTGACCACAAGGCAATCCTGTTTGACCTTTAATTGGAAAAATCAAAGGGTGTAGATATAGAAAGAGCAACCAGACTGTACAACCCAAAAAAGGCCAAATGGAGCCAGTTTCGTGAGAAACTGGCTCAACTTTGGACAGAAAAAAAAGCATAAATAAAGCAAATATGGATAGAATACAAATGTAGAAGAATTATAAAATATAAATCATAGATACATAGATACCATAACCGAAGCATGTGAACAAACAATACCAAAAAATAAGAAGAGAAAACAAACAGGATTGCCTTGGTGGACGGAGGAATTGACCAACCTAAAGAAAGACATGAATGTCAAAAAACGTAGAATCTCCTGCGCATGACCAATACGTCGAGACTGGGTAGCGGAACAGTATCTGCACCCCATACAGAAGTACGAGTTAGTACAGAGATTAGAGAGAGAGAGAAGGGGTCAGACAACAAGCTGGAAGACCTTCTGTCAAAAACAAGACCGGGAAAGTATGTGGACGGGATTTATCGCGTAATAGGCCGGACAACATCAAGGCAAGAAGACGTCCCACTGCTTCTAAATGGGAAGCCCCTGAACCCGAAGGAATCAGCCAGCTTGTTGGCTGACACTTTCTACCCTGTAGACGGAGCCCAACACGACGACACGGACCACAAGTTAATGCGAGAAGCAGCGGATTACGTGAATGTGTGGAAACATGTGACCCCCCATTCACTTTAGAGGAGCTGAAGTGGGCCGTGTCGAGCTTCAACCCTAAGAAGGCACCAGGGTTAAATGGATTGACCGCAGACATCTGTGTGACGGTAGTGATGCTGGATATAGAGGTGTTCCTGGCCTTGACTAATAAATGTCCAGATCTTTCCCATTTTCCTGCGAAATGGAAGGAAGCGGTCGTAATCGTTCTGCGTAAGCCAGGGAAAGAAGATTAAACCCTCCCCAAGTCGTATAGGCCGATAGGTCTATTACCAATACTGGGGAAGGTGTTAGAAAAAATGGTGGTCACAAGAATCAGGTGGCACACTCTGCCCGAGATGAGCCAGCACCAATATGGGTTTACGCCGCAGCGCGGTACCGAGGACTCTCTCTATGTCATGATGCAGCACCTAAAAGATAAGCTTAAACAAAAGAAGCTAATAACGCTAATATCACTGGACATAGAGGGAGCCTTCACCAGCGCCTGGTGGCCCGCAATACGATGCAGGCTGGCAGAGTCAAAATGTCCCGCCAACCTGAGACGCTTGATTGACAGTTACCTGTCAAATAGGACAGTGCGTGTCAGATACGCTGGGGCAGCACTCTGCCCCAAAGTTGACCCCTTTGTGGTCTGTCTGCTAAGGTTGTGTGCAGGGATCGATAGCGGGTCCAACTTTTTGGAATCTGCTGTTGGATCCGCTGCTTAAAGATTTAGAAGAAAGAGGTGACTACTGCCAGGCGTTCGCGGACTATGTGGTCCTGATCTTCTCGGGGGACACAGCACTGGAGGTACAGGAGCAGGCCAATGCCACCTTAGCGCATGTTCAGAAGTGGGGGGTCAAAAATAAACTCAGATTTGCGCCACATAAAGCCAAGGCAATGGTGATTACAAAGAAACATAAATATGACTCACCACTCCTGAACATGGGCGGGGAAGCCATTGGGCTTTCAAGAGAGATCAAGATACTTGGCCTAACCCTCGACGACAAATTGACGTTTAACACACACGTGTCAAGTGTATGCCGTAAGGCAATTGACTTAAACAAAAGGTTGTCGAGGGCGGCCAAGATACACTGGGGATTGAACCCCGAGGTGATAAGGACCATATTCATCTCAGTAGTGGAGCCTGTCGTCATGTATGCGGCAATGTCCTTAAAATGTTGTTGTAGTCTGTAAGCAATTTTGTAAGACCTGATATTGTTTATGTAACTTTTTTGTAATATTGTTGCATATTTAATTATTGCTGGTTAAATATTGATACACTGTTTGTTCCGTTCCCGCAAACAAAACGTGAAAACGGTTTTGCGGGGCATAGCATTTATCCTATTGTACACGTGGAGATTAAGAAAATAAATGATAATAATAATAATGTGCATGGGCACCAGCTGCGGAAAAGTTGGGGGTAAAAAAGCAATTAGCGGTAGTGAACCCGGGATTGCTCAAAAAATAGTGAAGTCATATGGGACCGTCTCCCTGAACTCGGCCTCTTGACCTTAGGGTCAAGGAAGCAGCTCTTCTCTATGAAGAAAAGAAAGGGTATTCACGGCGAGTGATTGGTGACTGAGCCATCGAGAGGCCAGTAAGCATTATAAAATCACTACACCCCGCGGAACACAAAGAAATAAAGTTCAGATGCGTGATGGCCCTAGCTAATGCGATAGCTTGAAGATAATGCCCTAAAAATTTACAAAGACGGGAGCAAAATAAAAGGAAGGGTCGGTGCGGCGCTATCCGTGTGGGACGGTGAAGCGGAGACCAAGAAACGAAAATTCAAACTGGAGCCGTCCTGCACCGTTTATCAGTCAGAACTGTTCTTAACTGGCTTTAAAGGGCGCCACAGAAGAGGCGTTGAAAAATGCAGCGCAATGTTACAAAATATTTTGCGACTCGCGATCTGCATTATAGACGATCACAAACGGCAATGCCCTTCACCCACTAGCTGTCGAAACAAGAGCCAACATAAACACCACCATAATATGTGGCCAAAAAGTTGAACTGTTTTGGATTAAAGCACACGAGGGGTTTAAGGTTTTATTAATATTATTTATTATTATTATATTATATAAGGGCAATGAAAGAGCTGATAGTCTCGCAAAAGAAGCTACATTAAACCTAAAAAGAAGCCCGACTATGATCAGTGCCCAGTCTCATTCGTCAAGCGACAAATCAGAATGGTGTCGCTTGACGAATGGAACAGACGCTATGTGACAGTGTGACAGAGGAAACCGCGAAAGTCACCAAAATTTTCTTTCCAGATGCTGTGCAGGCGTATACCGTAATAAAAAAGATTACGCTGGACCCATTATTGGTGCAAGTCATGACAGGTCATGACGGGTTCTCCGTTTTAAGTGCAAGGAGAGCCTGTATCTGCGACCCAAATAAAGAAGAGAGCGTCCTCCATTTGTTAGAAGAATGTCCTGTCTTTGGTAGAGGAAGAAATGACATTGAGAATGTAATAGAAACTCGAATTAATAAACAAAATATCAGTGTAATAATACAGGATAAAAATATTACAGGTAAATTTCTAGAATTCTGCAAACAAGTAGCGAAAGTAGTTGTAAATAGAAATAAGACAAAGTAAAGATCTACTGAATTAGTATTGTGGAATATATATAACTTAGCAAATAACAAACTAGTATAAGTAGCAGTAAGGAATGTATATTGTAAAAGATTTCTTTAATAGAGTAAATAGTATATTTAAGGGCTGAATGTAATAGAATGTAAGAATTGTATAACAATATGCATAAGAATAAATAAAGTTTGTTCTACTACAAACAGAAGGATAGGAAAAAAGGAAAATAAAGTCTCTGACTACAATATACAATATAATACTATACATACCAGGAGAGAACAGATAAGAGAAAAAAAAAAAAAACAGGTACTGCGCCAGAATGAACACATGGTATCATCATCCAGTATGTACAGTGTCAGCCACACCTTGGTCTAGTCGTTCCCAGCCCCTATAAACCCACCTTTCATTGCTCTGGGTGTACCGATCTTTTTGCTTTATGAAGTCGATGTGCTCCCTGAAACGGGTCATATAATGCCGAGGGCTGATATTTGTGCCTGAAAACGCCCGCCTTACAAAGGGCCTACTCTAGGACGAGATTTACCCTCCCTGAAGCAGATTAGTTTACCGATGAGTGCTCTGGCCCCACCAATACGGCGTTCAATCCTGCACTGCCAAGCTAATAAGGCTGGTTTCGTTCATCTAGCATCATTGGAAAATTTGACATGAGTTCGATAGTCGTTGTACAGTATAGTAATACGAGCTAATGAATGAAACGGAAAGTCACAAACGCTTACGTCAAAGCTACTGTCAACTGTCAAACATTACATAATTATAATGGAATGTTTGACGTATGCGTGAATAAATTATCAATGTTGCCCAAAAACATAAAACCGGCAAACTACCGGTTGCAGGCAGTTGGGTGTTAAACCGAACAATACGACCAACGATGCTAAGCCATAGGGAAATTGATCTGGAGACTGCGGGGACGCATGTGCTGCCAAACTCACTGGTGGTCGCCACATACGGGGAAAATACTACGGTCACTTTGAGACCCTACGTGAGATGATCCATGATGATCAAAATCGATCCATGGATCTCATCCGTATGTAAAATACGCGTATTGACACCAGCCCGTATTACTTACGACTACGGTCATAGCCGCATTTCGGCAAAAGTTGTAAGTGTGTATTGTTGTTCCTGTCCCACTGAGTAGCTTGTGAATTATTTGATACTAACATCTGAAGATTATTTTGTTTTTTTTTATATTACAAAGCTAATCCTAAATTTTACAAAGCTGATTACATCGCTGTTTGTGAAGAGTTCAAAAGATGCGATTGGGATGAGAAATTCCGTGATCTTACTAATAACTAATGTAAATGATATGCTTACAATTTTCTATGAAGTAGTTTATGATGTCATAAAAAACATTGTACCCTATAAAAAAAAAAAAAAATACCACCTTGTCTTCTTCTTCTTCCTCAGCCTATAGATGTCCACTGCTGGACAAAGGCCTCCCCCAAGGCTTTCCACGATGACCGGTCTTGTGCTGCCCGCATCCATCGGCTTCCCGCGACCTTCACCAGGTCATCGGTCCACCTTGTTGGGGTCTCCCTACGCTGCGTCTTCCAGTACGTGGCCGCCACTCCAGAACCTTGCTGCCCCATCGGCCATCGGTTCTACGAGCAATGTGCCCTGCCCACTGCCACTTGAGTTTAGCGACTCGCAGAGCTATGTCGGTGACTTTGGTTCTTCTGCGGATCTCCTCATTTCTGATTCGATCACGCAGAGAAACTCCTAGCATAGCTCTTTCCATTGCCCTTTGTGTGACTCTGAGCCTTCGTATGAGGCCCATTGTGAGCGACCACGTTTCAGTTCCGTAAGTCATCACTGGCAACACACACTGGTCAAAGACTTTAGTCTTGAGACACTGTGGTATCTTGGACGACGAGAAGATGTAGCGTAGCTTCCCGAACGCTGCCCAACCGAGCTGGATTCGCCGAGACACCTCTTTCTCGAAGTTGGACCTACCTAGTTGGACTTTCTGTCCCAGGTATATATACTCGTCAACAACTTCGAGTGCAGAGCAACCAACTACAATTGGAGTGGGTGCGACATGAGAGTTCGACATTATCTTCGTCTTATCCATGTTCATTTTTAGACCCACTTGTTGGGAAGCTCTGCTGAGGTCATTGAGCATTTTGCCCAAGTCTTCCAGGGTCTCAGCCATGACCACGATATCATCTGCGAAACGGAGATTAGTGATGTACTCGCCGTTGATGTTGATGCCAAGTCCTTTCCAGTCCAGGAGCTTGAAGACATCTTCCAACGCAGCAGTGAACAATTTAGGAGATATGACATCTCCTTGTCTCACTCCACGCTGCAGTTGGATCGGTTTCGAGTCCTGATCCTGGAGACGGACTGACATGGTGGCGTTTTTGTACAAACACTTTATCACCTCAATGTATCGATGGTCAATTTGGCACCGCTGGAGAGACTGTAGCACCGCCCAAGTCTCAATCGAATCGAAGGCCTTCTCATAGTCCACAAACGCCAAGCATAGTGGTTTGTTATACTCCTCGGACTTCTGTATAACTTGCCGCAGCGTATGAATGTGGTCTATGGTGCTAAAGCCTTTTCGGAAGCCTGCTTGTTCGGGAGGCTGGAAGTCGTCAAACCTGCGAGCGAGACGATTCGTGATGACCCTAGAAAACAGCTTGTAGACATGGCTCAGGAGGGATATCGGTCTGTAGTTTTTCAGGAGGGTATTGTCACCTTTTTTGAAAAACAAAACCACCACGCTCCTGTGCCACGCCTTAGGCGTTTCGCCTTTAAGAATGACGGAATTAAATAGCTTCTGAAGCGCTTTAAGAACCGGTTTGCCACCCGCTTTCAGAAGCTCAGCTGTAATTCCATCATCTCCAGCCGCCTTATCGTTCTTGAGCTGTTTCAGGGCCATACCAATCTCGTACAGGCTGACGTCCGGGATATCGTCGGTGTAGTGTCGGGTTAGTCTGGCTCTAGGATCATTAGCCAGGCTTACAACAGGTGCGTGTGTTGATGTGTATAACTCTCCGTAGAATTTCTCGATCCCACCCAAAAGCTCGGGCTTGGAAGTGACGATCCTACCATCCCCAGTCTTCAGCTTCGCAAGTAGACTCTGTCCAACAGACAATTCTCGTGCGAACACTTTGGAGCCTTTGTTCCGCTCGATAGCCTCTTTAATACAATTTGTATTAAATTGGCGTATATCGCGAGTCAGAGACTTTGAGATCTGTCTGTTAAGGCATCTGATGCGCGAAGCGTCATCAGGGGATTTTAAGATCACCTCCCGTCTTTCTTCCATTAGCCGGCGGGTGGGACCGGAGATCTTCTTCTGTCTTTTTGAACGGAGGGTTTTGTAGAACTTAGACCCTTCCGTTTGGAGAGTTTCCACAAACCTGTTGTTGTAGTCGTCCACATCTACGCATTCACCGAGGCATTCGAAGCGGTTTTGTAGTTCAATCTGAAAGCTCTCGGGGTTTTGGAGTTGTGTTGACGCTGGACGGAGCGTAGACTTCATAAGTCGAGAGCGTTCGAGCCTAATGTTGAGGTTCAAGATGCCTCTAACAATACGGTGATCACTCCCGGTTTTTACCGCATGGATCACGGAGACATCGTTGAACACTTGCCTTCTCGTTGACATTATGAAGTCTATCTCGTTTTTGGTCTGACCATCGGGGCTGAGCCAGGTCCACTTGCGGTGCAATGGTTTCCTGAAAAAAGAATTCATCGCAAAGAGTCCTTCCCTTTCCATGAAATCCATTAGCATCTGACCTCTGGGATTCCGATTTCCAACTCCAAATTGCCCCACTTTCGTCTCGTCCGCCTCTCGCATGCCCAGTTTTGCGTTAAAGTCCCCCATGACAACGGTGTAGTGGGTTTTGGAGGAATGTATGGCTCTACTGACGTCCTCATACATGGCCTCCACCTCATCGTCAGAGTGTTTAGACGTCGGTTCCATATACCACCTTGGTTCTCCTTGAATTTAATTAGAGCTTTAAAAGAAAAATATAAATTTAGAAGACGTTTTAAAAAGTTTGGCAATCCAATGGATTATTATGAACTAAAGATACTGGGCACACGTTGTAAAAAACTTGCTGCAGACTGTTAAAGAAGCTACATAAATATGTTAGAGGAACAGATCTGCAAGAATCCAAAGTTACTGTGATCTTTCCTAAAATCAAAACGAGGTGGTTATAGTTCTTATCCGGGATCAATGTCTAATGGTCACATTACTGCGTCTGACGGCAATCATATTTGTAATCTCTTTTTATCGCAGTTTGCGTCTGTTTATAATGATGTTGATGACGAAGATGATAATAATAAAAGTCTCATAAGTACTGAGGGCTTCTGCAAATTAAATAATTATAGTCAATATTTCAAACTTCCTGTAATTGATGAAGAAGTTATTTTTAAGAAACTTGAGAGTATAAACTGTGCAAAAGGAGCTGGCCCAGATGGTATTCCTCCCATTTTCATAGCCAACTGTGCTAAATATTTGGCTAGACCACTTTCATTAATCTTCAACTATTCAATGCACACAGGAATTTTTCCTGATGCGTGGAAGTCAGCCAAAATAGCACCTATCCATAAGTCAGGGCCTGAGGACCTTATCAACAATTATAGACCTATATCGATTTTATCCTGCCTTGCGAAAATATTTGAATCTATTATTTGTCCTTATTTGATAAACTATTTTAAATCTTATCTTAGTATTTACCAACATGGCTTTGTTAAATCTCGATCTACAGTTACAAATCTGGTAGCATTTGTTGAAACGATAACAATGGCACTAGAACTATTGTTGTACTCACTACGGAATCTCAGAAACAGGTGCACGAAGGACGGTGATAATAGAAAGAGTTAGAAATTACAACTAAGTACACGTGGAAAGTACGAAAACATTTTGAAAGTAGGTACGAAATAATGTTTTTATTTGAGTCCCTCCGTGAGTAGTGAGAAAGGGTCGTAAAGTGGAATGATAAACAGGCAAGGCAACTTCAAGTACCTATTTATCAAAATGTATTTATCCGCCTCGAGAGAGTCCAAGGAGGTGTGTTTACAATTATGTTGTCTCTTCCACGGAGATATGAAACATGTATGTCCAGAAACACAAAAGCCTTTTTAAAACATCTTTTTAAAACAGCGGCAGATGTAAGCACTAGAAATCGCCGAGACCAATTTAGGCTTGTTTTAGAGGAAATCCCTCGATCAGCTAAAAATCAAAATCAAAATCAAAATCAATTTTATTTGTATAACATAGGTAGTGAATACAATTCTTAAATTTATGTTTATAGGTCGCTATGTTATGCTAAGAAGCGTACAAATATAAATAGAGCAAAAGCTCCTTAGCTATGACCGTCCGATAAATAATAAACTACCATGTGAGATTAAATTACTAAATAACAGATTGTTTAAAATTCACTTGTATAAATGGCTAAATGACAATATTTTTTATAGTATTAAGGAATACCTAGAATATAAACCAACCTAGAATATTAACAATTTTGCATGCTGCAGATATATTTAACATATATTACTGAATAGGAAGGAAGACGGCAGTTGAGGTGATACAATGTTAAACCTAACAACACGACTAACTATGCTGCGCCAGAGGGAGATTGGTCTGGAGACCCTCCTCGAACACACACATTTATGCATGTCACAATATTTTTATGTGATTCTGTTTAGTTTTTCTATCATATAAATTATTGCGGACTGTGTTTTTGTAATTCTAGTGTATGGCACTCGTGGGTTGCAGCTGAAAATCAGAGTCAGATGGTACACTTTGTGTTGTCATCTGACATTATGCTGAGCTGAGGCCCTTTTGGCATTACACGCCAAGTTTTTTATTTATAGTTTTAAATATATGTATTTTGCTGTAATGTCAATAAATGCATTTTCTTCTTTCTTTCTATATACCGAAGCAAAACATGTATGATCTTATCTTTGTAATGTAACACCTTTATATCATCATCATCATCACAGCGTTAATCCCAGTCGCATCCGAAGCCTTTTCAGCTTGGGAGTCTAGGGTCAGCTTTACCAGTCCAACTGCTGAAATGGCTAAACTTCGACATTTTCCGTGAAGCGACTGCCGTCTGACCTCCACAACCCGAAGGCGACATCGAAGCATTGCAGTTAGACCTGTTGGACTCTTTTGCGGGCTCCAACAACCCGTAACGACTGCCACTAGATGTTTGTATGGCAAGCGGGACCAACGGCTTAACGTGCTTTCCGAGGCACGACCAGACCAGTGCAAGTATTCATATTCATGCATACAAATACTTGCACTGTGCGGGGATCGAACGCGCGCCACCTTGCGCAGCGGCCGCGTCCGCTACCGCTACGCCACGGGGGCTGTCAATGTAAGACCTATATATACCATGTTTTATGCAAATAAATGAATATGAATATGATATTCAACTATACAGCACTAATCCAACTGCAAGGTAATCTCTGTCAGACAACTTTATGTGCTCCTGTGTATCCTACACAAATACTGAGCACGTCCCTCAAAGGAACCGACTGGACGACTCGAGCACAATGTTATTCATCCTGTTTGCCATAGAGTTGCCTTTGATAAACTTCAATATTACATGTTATAAGCATGTGTATGTTATGTAGTATGTACAATTTTTTAAACAAAAAATTGAAAATTTCCTGCCTTAAATACCTACCAATGCAAAACTTTACTTAGAGACTATCTTCTAACAATAAATTATAATAACACTGGGGATATTCTGCTGGGTATATCACAGTGATGTTGATTTAATTAAAAATTCGTCCATGTAAGGTATGCACAGGCTACACCTTGTGTTTACACACCTACACCTGCTTACTATGTAGTAGTAGTGTGTGTGAGTGCGTGTGTGTACACGCTCTCATACACATACACCTTCCTCCATACACTCACACCTTTCACTTACCATTTAGTCCATCTTTTCTCATTTATTTGCTTTTCTTTATTTCACTGTTCATTTCCACCAATTTGCATAATGTAAAACCATCCTGATTTCACTAGAATTATGGCTTTGTATCTCCCGGAGAACCATTGACTCGTAAATCACAGGCCTTCACCTACCTACGTAGTTTTGGAATAAGAGTACTTATGTATTGTTCATTTATGATAAGCCTTATATTTACAAATGCTAATATTGATCTATCACCACATTATTGTTTATAACAATGCGAATGTCAGAAAGGAAATAAATATTATGTATTAAAAAAGGCTGTGAAAGGTTATACCTACTTTAAATTTGGTCTCATAAATTAAATTGTAAAAATATTTTATAAAATAAATTGTATCAAAATCGGTTCAGTAGTTTGGTTTTTAAACCAAAATTACCTACGGGCCAAAATTCAAATAAACCAAATTGCCTCGTGTGGTTGCTAGCCTTTTTCCAATGTTTTGGGATATTCATCGTGTCCATCGGATGCAGCTGGCAAGTTGCTTTTAGCACTGCGCCGTTTTCAAAATTATATGAAGCAGTTAGGCTGTGAGCGGTGGGTCTGTAACCACAATGCAAAAAACAAAAAAACATTCAAAAAACTTAGTGGGATGTTTTGAAGGTGTATTATTTTCGTAAATGACACACACAGACACAATGACTGTTATTGTAAAGTAGAAACAAATATTTTCAATGTGCCTTTAGGTGTAGATCTATACACCTAAAGGCACATTGAAAATATTTGTTTGTAGAACGTAGATACGTTCTACATAAGAATTTGCCAGAAACATGAATCCAACTCATACATACTTACATAATACCAACATGGGTCTGAACATAGATATCAGAAATAAAGAAATCGGTTCTAACGCGCAATTTTTTCTAGGTTCGATGTCGCCAAAAAAATTTACACTCACATGCACGTATGAATAAGTACACTGTTCCAGGCGTACATTGACTAATCTTGACCAATCATTGATCAACACACACATTTAAACTGACACACACAAACGCTGCTATTAGCCCTTTCAACCACCTAAACATGCACTACAACATTCAACAATTTTACACCAACGCTCTAGTGCTTGAAAGTCGATAAACTATTTATCGATATGCAATTTCTTGCGTGTCACTTTCAAGTTATAGACTTGTAGAAGTTGATTTACTAAATGGTTTTACTTTTGCGAATATTGCAAATTTATTTCTATATTCACTTAATTTTAAAGAAATAAAAAAAAAACATTTTAACAGGAGAATATTATAAGCAATAAACTCTTTTTTTTTTTTAGTCTCACTTTTTTAATATTACAAACAAGTGCTTGATCGCGATCTGAGTGATGCAATCGTTGATAGAATCGTTGTTGGTGTTGTTGGATGGTTGATAGTTGCTGGATGGTTACATTTATTTAAATAATAGTCTTCTGGAATCACAATCAACAATATAAAATAAACTTTAATATATTCAAACAAGATATAGGTACTTCTTCTTACTTCATTTTCACTAATTTATTAAAATTAGTGAAAATGAACACTCATGATGCACTTTTAATGCCATTTTTCGTGTTTATACTATCCTGCAAAAACGACTTTATTTATATAATTACCTTTTACGATTACTTATTTAAAAATATTCTTAGCATAAAATACTTATATATTCAGTTAGACAAACCGCTGCGCTGCAAAGACAAGACGAAGTTTTAAGGTTCCCTTTTCCTTTTATATGGCTAAAAATATTATTATTCAAAATGTACAGACCATATTATACTATTTTCTGTGGGCCACCAATCAGGTTCTCTTCCAGTTGAAACTTATCCATTAGTGTTTAACAGATTTTTCACGTGAAAACCTGGAATAAAAATACTACATGAGATCTGATCTGATTGATTCGATCCAAAGATAATACACAAGGTTAATTTTAAATACTATTTAACTGTGATACAGGCATTATAAGTTGTACGACATTATGTGCATAATAATTTTAGCTGTGTCATATTTTGCGACAAAACAGCAATGTTTATAAATCTAAAAATAAATATACCAAATTCCCATTGCTCTGCAAACATAATTTTCGATAGTACAAATTTACTAGCTACATCTCTAGCTCTCGACGTCAAGCTGCAGCCCTACCACGTTACCGATCGGTTTGATTTGGGCGATATCCATTACATTTTCTCGGTGGTAGGCCATTACATCGGCTGCCGGCGGAAGTTACCACCCACCAGACAAAGTCTTGCCGCCAAGCGATTCGTCGTGTTCCGGCATGATGTCTGGTGAAGCCGTACGGAGGACGGGTCTGAGCAGTTGTGTTGCGATGTGTGGCGGGTACGATGCGCCAAATGTTGTTGTCTCGGGAATTTGGTCGTGGAGAGTCTCCAGATCAATCTCCCTCTAGCGCAGCATCGTTTGGTCGTGTTGGTCTTGGGTTTAACATTGCATCACCTCGCTCAACTGCCGTCATCCTTCCTATTCCTAAGTTTTTTAAGTGAATAGGCTTAATAAACTAGTGCGCTTTACACTCAACGATTGCATCACTGCTTACCATCAGGCGGGATTGCAGTCAAGCACTAGTTTATAATTATTAAAAAAAAAAGTCCCAAATATTACTGCTAACATAAGTACAACACCCGGCAAGCAATGTACTGCGTTCATTTGTTCGATTGAAGTTTTATCGCGTAATAGTTGTCTGGAATTTTTTGGAACATTTTTGTCAATATTTTTATTATAATATATGTATTAAACACAAGTATTATAACACTTACTTATGGGAAGTGATACCATAACGTTTTAGATTACTTGTAGGACTTCGATTTTTGCACACAATCACAGAACAAGTCAGCATTTAAAAAAAAAACATTTTGAAGCAATGTGCCCATTTTGCTCCTATTGCGTTCTCACGGGTTACGTCCCCGAAACCACTCTATTAAATTTAATATCTCTGTGGGTCTGAACCTATATATGTTTACGGTTGTAATAATTCCGTTTATTATGTAATGCATACGTTAATAGGTTTAATGGTTATAAAGTTATACAATTAGAAACTATATGTGGGGCCCTCAGGCTTAAAAGGTTGGTTAAACGAGATGTGTATACTTTCTCTGCACAGTTGTTACTTATTCCATAAAACAAATGTATATCGAGTAATGTCACACAACTATACTTAAGTATTTCCGTATCTAATAGAAATCTCCATTAGAAAAAACAAAGGTTCTCGAAATCTTGGATATAGGAAAGAACCTGGTAATTTTTTTTCTCATTTAATTTCATTCATTATGTAGCTATTCCAACAACCATAACTACCTACTAGCAAAAACAAAACCTCTCAGGTAATTTTTTACTCGATACACCCGCTTATTAATTATTCGTACGAATTAATTCACCTGCAAAGTGCGAATCGTTACTGTTAGACAGACTCTCAGAGACGGTTCGCCCGTGTAGGTCCAGTATATTCGTGCCGGTCGACTAATACCTCAGTCGATAAAACGTAATCTTTTGATTGATTTTGGCACTATTTCGATTTATGTCAGTTGGATTTAATGGAGATTGTATACCTAATAACAGTGTTAAGATTAGTGTTTACTGATTAGAACTAACCCTTAAAACGAATTTATAGAACCTACATGTAAGAAATTCAGAGTATATACAGTACCTGGGTAATTTAGAGCATGTAGTAGGTTAATTTACGCAATTGAAATGACAATTCTCGTATCTTCAAATGTGTCCCAATTAATTTATTGTACCTACATGTAAGTACTTCAGAGTATATACAGTAGGTACCTGAGTAATTTAGAGCATGTAGTAGGTTAATTTACGCAATTGAAATGACAATTCTCGTATCATCAAATGTGTCCCAATTAATTGGATTTTTTAGGACTGTGTTTGTAATAAAAAGTGGTAAAAAATAGACTGCAAAACTCAGTTCAACAGCACTTAGTGCAAATAACGATAAATATTCTCAAGAATGAGCACCATGATGGACAATTGAAGTATAGGTATCATTATTAGAAAATTGTGAAAATATAAAAAATAACTAAAATCACCAGTTATTGACACCTAGGATCCAGTTGTCCATACCCAGTGGCCGACAGTTACCCAGTAATGGACTTCCAGTCATCGACACTGAACAACATAAATTATGACTGATATAATAGTAGGTATTTGGGATTTGTAAGGAGAAAAATAAATTAATACAGTTCAATTTGAATCATTATATTAATTTAAATTAAAAGAGTTACCTATCATCATCATCATCATCATCACAGCGTTAATCTCAGTCGCATCCGAAGCCTTTTCAGCTTTGGAGTCTGGGGCCGCTTTACCAGTCCAACTTCTGATATGGCTAAACTTCGACATTTTCCTTGAAGCGACTGCCGTCTGACCTCCACAACCCGAAGGCGACATCGAAGCATTGCAGTTAGACCAATTGTTGGACTTTTGAGGGCTCCAACGACCCGTAACGACTGCCACTAGATGTTCGTATGGCAACCGGGACCAACGGCTTAACGTGCTTTCCGAGGCACGATCAGACCAGTGCAAATATTCATATAATAAAATAAATAAATAATAATAAATATATACGGACAAATCACACAGATTGAGCTAGCCCCAAAGTAAGTTCGAGACTTGTGTTATGGGATACTAACTCAACGATACTATATTTTATAATAGATACATATATAGATAAACATCCAAGACCCAGGCCAATCAGGAAAAGATCGTTTCCCATCATGACCTGGCCGGGGATAGAACCCGGGGCCTCCACGTCGCAGGCAGGCGTGTTGACCGTTGCGCCACGGAGGACGACAAATACGACGATATTCATGCATACAAATACTTGCACTGTGCGGGGATCGAACCCGCGCCATTTTGCGCAGCGGCCGCGTCCACTACCGCTACGCCACGGAGGCTGTGAAAAGAGTTAATTATGTAATCATTAAATATACCGTCTGTAACTTAATGCCATTTGTGCACAAAATTTCGAGAGGTGCAAAGTAAGATGCGATTTGTGGGCATCTAAAAAAACAGAATTGGCTTCTGTATTTTCTGCTTTTGAAGCCACGGGTTGAAGATATTAGACACATATTCATAGAATGTGCTGCTGCCCATCCACCCACTTTCATACTTCCCTATCGCCCAATTTTCAGGCACACTGACTGCGACATGTGACGGGATTCGTTCGTAGTTGTAAACTATCATGGGTGGGGCAAGCTGTCCAGCAGCATTTCCGGTAAATAAAACTATTAGATTTTCTTTTTCGTCACCACATGCAGAGTAAAGATGTTTATCCCCTTTTTTGCTACAACACGGCCTGGTTTTGGTGATAAAAAAATGCACTCTCGTCAGCATTGAACATTCGGTTTGGATCTTTGACTAGTTCTTTTAAATTATTTTCATCTAAATAGCCATCTATTTCTTGAAACCGCTTTCTTATATCTTTTTCAGATTCGTTGTCCCGAGCCATAGATACCTAGATTTTCCGGCAATTTTGCAGTCAAAATTGAATGCCTTTTTTAGGAATAACTTGCAACACTTTTTTCCAGGTCTGTTGTTTGTAAATTAGTTCGATATTATTTCATCCTTTATTATTTTTTGCACACTGTCTAGTAGGCCATCTTTTAAAATGGGAAAGTGTTTTTCAGGCATGTCTAAGAGCCACCTAAACAAAATTTCTTCATGCTCATTGAAAAGGATTGTTAGGCCCTATTGTACACTTTATAGGAGTCTTACCAGATATTTTATTATAAATTGTTACACAAGGCACCCCAAATGATTTAGCAGCAATGGAAACCTTCTCTTCACTGCGAACAGCTTTCATGGCATGGTTCATCTGTTCTGGTGTATAGTTTTGTCTTGGAGCCATCTAAAAGAAAACATAAAAACCAGTAATGGACACTCATTGGATCCAGTAGTCGACACTTTGTTCTTTACTGGTACGTGGACTCTAATTTGTTTATTTTAGAAATGCAATTAAACTGCATGGAAAAAGGAATCAGAATGGTGTACCAACTCAAAAATAATTATGGACATGTGTCCATTACTAGAGAAAGTATGTATGTCGGAACCAGTTAATGACACTGGCATAACCTTATGAAATAATTATAAATTATATCTCTCATTTCAATGCTTAGCTTTAAAATCAATTAGAATTCAGTTACAATAAATAACAAACATATAATTAAAAAAAAAAAAATAGACTCACCTTCTTAACGATTATGTACTTAGGTAAAATTGGATTTTTCCAGAGGAAAACTAACTTGGTGTAATGTTTACTTCGCCAACTTGATACAAAACGGCTGATCGCACTGACGTATAATTATGAGGCGAATAATAGATCAGTCTCTAAGATTAAGTGTTCCTATACCAAAATATGGGTGTGCATGGTTTGTTTTCTTTCAATAAAGGTAAAAAGTGTCCATCACTGGGGTCTTGTCCATCACTGGGTCTTTCACCCTATTTCAATTTACTCCTTACCTACATACTGAATGTTTCAAAATTTGGAATTTCAATGAGGAATTTGGCTGAACAAGAATATGAATTTTTGGAATAATTTATAATTTGGAAACATTTCAGTATGGTTGACTTAGACAAACTGCGTCTCGATCTATTTCAATGGCCTTTTACTATGACGGGCTTTAATGTTTCTAAAAACACGAGATGGCGCATGTAGGTAAGTACCAACATTGCCAACCAAAATATTCACGCATTGCTAACCACGGTGCCATTACGTGCGTTCCACACTATATTATTTCAGAACATACATGTAATTAACGCGTAAATACAATTAATGAAACAATAGTGGCTTTGGTTATATAATCATGATATAAACGCGGTTTCTTTTATAATGTTTTAGCATTGGGCCTTTTTAAGTTAGATAAGGTGTAATAATTTTATGAATGAATAGTGTGTAAAGGCAAAATATATAGGTGCAAAATTTTAAACAGTAGGTTTTGCGTACGTGTATAGGTACCTACACATTTACAAACAGCTACGTGAACAGATGCCAAAGAAATCACAATATATAGAATTGTTACGATTACTAATAATATCTAAACAACAACATTCAAAAATAAACCTAAAGTTTACTCCATAAAGCTTGTATTGCCACAAAGCTTACGCATAAATACCTAAAGTTCCGATGAGAGGCATCGAAAGGACCCTGTACCTTTCCCGCAGACTGCCACTGTGAAATAATACTACTATTTGGTAAGTTTGATACAAAAACTTCATCCACTCGTTTTGTTATTTACGCTGATATACAATATTATATCAGTGACTCGTGATTGTTTAAGCATTAAAATAACTAACTGCTTAGCTCAACATTTAATCAATGCATTTATTGTGATTAAACAATAAATAAAAATAAAACAATATGAGCAGATAGTATAAACCACAGTCTAAAAATCATACAGCCGTCCGACGAAGACGTCGAAGACGGTGTGAGGGACGAGACGCGAGTAAGTGGCACCCGAGCTGCGAACAAAACGATGTTCGTAGCTCGGTATCTTTCATTAAGGGCTAACACGTGTTTGTTTTTTATTTGTTTGTTTTATAATTTGATATGAGTGTCAATTTTGAGTATAATTGGGTTGCGTGTACCGAAAAAGCCATCATTTTTGACATCCAAAATGGCGGACGTCATTTTTTTATAATTTAATATGGGTGTCAATTTTAAGTAAATATAATTGGGGTGCTTCTTACGAAAAAGCTATCCTTTCTGAAATCCAAGATGGCGCCCGCCAATGTAGATTAATATGATATCGATGTTAATTCCGAGGTCGATTGGGGTGCTGGTTACGAAAATGCCATCTAAATAACTTAAATATATCTCCAGTTGTTCCCTTAGCTTCATCTAGTTAAAAAAAATAAAATAAACATGACGTGTAAAAGTGATCAGTGATCCTACTTGCTTAATAAACGATTTCATGTCATTTCATTTCAGCAAATTAATTAAATATAATACAGCTATCGATGTTGATCTGCAATAGATAAATAATTTCATAAATATTGTTTATTAGTGACAACCCTGGCCGATGCGTTCCTGTCTAGACGATGTCGGCATTTTACACGAGATCAAAGGCGTCGACCCACTTTATGATTTTATACTGTGGTTTATGCTATAGAATGGCAACACCGATGACATATTGGGTTAAATAATCAATATGGTCGATACAATTTTTTCTTTGTCGTATTTTTAAGGTATCACGCTATTTTTTCGAAGACTGGGCTTAAAATCTAATTTAAAATGACAAGAATTTGTGGTGTGCGAGGATAATAGTTATTATTAGCCCAGTTGTGATCGTTCAATGTTTAGGTATGTCTGTACCAGTTTGTTTACAAAATATATGATGTAGGATGAGTATAATGTTCTGAAAAAAGACAAAACAGCTGAACATAGACCCTCTTCCTTTTTTAAAGTTTGTTTAAAAAGTATAGACTTACTAGAAACGAATTGTATATTTTCTTGAAAATTTTTTTAACTAATAAATGTACAAAAGAAAATGTAACAAACAGCGTATCAGTGTATATCAACTATCTGTATTAGCTATACTTACCTTACACTTTTACAAAAAATGTAACCTACTTGAATAACAGCTAAACTAACCATTTTATTATTAATATATATTACTTTTTTTTTAAATAAAATTATAAAGTAGCGCTTGACCGCAATCCCGCCTGATGTTAAGCAGTGACGCAATCGTTGATGGTAAAGCGCACTAGTTTATTAAGAGCCTATTCACTCTAGCCTTAGAAACACCGCCGGTTGGCAAATTGTTCCAGTCCCTCGAAGTACGCGGTATAAAGGCCGAGGCGAAACGCTTCGTCCGGATCGTTAGTGGTTGATTGTTGGTGAACATAATTTTCTTGCAGTTTTCCAAGTGATGATGGAATTCGAGAATAATGAGCTGAAGTTATTCCATTTGAACCAACAACTAAAACAAGGTTTTATACATTTGCAATATGATGGTTGTCAATTTTTTGTCTTTCAAAGTGTATTGTATTTGTTACATCTGTAACACTTTGTATAAATAAATGTGTTGATTTCTAGAACATGGCTTTTTATTATTTTTTAATTTATTACGCAACGTAGCGCGCCGCTTCCTACACTTATTACAGCGGTGCGTGCGTGAGCGTGACTACTAGCTGGACTGCAGTGCTAGCTAGATTACCAAGGGCACCCGAATTGAGGCGCCTGGGTATGACTTGCGTTCCAAGCGTTTCTATTAAGTCAACGTACTGAAGACCTTATTCACTAAATTCATTTTGCATTTTATATACAATATGTAAAGAAAACCCTGTCCGATCCGTGAAGGTATTGTTAGGTAGCGATAACGGATTCTACTAATGCCTACAAAGCAGCGCTAAACTTAAAAAAAAAAACTCCCTAAAAAAATTAATATTATTTCGCAAAAAGAGGTAACTTAAAACATATGCAGTATGCCATACAGGCGCGGGCGAAGAGGGGCAGGGCACGCGGCACGCGGCGGCATCGCTATTCGCTCAGAATTATACCGTCAAAAATAATGTTGTCACTTTTTAAAAATTACCAAATTTTGGGGAAGTTGGAATTAATTCGCGGGAAAAAGAGGTTATTTCAAAATTCACTAATATTGTTACTATGATGATTATGTAAAATTTCATATTTTATTTGGTCATGTGTTTACCTAACCTTTATTATCCTTACGGGTCGGACAGGGTTTTCTTAATATATTGTATATCAATACTGCCTTTTACTGTATGTAATTTAATAAATATTTTCGAAGATATTACAGAGACATAGAGGCTGCGGCGCACAGGGGCAATGCGAGCCTGTAACTTGTTCCTATGTATGTTTAGATCTATAAAAGTAAGTAACGGGATGCGCTTTTCTTTAATAGATAGAGTGATTCAAGATAAAGTTATATATACCTAATATAATACATTTATTCGAGCGAAGCCGGGTCGGGTCGCTAGTATAAAATATAAATATAGTTCATGTTTTATTTTGTAGCTACCTCTTACTGTTATTAGATTTTTAATCAAAACAATTTTGAAGTTTATTAAATGTCCCAATTTTCTTATGAACAGCTCGTCAGCATTCTAGGTATTTATGTAACTTCTTTGACAGGTGCATAAAAATAGCTTCGCTGATGCATTTTATAGGAAGCTTTATGATTAAATTAGATTCTAGATTATATAACAACTGAGTTGCGAGGCATTTCTTTTTACAAGTTTTGTTCTGATGGCATCTCATTTCTTTTTGCAACTGGATCACCTTTTTTCCTATCTGTCTAATTCCTAAACAATAACAATTTTTTTTCATAAATCCATTCCACCCATTTTGTGAGCTTTTCTTATTTTTCCTCTTTTTATTTTCCGGTATTACTTCTTGAGCCTCAGCTACAGTTTTTCTAAAAGCCTTCCCTCTGTTGATTCTGTTCCCTGTGTTCATTCTGGCGCAATATCTGGTCGGTGCCTGTCAGTCACACCGAAGGTGATTGGACTCCGGATGTTGAGCGAGCCTGCGATCCAGTACCAGAAATTGGGACTATAATCATCTGCCCCCAAGATGTAGCTCGTGCAGTCCGTCCGTTGCCTAATTGGAAGTCTCCAGGGCCGGATGGGCTGCATAACTTTTGGATCAAATGGTTTTCCAGGTCGCACGCTTGCTTGGCATCTCAGTTCCAGACTGCTTTAGAGTCTGGTTCGCTACCCCAGTTCCTAACAACAGGAATAACCCACCTGCTCCATAAATCAGGTAGCACCACGGAACCCAAAAATTATAGGCCGATCACGTGTTTACCGACGGTCTATAAAGTTCTTACATTTATTTTAAAAGCTAAAATTAACACGCATATTGACAGCAGCTCCATCATGACTGCCTCTCAAAATGGATGTGGGAACGGGTCCCGCGGTATTAAGGAGCTACCTTATTGATATGGTCATTAGCCAACAGGTTCGTCGTTCCCGAAAGGACCTGTCGACAAACATGTCGACAGGTCCTTGCAATCTATCCAACAGGATAGATTATAAGAAGGCCTATGACTCGGTGCCACATACATGGCTCATGCGGGTGCTAGAGTTGTATAAAGTAGTAGATGCAACTCTGCGCACCTTCCTGATTCCATGTATGTCATAATGGAAAACGGTCCTTCACTATCCAGGATGTCAAAATATTCAGAGGAATAGTGAACCGATAAGGATTGAGCGAGGTATATTTCTGGGCGATAGTTTGAGTCCATTTTGGTTTTGCTTGGCCTTAAATCCTCTAAGCACATTGCTAGAGGATTCAGGTCTCGGCTATAGGCTGAGGAGAGGTGGTCAGGGTATATCGCACCTCCTCTACATGGATGACCTAAAACTATTAATTAGCTCCCAACGATTTGCAGCTGAGGGAGCTACTGAAAATTACTGAAACTTTCAGTAACGCCATCAGGATGGAATTCGGTGTGGACAAATGTGCGGTCATGCATGTACAGCGAGGAGAGATTGTGGAATCCGTGGAAACCCAACTCACTGGTTCCATAAACCTTAGAGCCCTCTCCGCATCCGAAACCTGTAAGTATCTGGGTATGTCGGAAGCGTTGGGCAGTAATTTAGCCCATTGATCGTCTGTATGTCAGATGTGTCCAACTATCTATTTTAGAGTGGCAGCTTTCCCAGTGACGTCAGTTTTCTTTGTGATAGAACGTATTGTCGTATTCCGAACGATGGTCTGTTAGTTTGATACCCACAATACTCCGTTCTCTCGATCTCGGCTGGTTTGCCAAAGGCAATGTTTGTTCATCATATGTGAGGATGGAAAGTACATTCAGTAAGTATGAACAGTTCAATCTGTAACTGAAGTATATTATTCCGCAAATAATCCTACTGAGAACTCGTTAGTATAAATTCTCCTTATTGGAAAATTAATCAAACTGATGTTATGTAAAGACTCAAGTCAAATTGACTTTCATCGCAGTAAATTGGTAGGTATGTGCAACCGAGATGAGTATTTTCAGGAAATTAATATCCCGATCTCTTTGAATGAAATTAATATCCCGATCTCTTTGTATTTTTTTTTTTTTAAAAACTTTGCCCCACACTGGGGTTTGCTCTTGTATTGTGGGTGCGTTTACAAACATTTAAAGTCACATATTCAAACAGCCAGACCCGGAACAACTACCTGAGGCCATACAAATATTTGATCCGTGCGGGAATCGAACCGCATTCTGATGCATATCGCTGATGGTATAGCGCGCTAGTTTATTACGAGCCTATTGACTGTAGCCTTGAAGACACTTAAATTATAGTCAGTCTCGATGTACGCGTATAAAAGACGAGGCGACACTTCGTCGGATCGTAGTCAACAACGTAAGGATGGATACCTACTCGCTGCACGACGCGGGGTCGAACGGGGATCCACGTTACTTTGAGTTGACGTACTAAGTACGTGAAGTGATAATTTAAATAAAGAATTATAAATTTTAACTATTCTATAGCTCATACCATCTCCACCTCATCTACTTAGGGAAAATCTTAACAGCTCGAAATAACCCAACGTGCGAACAACTCTCGGAGAATTGGGTTACTAATTTATAACAAGTAGAGAAGTTAATATGTTTGATTTATGGCAACATTTTGGATTGCGTCAACTGATTACATTTTTTTTTAATTGATAGAAGATACGTTCAGAATAATAAAATATGTAGGTACCTAAACTAATATAAAAGAAATTATTGCATATACATTTAAAGTGCAAACTAAGTTCTGTAAATATTATATAAAATAATTCAAAAACTGTTCAACCCATCTAGTTCTAGAAGAGAACGTTAGAGTACGGGTAGAGAAAGTGTTTATAAAGTTTTCAGATGTAATTTTTGAGATATTTTTCGTACTTTTTAACATATAGTTCAAAAGTTAGGGGTTAGCGATTATTCCCGAAAGTACTAACATTATCAAAAAAAAAAAATATGATCCACTCTGTCGCCGTGATTAGTTATGATCCATTCTGTCGGCGTGATTATTTACCTATTGGTACCAAACGGCTTTTTAGTGCTAACGGTCACTGAGATAAATCGTGACGGACAGACAGACAGACTGACTTGGCGAACCTAAAAGGGTTCCTAGTTAACAACGGAACCCTTAAAAATGAATGACCTGTCACGAACAGTCCAAGATCGAATCCACCTAGTAGTTTATAGAATCAGATCAGATCTGTTTTAAAGCTTTTTTTTTTTATAATATTGTTTCAATAAAAAAGTAACTTTTTATTTATTATTGATTTCACGATAGTATGCTCTTATACCTACTACAAGTAACCGATTAGCACTACTCTTCTGTATGTCAAATTCTGTAGAGCTTACATAACCTAATAGGTAGGTGGTATTAATTTCTCGTTCTATAAGTAAGTTATCAATGGTTATCACTATCGGTTACATAAATAAATGTTTGGCTTATGGCATCAATTTCATAAAAAAATAGAATAAAGATGAGAAACACTGGTTGCGTACAAATAAATTATGGGTACTTGGCGCGATTAACGGAATAATTATTTTTTATTACTAGCGGCCGCCAGCGACTTTATTCGCTTGGTTTAGTTATGCTCCGCTCCTATTGGTCGCAGCGTGATGTCATATAGCCTAAAGCCTTCCTAGATTAAGGGGCTATCCAACGCAAAAAGAATTTTTCAAATCGGACCAGTAGTTCCCAAGGTTAGCTCGAACAAACAAACAAACATACAAACTCTTCAGCTTTATATATTAGTACTAGCTGACCCGGCGAACTTCGTTCCGCCTTATAGGCAATATCACATGACTACTTTCTAAATTAGGATAATTTTAAATAAATAAATATTATTATTCAATGATTCTTTATTTGGGAGCACAATCCTGGCGGTTCTCCGGAAATTTTTAATGTGCTACAATACTCGGAAACAACATCCATTGGCCCAATGCGAACGTCATTGCGCTATATTATATGCGTATAGAAACGCTGCCCGATTCAAATCAGCATTTGATGAATTTCTTCTTGTGTTTCGTAAATTATTATCTAGCGCTTGATCTTTGAGGTTTGCTCGACGATTTCGCATTGCCAACTGAGCCGTTTCATGGGCTGCCTCCCTTTGCTCTGGTGCGTGAGAAGCACGAAGTCGAGCCATACTAAGGCTGCGCTCTTCAAGTGCAATTTCTTGCTCTTCTTCAGTTCTTTTTTTTTTTTGTTTTGGATGGGAAATCATCAAATGACCTCTCCTGCTCTGGGCGGAGCGGAAGGGCGTGTCAGACTTTTACCTAGACTAAAACCCACCCGTGTTCCTTCACTTGCCTGTGCAACGCCCAGTACCATGGTTTCTTTTTTAACCAACCCGCAACCCTGTGGACCAGTCCTCGTGGACCCCGTCAAGGTGTGCTGACATCTCTTTGAGGCGCGTGTGAAACACAACGCGCCGTCAACTCAGACCTGGTTCTTACCAGGAGGCGAGCTGCCTATCGCTCGCCGCCCGCAAGCCCGCGCCTACGGTGGTCGGGAGTCCGATGTTGCCACCCGACCAGGGCGCTTCCTGCGGCGGTTTGAGGCGTGAGAGTAGTGAAATTTCCGCTCCCTCACGTGCTACGCCTCCTCCTTTGCCAGCATCACTGCTTCACAGAAGGAGGTGAAAGCTTGCCATCATGCACTCTTGCTCCGGACTATGGCCCGGACCAGGGTCGGACGCGAGAGATCGCCGCCGATCGCCGCCACGAGGACACGGCTGTGCTCTACCCAAGCCAGGCAGACCTCCACCATATGCTCCACCGTGTCCTCGGGGCGATGCACACAGTGGTCACCCTGGCGTTTCCTCCCGCCTTATAGGGAACAGGAACCTCCCGAAACAGCCATGTCTGGTGAGGACCTACGTCAGTCGGAAGGTGAGGACGCCGTGGCGCCTCTATAGCTACTCCTCAAAGAGAGGACTTACCGCCGCTATTGTGGCGTGCTCTGTGCTGGATTGCGACAATCACACTTTCCATGTCGCCATGAGATCCCGCCGGAGCTCTGTACGCTGTACTGCGATTTTATGGATTGGATATGGACACAATTTAATGGATGTTATTATACATATAAACGTTTATTTTTAATTACTCTATCTATTAAAAGAAACCTCATCAAAATCTGTTTCGTAGTTTTAAAGATTTAATCATACAAAATGACATAGGGAAAGAGAAAGTAACTTTGTTTTATAGTATGTAGTGAAGTGGTAAATAGCACAGCAATACAATATTAGAAATTTTGAAGTTGAAGTTTGCTTTGGGGCTTTTAATAAAAAAAATAAATCGGCAGAGAGTATTTATATTCCTTGCTTTAAATGAATGCATCAACATTCAACCGGTAAGATTTTTTTTTAATATGCTGAGTAGTGCAGCAGTGTGTTTGTACCATTTTTAACAAATGAACCACTAACTTATATTTTGACTGAGTTGTTTTGTTATTCCATGTCACGTCACACGGGAACGACGGGAACAACGGGAACGGGATAAAAAGTATCCTATGTGATATGTCCTTATCTAACTCCCTACCAATTTTGAGCCATAGTGGTTAAGCGGTTCTTGAGTTATAAATAGAGTAACTAACACGACTTTCATTTATATACATAGACTTCATTCAAATCGGACCAGCCCTTTAGGAGGAATTCAGTGACGTACACAGGTACAGCAGATTTAGGAATATACCCATGGAAAGCATTGTCATCTACATTTGTAACAAAGATATCATGCCTCTCTCTACCCCTAGAGCTCTTGTTTCAGTCTCTTAAAGTTAAATAAAAAATCTTAAATATTTATTTATTTCTATTTATTTTTTTCTCTTTTAGTTCATAAGTACAATTTTAGTTAAATAAAAAAAATTAAAATATTTTATTATTTTTTCCCCTTTTAGTTCTTATGTACAATTTTCTTTTTAAGTAACTACAAAAATTAAAAAAATACTATAAATTTGTCTAAAACAAAAAAAAAACTTGATTGCCCGGGTTTGAACCGAGGAACACCAGCCATCGCGAGTAGACCATACTACTATCACCTACGCCACAGCCGCTATGTCAAGCCGCGCGAAATTAGCGCCCATATTATGCGTGAAATATTGCGAAAGAGAAAACTCGAAAATATGCACTTCCCCAGATATAAAACTGAGCTAGATCAATTTCTCGTCCCCGAAAACCCCCACATATTAAATTTCAGCGAAATCGTTAGGGCCGTTTCCGAGATCATATGCTTCTTCAAGCGATCAGCGCCATCTGCCGGGCTGATTTGTGAATCTAAACCATTCAGGTCGCCACTCAAACGCATACAGAAAAATTCATTAAAATCGGTCAAGCCGTTTAGGAGGAGTTCAATGACATACACACGTACAGCAGAATTATATATATAAAGATAGATTTTATTTATTTATTTAATTCAAGCCACTAGGGCCCATAGAAAATACAATACAAACTATAACATAAAAATACACAATTATGTATAAAATACAAAGTATATATATGTATAAAATATGTGTGAAATACAAAGTTGGTACAATATCAAAATAAATAATTCTGAAAGGCGTCGAGTTTCTTTTAAGAATCCATTATCCGAATGCTGGGCAAAGGTCTGTTTCAAATCGTTCTAGGAAATCTTTTTAAGCAAGTCCGATTTTTATGGTCGAATCGTCCGCGGCTATATTGTCTTACAAACTGCACAAGCACATCTGCATGAAACATTAAGTATTTTTATGGTCGAATCGTCCGCGGCTATATTGTCTTACAAACTGCACAAGCACATCTGCATGAAACATTAAGTATTTTTATGGTCGAATCGTCCGCGGCTATATTGTCTTACAAACTGCACAAGCACATCTGCATGAAACATTACGTATTTTTATGGTCGAATCGTCCGCGGCTATATTGTCTTACAAACTGCACAAGCACATCTGCATGAAACATTACGTATTTTTATGGTCGAATCGTCCGCGGCTATATTGTCTTACAAACTGCACAAGCACATCTGCATGAAACATTACGTATTTTTATGGTCGACTCGTCCTCGGCTATATTGTCTTACAAACTGCACAAGCACATCAGTCTGCATGAAACATTACGTATTTTTATGGTCGAATCGTCCGCGGCTATATTGTCTTACAAACTGCACAAGCACATCTGCATGAAACATTACGTATTTTTATGGTCGAATCGTCCGCGGCTATATTGTCTTACAAACTGCACAAGCACATCTGCATGAAACATTACGTATTTTTATGGTCGACTCGTCCTCGGCTATATTGTCTTACAAACTGCACAAGCACATCAGTCTGCATGAAACATTACGTATTTTTATGGTCGAATCGTCCGCGGCTATATTGTCTTACAAACTGCACAAGCACATCTGCATGAAACATTACGTCTATTTGTCCTACACACTACACTTCAAAAGTGTAGTGTGTAGGACAAATAGACGCAAATGATCCGGTATAAGTCCCCGTTTATACGTTGATTCTGCGAGGAGTAAGTATAAGATGACAGCTATGTGAGTTTCGGATTTACTTCTGATATTTATGATGATTTATTTTCTGTGTTTTCTGGAATTTCGAGTGTGAAAGTGGAAAATCAATTCCAAGATCGAGCCCTCATAGAACTTATACAAGAAGCAGGAACATTAATTTCTTAAACAACGAAGCCTGCACGGTACGAGGTCACGTCTCCATAAATAAAACATTTTTAATCAACGGTCCGTAATAGGTATTAAAAGTAACATTCTGCGAATGCATTTAATTGCGCGATAAAAAGATGCATGTATGTTTTTTACCTTATATTTTTTAGTCTAGAATATTGTTCATTTAATAAAAAGGTACATAAGTATTAATTCAACAAACTCCTCAACACCATGTGCATTCCATTGGAATGAGCTCAAAACTCGCTGGGAACTACAAAACTTTTTAGTACCTATTGTCGTCCGAACTACATGACTACAACACTCTCGCATGTTACAAAAGTTCATATTGTTAGATACGACAATTACATTCGTTACAATTATTACTAGTGTTGGTAATAATAAAAAGCGCGTTTCTAAGTGATCTTGGCGTGCATACGGTATTAGTAAGTATTTAAAAAAATAAATAGTTTTGCAGATTCTCTAATCTTCATCCGGAGAAAGATATAAGTCTTCCTTAGTTCGAGAATTGTTCAGACCTTTATATTTAGGTATTTGTTTTGTTTTTACCTAGAAACAGAATTAACTATTAGTTATTGTTAAAAGGAAGTGAATTTGTCTTCTTCCCAATGTGTATGCCATACGGCGAAAGTTACCAACGATAGGTAGCCCACATTACAGTGGGTTGTAGATATTCATATGTCCGAATAGTGTTTGAGCGTGTCTGATAGAGGCAGGTGAACGTTGTCAGTCGAATCACCATCGGTCGGCCGAACTCGTTAGTCGTTATCCAATACGCATAGAGAAATTTGTAACACATCAAATTTTATTACGCGTACGTCTATATCCTAATAATGAACTTGGTAAGTGATTATACAATATTTAAACCACTCTTTGAGACTCTCGGGTAAGAGTAAAAAATGCTGCTTATGTAGCAACTGGATAATCTACTTGAATTAGGTCCTTATTCCAGAAGGAAACTCAAGCATTGATCACTGCTTAAGCATTACTTAAAACTAGTTTCAACCAATCAAATGGCTTGAAACAATACTTAAGTAGAGCTTGAGTTTTGAGTGACGTTCTGTAATACGAACCTAAAATACAAGACAGTTGTACTTATACATATTATTATTTTAACACGGACGACGCATGGAAGACTCCTACAACAAAATATCTATGTAATAAATACTCATGTTGGCAAACAAATCAAAACTTTCATTGGATTTGAAAAAAAAAAAAAGACACGTAACTAGGTATACAAAAGCCACTCCGCCGCATCGTTCTAAATAGATATTTCAGGTTGAAATGTTATTTGATGTGGTGCTGAACTGGAATAATTAATTATATTTCCATTTGTTCGGGCTCGGACAAAGGGAAATATTTTAACAAAATTAGGTATTAATATTATATGTAATTGGGTTTAGACTATAATAATAATAAAGTCATTTAAACGAGTAAAATCAATGTACAACATTTAATAATTAGTATTGGGTGTCTAGTGGTAAAAACAGGTGCGAGTTACGTGTGGTAGGTCATAGGTTCGAGGTTAGATATGCGATTTACTTTATGTAAATTATTTCATCAGCACTGCTCTCAAAACCCGAGACCTACTCGTAACCGGCGTGTCCTAGATCCAACAATTCATAGACATGTTACATCTACCACCCTGCACTGCGCCCGAGTGGTGAATTTCGGCTCACTCCCTATTACCGAAAGAAGGTCAGTATCCCAGTCGGGGAATATTATAGGCTAATTATGAATTTTGATGGAATAGATGTTGCTTACATGGGCGTACCCAGCTTCTGGCCTTGGGCAAGTCCGGCCTAGGAGGGGCAAGTCAAATTTGTTGAGGGAGTCATCTTTGTACGCTGTAGTCGGACACGGTTTTTTGGCAATTACCCCGTACATTTTGTCAGTGTCTACTGCGTGGTTTATTTAAAAGTTAGAGATAAGTTCTCATTTATACTTTGTTTAGCAATCAGGGGAGTTTATACATGTTCTGCGAGCTTTACCAAATATGATATCCAGGGGGGCAAGAATCTGCGTTCTTCTAATAATCTTCTGTTACTCTGTCCTTCTCATACCTCTGACTTTGTTCACTCTTCATTTCATATTCAGTCAATTCTCCTGTGGAATGCGCTTCCTCTTGATATCAGGATGGCGACTAGACTGGCATTTAAGCCAGAGTTCTTTTGCAAATAGTAAGGGTAAGGTCATCTCAACACCTTTCTCACAAGTTTTATATTTGTATACAGTATGTTAACTAACAGAGGGCGTTCCCGTTAACCTGAAATAGTATAGCATACATACATGCTAAAAAAAATATTTCCATTCGAAAACAAAATGTTTTAAAATTTTTTCAATATGAAAATATTCAATAAAAATTATAAATTGACATGTAAAAGAAACACACTGTACACGCGAACATGAAAGACGCCAACGTCGCAATTTATTTATACGCGGCGGCGATCTAAGATCTAATTGATTGATGTGTGTTGGGCAATGCAACGTTAGGTAGATACTATTCCGCGCTACTATTTTGATTTAAAACAGGAGGTTTCAAATTTATTTTCAATTATAATTTCTTTTTATTCGGATTATTTTATGCTTATTTTCTATGCTGATATTTTTATTTTAATCTATTAATGATATATATTAACGAGTTTAAGGGAACGCCCTCTGTTATTTAACAAACTGTATATTGTAGTAATAGTATGTTAGCTTAGTTAATAAGTATATGTTGATATAGTGTTATGAGTTTTTTCTTTTCCTTTTCAGTGTTTCTGTAACTAAAGCACCTGCCATCTGGTCTCTTCACCACCCGAGGTTGACCGGTAGAGAATGCCTAAGGCATTAATACCGCCTCTGTATATTTTCTTTGTGCGAAAGTATCAATAAATAAATAGATAATCAGCCTGTATAGTTCCACTGTTGGGACAAAGGCCTCCAGGCCCACTCTCTCTCATCGTGAGGACACGATGAGAGAGAGTGGGCCGTAATCTACTACGCGTGTTCAGATATTACATGTCTTCGAAGTTTTGGCTCTAGGGCATTCTGGTTTCTTCACGGTGTTTTCCTTTAACGTTTTGAGAACAGTGCTGACGAAATACTTTACACAAAGCAAAGCGCCTGATGGAGTTCGAACCTATGACCTACTATAACCCGCGCAGATAAAGAAAAGATCTGTAAATGGCGTCCGCTCGCATGCGTTCTCACTCACTCTCTATCGCTGTCTATACTTACACAGTGAAGTAAGCGCTGCAAAAAAAAAATCATCGATCAGGAATTCAGGATTCGCTTTTCAAACTACTGAAGCTACTTTGACGCACTCCGAGTTATCGTTAATTTCGTTCCGCTAAAGTCTCTGTTATTTTGTTGTTTTGGTTGATAGTGTTGTTTTTGTTGAGTTTGAACAATCAAACTCGACAAAAACAACAATAAAAACAAACACAACAACAAACAAGTAAAATGTCAAATTTACCTTGTAAGTAACAATATTTACAACGTAAATTTGACATTTTATTATCTTAGCTTTTGGTTTGTGATTGAACAATGGCATGTTTTGTCATCCGTACCATAAGTATCCGCCGCCATTTTCAGATCTTTTCTTTATCTGCGCGGGTTATAACTTGTAAGTCGCGGCCGATAACAGTAGGTCACCAGTTCACCACTGCTCATTTTAATTTACTCCATCTATTTAAGTGTAGTTAACTAACGGTAAACAAATACCACTTGATTTATTTAGCTGGTAACACGTAACTCATCATCTTGATTTAGTTAGCTAGTAACTCATCATCTTCACAGGTGCGTGAATTTATTAATATCTGCTTGTATTTTAATATAACCTACATTCATTGTTAAATAACATTTGATTTGAAATTTGAATGGTATTTGACACGTAAAGTAAGTAGTATTTAATGAAGCGGTCGGCCATTACTTTATGGCATTAATTAAATTTGTTCTGCAATCAGGATTGCTGGACTGCATATTAAGTAGGTATACTTAGTTGTTATTTAATATTATATTATAGTTATTTACTATAAATTATTGGGAACCATTGTTTAGGCTTGAAGCGAATAATAATTGTATATGCAATCGGCGTAAAATCAATCACAAGAAGACCCGCTGGACGTCAGTCCGCGATAGTCTAAATCTGCATAGTGTGTGCAATGTGTGCATGTATCTCCTAAGAAGTACATAAGAGTATAATAGAATTTATTCGTAGATAATTATGAGCACCTACTTCCATGAGACGGTGCATTTCTAGCGAATGGTTAACTTGCAGCCACAATGAAAACAATATGTGTACCACTAATAAAACAACCATGTTATGATATATCATAGTCGGCAATCTCCACGCGTTGCCTAGCTAGCAATTATTATAATTAGATGGTTGGGTAGAATTTCGTTGAGGTTTTTATTTTTATGTGATTCGGACTCAAGGAGTTTATGTTACCTACCACATTCAATATTTCCATACTAAATAGCGACCCGCCTGTATTTATGACTTAAAAAAACACTAATATTTCTTAAACATAATTGAGTTGAATAATGACCTAAACCGTCAAAATTCGTTGCGTAGTTTATAAAAGTAACGCGGTCACGACGATATAAATTCCACTCATAATTTAATGTTAAAATAAGTTTGTCTACTTTTATAAGTAAATCAGTTTTTCGTTGTTATTCATCAGTCGTCTTGTGATGCATAATAATTATGAGCTACCTATCCACGTGGTGTAGCCAACAAATTGGGAGATTATGCAAGATGTAAGCAACAGGAGTTTCACCGACCTGCCTTCTGTGCATGTATCTACCAAGTAGTCCATACAAATATATTACATATAAGTATAGGTGTAAATAAATGCAAACCGTCAAACGTCATCATTTATATAATATTCAACTGGACAATGAGTTAGCACTTTATATTTAACTCGCTTGCCGGTAACACATAACCGTACCCAATTCATCATCATCATCAACCTCTTTTTTTTAACGTCCCAATGTTGGCACATGTCTCCTCTCATACAGAGAAGGATTACCCACCCAATTATACCGTACCGTACCCAATTATCCATACTAATATTATAAATGCGAAAGTAACTCTGTCTGTTACGCTTTCCCGCCTAAACCTCTCAACCGATTATGATGAAATTAGGCACAGACAATCTTTAGACCCTGAGAAAGAACATAGGCTACTTTTATCCCGGAAAAATTGATATTCCCGAGGGAAATCTAAAAAGCGCGATATAACCGAACTCCACGCGGGCGAAGCCGCGGGCGGAAAGTTAGTATTTGCATAAAACCAAACTTTTCATGGACGCAATTTGTTTTAAACAGTCTGCTAAGTCTTATTGTTTCCACATAAGCATCTCATCGCAATCATAAGCCACGTAAAAGTTTGTTCCATCAACACTGCGCTGAACGGAAATAACTTCAAATAAGTATCTCCGCTAGTAAAGGTATATTACTACATTCAGAACAACAAAGGATTCCACGCGACCCTTTGGTCCATGTTAAAGACTGATCGTGTGGTTTCCTACTCACGAGTGGACAAGTTTTGGCTCGATTCTGTTCGAGGAAGTGCTTGGTGCAGTAACTAAGGCCAAGCTACCTAGGCCCACAGATCGGGCCTTCTTATTAGGTGTTGAACATCGGTGTTATTCAAGTATAGCGATTGAAGACCAATATTAAGAAGTTTTATAGAATACCACGTCTTTCAAAGCCACTGACTTGGAATTTTTTAACTACCTCTTTGACCATGACCAGTAACAGAAAAAAAAAATTGTATATACACACTAGGATTTTACCTGTATCGTGAGTTGGTTTACAAACATATAAAATTCACGTACACAAATAGCCACACACACGGAACAACAACATAAGTACAAGTATTTGTTCCGTGCGGCAATCGATCCAGCAACACGCATCGCAGCGGCTTATAGCTTAACTACTACGCCAACCGTGCCGTCCCCGTAAAGTTCCAGTAGAGATTAGCCGACAACTAAATCGACTGAGTCAACAGTCGTAACTATTGTGTTTGTTGCGAGCCTTACAAACATGGAAGTCACGGAAGAGGTTCCTTAGTAAAACGGGTCGAATGACTTTCTCAGCGCGATCGCGTCCTACCTCACTGGTACTACTGCCGCCCACCTTATTCGCCTTTGGCGCAGTTGAGCGCACTGTTGCGCAACACCGGATAACACGGGCTCGGACATGTAGCGCCGACTGACGTGTACAAGCAACACAGGCTCGTACATGTAGCGCCGACTGACGTGTACAAGCAACACAGGCTCGTACATGTAGCGCCGACTGACGTGTACAAGTAACACAGGCTCGTACATGTAGTGTGACTGACGTGTACAAGTAACACAGGATCGTACATGTAGCGCCGACTGACGTGTACAAGTAACACAGGCTCGTACATGTAGCGCCGACTGACGTGTACAAGTAACACAGGCTCGTACATGTAGCGTGACTGACGTGTACAAGTAACACAGGATCGTACATGTAGCGCCGACTGACGTGTACAAGTAACACAGGCTCGTACATGTAGCGTGACTGACGTGTACAAGTAACACAGGATCGTACATGTAGCGCCGACTGACGTGTACAAGTAACACAGGCTCGTACATGTAGCGCCGACTGAGGTGTACAAGTAACACAGGCTCGTACATGTAGCGCCGACTGACGTGTACAAGTAACAATTTACTCATTTTACAAAGACGTGTTTTCGGTCATTTTTTCAAAAACTTTGAAAGCCGTTTCGGTAGTGAATAAAAAGAGAACCGGTTATAAAAGTGTGCAGAGAAAAAAACGAACCTTATGAAGCCGATGAAAGAGGAGGCCTAGTTTGTCCTTATATCTGATATTATGTTTCGTTGCTCAATTCTCGCGATTAATGTTTACTGTTTCGTATTTCCCGGCTATTATCACGAATATTTTAAAGAAACAATAAATAATCTGAAAAAAAAAGAAGTTTTAGCCCCACCATCCAATCCATGCCAGCACAGCCGCGCGCGGTCGCCTCACTTTGCCGTCATTACCTGTTTTCGTGCGGTACCGGCTGTTTCACGTGGAGCAAATTTCTTGGTTTTTTAGTAGGTTTTTCAGCTTGTGATTTTTAGGTATCAAATGTACGTGGAAAACGCAGAGACTACAATAAACATGAACATACGTGTTGAAAAGGAAAAACAAAAACGTGAACTAAAAAAGCAATGTCGAATTTCAAGTTTCAAATCAGAAACTCGTAACGGTGAGTTTTTCACTGATCTATATATGAATCCTACGTGCCTGTTTATTTGTTCTTTTAAAATTATATTTCGCTGTGCTTTCACACCGATGTAAGTGCATACAGATACGATTAGATGCAAATTAGTTGTTGACACGACATAGGCAGTGTACAAATTTCGACACTGTGTTGTGTACAACATAAACTGATTGGTGTTTGTTTTTTGCTAAGGGCCATGTCACAGACATAAATCTTGAATACGATCAAAATCTAATAGCTGTTTTACCTAATACCTTACCTATTTTTCCTCAACTATAGTTAAAAAGCGGGTTATGCTTTTTAACTGCTATAGTTTATAGTCACGCAAATAAGAGGTACCTAAATAGTTACCTACTTCATTAATTTTACCCGACTACGCCAAAGCCGTAAAAAAGCATTGTGCAAGATAAATGCTTTTTTTTTTTCTTTCTAACCTATATGTATAACTAGCTTTCCGCCCGCGTGGAGTTCGGTTATATCGCGCTTTTTAGGTTTTCCTCGGGAATATCATTTTTTTTAAAAGTACCCTATTATTTAATCCGGACTTCTAACTTTGCGTCTGCAAAAATTTCAAAGCAATCGATTTAGTAGTTACGGCGTGAAAGCGGAACAAATAAAACTCATTTTCCCATTTATAATATTAGTAAGGATGATGCGAACAGTACGCATAGGCACTGTTACCTACACATTGGTTATGTATACCTATCTACGTAACTGCCAATTTTTTACCTACCTACCTTATTTAGTGAAGCGAACAGTACTTTTAGGAACTGTTACCTTCACATTTTTTATGTGTACGTATCTACGTAACTGCCTGGTTTTTTGTCTACGTACCTTATATAGTGATGCGAACAGTACGTATAGGGACTGTTACCTTCACATTGGTTATGTGTACGTACCTACGTAACTGCCTGGTTTTTTTCCTACGTACCTTATATAGTGATGCGAACAGTACGTATAGGGACTGTTACCTTCACATTGGTTATGTGTACGTATCTACGTAACTGCCTGATTTTTTTCCTACGTACCTTATATAGTGATGCGAACAGTACGTATAGGGACTGTTACCTTCACATTGGTTATGTGTACGTATCTACGTAACTGCCTGGTTTTTTTCCTACGTACCTTAGATAGTGATGCGAACAGTACGTATAGGGACTGTTACCTTCACATTGGTTGTGTGTACGTATCTACGTAACTGCCTGGTTTTTTTCCTACGTACCTTATATAGTGATGCGAACAGTACGTGTAGGGACTGTTACCTTCACATTGGTTATGTGTACGTATCTACGTAACTGCCTGGTTTTTTTCCTACGTACCTCATATAGTGATGCGAACAGTACGTATAGGGACTGTTACCTTCACATTGGTTATGTGTACGTATCTACGTAACTGCCTGGTTTTTTTCCTACGTACCTTATATAGTGATGCGAACAGTACGTATAGGGACTGTTACCTTCACATTGGTTATGTGTACGTATCTACGTAACTGCCTGGTTTTTTTCCTACGTACCTTATATAGTGATGCGAACAGTACGTATAGGGACTGTTACCTTCACATTGGTTATGTGTACGTATCTACGTAACTGCCTAGTTTGTCTATAAAAAGGTGATATACCTACATTATACCTACCCAATATTTATGTATGCCGCTAAGCTGTTAAAAACTTAAAACACGAGATGCTAACTTTACACACGGGACTATTACCGTCTCATATAACTGTATAAATAGGTAGTAGGTATACAATTTTCGATACTACGTTAAATTAGGTAACATGTACCAGCCACTACTTTGTAGTAATACCATACATACTTTGAACTAATGGGTGTTCAATAACTGGTGTTACGAATGGTTTCTGGGACCATTTCCCTCACGTTTTTTATTGACGTCACCTCGGTGAAGATGTTCCATATTTTCAATATGATGATCATGAAATATGAAGATGGTATTATTGAGGCTGCTGAGGCGTCTATAACAGACAATGAAACCTCGTTACATATTGTTACACCTATGAAATTGGATGAAGTAACGCTTGAACTATCAACGTCTCCTCCAGCTGAGACAGATAAAAATGATGAAGCAGCTGTGGTGGTCGCGGAGCATTTGGATGAAGAAATTCACGTGCCAGTCGTCACCATGGCAATACAAGAACCAGATGGGCGGTAGATAATGAGGTAACTAAACCTGCAGGCAGATCACAATACTTTTTACGTGCCTGACAAAACTCACAAACGACCTGAATGTATTTTCTTGGGATTAAGGTTATAAAACTTCAGTCCCTACACAAAATGACTACCCTAAAAATAATCCTATTATTAGGAACGATTTCTTAAATTTTCAAACCGAAATCAATAAGCTGTTAGATAAGGGTGTTATTTCTCTGTGTAACAGAGTAATGGAGCTTTTTTTTGTTGAGGTTGAATTTCATTATTGTCTCTGGCAGTTAACATTTTATAAAGAAATTAAATATATTTGAGTTTGGAAGATTAGGGAGACAGGTAAAAATGTTTTATTGTTTCGATAGCATCAGTAGTAGCAAAAATGTTGTGACAGAGTATGGTTTGAATATAAAGAAAATTATAAGATGTGTTTTTATATAACTGTTTGTTTATTGTGTCTTGTTTGGAAATATATTGTGTGAATGAATTTTAAGTGATTTATTTTTTGTAGTTTTACAAAAGGGTCCCAAGAGGTACTGCATCCCATTTATTTCATCATTACAACATTTTTGTCTAGTATTTTTCCTGGTAGACAACCCTAATTGTGAGAAAAAGTTCATTTTAAATATTAAAAGGTTGAATGTATTTATCGAACCTCGTCATTTTATAATAAAAAGTAAAAAAACTAAAACCCAACTACGACAAAAAACGACGCTGAAAAAGTATAAAACAAGATTTTCAGAATACTGAACTGAACAAAGTTGCTAATTTAGTTGCAAGTAAATGGACACAGTAGACTCTACCAAGATGCCTTCGTTGTAAATTGACAATAATGTCTTACGATACTATTCTGAAGTATGCAATATTCACTATTTAGAGATAAATTTTCATGTTTGGAAAACCGCAGTCACACGTTATGAAAGTGCTACGGTAGGTATATGTAACGTGTGACTACGCCTACGCCTACGACTACCAGCAGACAATTAAGACGCTTCTAATGATATGTCATTTATCGAATTCGAATAAGTAGTTTAGAAGTTACGAGGGAACAGATGAACATACATACATACATACATAGCCTGTCAAAATCATAACCCTCCTTTTGCTTTGCCGTAGTCGGGTAAAAATGGAGGACCTACGAACTATACCAAAAATAGTTACTCCACATTGTTATCTAGCTTCTGTTTATGTTAAATATGCCTAATTTCTTCTTTCTCTACCTACATAAATAGTATAAAAAATAATTACGATTGGAATTCACTAGTAACTGCTATGGGTGTAACTGACTATCATTCGGTCTTAATACTTGTCTTCTAGTAGGTATTCACAAAGATCATGAAACCTATCATGGAACACTTACAGTTACAGGGTTAGTTGTCTACAATTTATTAAGATGATATTCTGTGTATCGACAGCTCATTTAGCAAATGTAAACAAAATGTAAATAAAACGATATACTTATTAAATAACTTAGGGTTCATAATTAATTATGATAAAAGTTCCGTTATCCCTAAGCAAAAATGCAAATTTTTCAGCTTTGAATTAGACATGGAGATTGGTGTTAAACCATCAGAAGAAAAACTTCTTAAAATAATTAAGTAAATAGAAAAATTTTAAGTTTTGAACAAGTGTAAAATTCGAGAATTTGCTAAATTCATAGGATTATTAATATCAATATGTCCAAAGACAAAAATTCTCAATTCTATGTAACTGTGATATTACACACATCAAAAGTGTCTAGGGATCAAGCATTTTTATGCGGATTTCTTGAGATTGAGATGTGGCTTTGTAATAAATTTATGATTTTATAAATTTATATGGATCCTTTTTGGTGCATTTCATAATTTGAATCAGGAACTGTGAATCAAATTCGAGTAAAAGATGAAAATCAGCTGTCAATATTTTCCCTATAAAAACATACAACGCATTGAAGACATTATTAGTGCTACTGTTTCCCTACTACTGATTAAAACCAACGTTATTATGGAGCGGCGACGTCATTTAAGCAGGGAAGAAATGCTCAGAGCCGTGGGAATGATAGAAGCTGGTTCCCGGCAACGTACTGTGGCTTTAGCTCTGAATACAAGTCAGAGTGTTATCAGTCGACTTTGGACACGTTACCGAAGCACTGGTACCGTGGCTGAGCGCCATGGAGGACGGTATCGCTGCACCACACGGAGACAAGACCGATACATTCAAATCTTAACTCGAAGAGCTCCAACAATAACCGCCATGATGTTAGCCGTGAGGCTTCATCACTCTTCAGGGAACTTAATTAGCGACCAAACAGTCAGAAACCGCTTGCATGAAGTGAACCTTCATTCCCGAAGACCGCTACGGGTACCACCTATAGCAATGCACAATCGTAGGATTCGATATCAATGGGCTCTTGAACACAGAAATTGGGCAGAAGAACAATGGCGTTTCGTGTGCTTTTCTGATGAGTCTCGTTTTGGTATGAGACCGGATACAAGACGTATACGACACTGGAGAACCCCTGGACGCCAACAGCGATTAAAATCCTGCCAGGAAGTCCATCCTTATAGTGGTGGAACCATCATGGTATGGGCGGGTATTTGGATCGGCGGAAGAACTGAGTTGATTTGGATCAGAGGCAACCTCAACGCTCAAATTTATGCTGAAACGATTGTATCAGACGTCATCGTTCCTCTACAAGTGCAAATCGGTCCCTTATTTCAGTTAATGCATGATAATGCACGACCGCACACCGCAAGAGTTGTAAGACAGACTCTCGCCGCAGCTAACATCAATGTCCTGCCCTGGCCTGCTCAGTCGCCAGACTTGAACCCGATTGAGCATGCATGGGATATGCTACAGAGAAGAGCTCTGCCGAATATGGAGGGTATCCAGTCGCAAGAAGACCTTTTTTTGTTGTTGCAACGAACATGGGCGGCCATTCCACAGCGTGATTTGGATGAACTCATTTTGAGTATGCCAAACCGATGTTCTTGTGTTGTTAGTGTTCGCGGTAGAAACACGGATTATTAATTGTTTAAGTTACCCAATAAAATTTTAGAGAAAACTGTTATTTCAGTCTTTTTTTCGAACTTTTGTGTTAGTGGTTCAAATGTCAAATATCCCTTTATTAGGAAAATGGCAAATTTCTTTATTAATGCAAAGGTGACTTGGTTTATCGTTACTGTGACAAACGAAAACACTTTATTTGATGAATCCTTAAAGAAAATTTTAATTAATATCAATCAGGAGAAAAGTTATTGCAAAAATATATGTTGATCCCTAGACACTTTTGATGTGTGTATTATGAAATGGATCAAACATTTACTAAAACACGAATTTGATTGGTGCTCTAAGAACATTAGAAAATTGTCATGTCTTATCCGTTGCCTACCCTAATTACGACCTCGAGATCTTCTCAAACGTATCTTTTTCAGAGTGGAGTGCTTATTGTTATGATAAAAAAGCAAATGGGTTGTGGACTGATAAAGAGAAGGGCTATCACATTAGCGCGTTAGAACTGTTAGCAGCACTATTCGCCTTGCGAGTTTTTCGCTAAAGATATCAGTTGTAAAACACAGATCTTTTTTTTTTTTTTTTTTTTTTTAATAATAATAATAATAATAATGTTTATTACCAGTAAAAATGTTACATACGTTACAAGTACAGTAGTTTGGTACAACAAAAGGTGCATTAGTTATATCTCCTGGCTCCCAAACTAGGTTTATATCCTGTGACTTGGGAACCAGTGATTCTGTAAGGGTAGACATATGCAGATGATGAAATGTCATACAAAGACTGTTTTCACCAGTAACATAGTGAACATAACAAAACAATCAATAATTATATGTATTAAACTGGAAAAGTAAAAAAATAATAATAATAATAAACTGTAAAGTGGGTGTTTGAGTGAGAGTAAATTATGTAGAAATGTTGTGTATGAGTAAGTAATGTGAAAGTGCTGAGTGTGTGTTAGCTTAGAGTGACTAGTTAAGTGTGGCACCGGTAGATGTATGACAATGGACGGTGGTGGTGTTTGTGTATGAATAAGAAGAGATCCAAATCAAGCATGCAGGAAAAGAAGTTTTTCGGTCTCATCATATGATTTCCCAAGTAGCCATTCTTTAACTGAGTTTTTACATTTGTGATAATTTAGACTGTGGATATTATGATATAGCTGTTGTATATATCTTACTTCGAATATATACAACAGCTATATCATGTATCAATCATATGAGGAATATCCAGTTCCTTCATTTGAACGAAATATTAATATAAAATTTCGATCCCATCACAATGTTGTTGCAGATTTTGGGTCGCATAGAGTGAAACCGAATGGCACTAAGCTTATTATGCCTTTTCAGAAATCAACTTAAAATTTCCAAATCCTGATATTAATTTATTTGCTAGTTGATCGAACACTAAATGTTATAAATTCGTGTCATGGAAAGCTGATCCGTATGCATTTTGTATCGCTGTCTTTATAATGAAACGGAAAGTTTTATTGGAGTTTACTCCTTAAGAATCGATTTTCATATATAAGGCGCCCGTATGAGAAAAATTCGAGGGGTAAAACCTACTAACGAGTAACGAATTTTAAGCGTTAAACTATTTTAGTGCGCACCTTTGGTGCGCAACTTTCTAATCTAAAAAAGTGGCATAATTATCTTTTTACAACTATATTTTGTTAGTTATTAAGATAATGTTATATTTAAAAAAAAAAATATAATAATTAAAAAAAATGTTTATAAAATAGTTATTTGTTATACAAGAGTGCAAAGTTGCTTTTTAACCGCGTGTTCAATTTTGATGACCGAGCAAGCGAAGGATTCTAAAATTGAATCACGAGCGCAGCGAGTGATTCAAAATTAGAATCCTGAGCGTTAGCGAGGGAATCAAAAGGACACGAGGTGAAAAATCTTTGCACTCGAGTGCAACACGTAACTTTTCATTCCACCTCAGCGAGGAAATGACTAAATGCAATAAAAAAATGTTTACAATCACAAGATAGGTACACTTTTATTTCAGTTTAGGTATTAATTACTACATTATGACAGGTAAGTATTACAGAATAATCTTTAAATTATAATAAAATAATACTAAAGTATAATTAAGAAAATTTTAAAGTAACGTTGCAACAGTTATTTAAATTGAGTGTAATATTTTTGTTTGGTACTGTAATATTGGTGTTAGTCACTTGTGTACTGTTTTTCGGTAAACTGTCTGTCATACTTAATAGTTGTACCGATTCATCGGATTCCCTTGGCGTGAATGTTGGAGAGAGAGGGAGATGGTTAGGTGTTTCATAACTGCTTATTTTTGATGTAGAAGGGCCAGTCCAAGTTTCCGATTGAGGCTCTTTCAGTGTAATGGCTCCTATGATGTCTTCACATATTTTAGACTTATTTTGGATGGAGTCCTCTATGTATCCCTCTACAACTGCATTGGTCTTCCAGCCTCCGTGGCGCTTAAGGGATAGGAGATCAGCTCCGGAATCAGCCAAAAGTGTGGCTGAAGTTCGTCGGAAACAATGACCCGTGTACAACAGGGGTTCTGGAAGTTCAAGAAATGTTGCTATTTCTCGTGGGATACTGCCAATTTTATTAGTACCCATAGGCTGTCTAACACACTTTCCATTACGATACTGTAGAAAAAAACGATTGATTGGAGTGTTAGGCGGCCGTAAGGCTTGATATTTCTCAACAATCGTTACGTATTCCTTGCGAATGACAAAGTTGCGGTCTCTTTTTGTCTTTGTATTAGGTAAATTAATTAATAGTAAGTAATAATGTTGCGTTGTTGTTGTGTGCTATGTGTTGTTGTTATGTTGTTGGTATGTGTGTTGTGTGTATGTGTAGTAAGTAATGTTTCTCAATGTTTTTGACATTAAGTTGTGTTAGTTCATTAGTTCGACATGCTCCGTTTATTCCAATAATAAGAACAACCTGCAATTTAAAGAGTATTGTAGTAGATAAATGAATAAAATTTATATGAACGCATAATTATGCCTATCAACATTTACTAAGTATACTATTTAATTGAGATTAATATATGTATTTAAGTAGATACTGAATGTGCAACTGCCTTACTTTTGCCGCCAAATATACGGAATCGGGTGCTTCGTTAAGAAACTTTTCAATATCAGATACTGTGAAAACCTTCGATTTTTTTGGATGATGACCAGATGAGGCTCTTTTTAAAAATGCTACTAATTTAGGATAGGTATCGATATGTATGTCTTTTTTCATCTTTATTGTTGCTTTTAGCATCGAATACGTACTCCATAGAGTGCTTGCTTTCTTGTTCTCGGATAATTCTATAAAATATGCTAGCAAAACGTTTTCTGAGAAAGTTTTGGCTCCTTTTGCTAGGCGCCACGTGTTGAACCTATCGTACTGTTTTAAATACTTCTCGCGTGATTGTTGAGGTAGAAAGCTCATTTGCGCATTATTAACAGTTTCAGTCAATTCTATTGGCGTCAAACAAACTTCCTCGTCGCTAGAATCACTCATTTTAATTTTTCACTTGTTTTCAAGTTTCTTTTTTTTAATATAAGGTTTAACAATGACGTGAAAAAATGCCACGTAAAGAACCGCGTACAAAGAAAATTGAAAAAAGAACACCAAGAAGGTTCTGAGTCTGAGTTTTTAACAAATTAAAAAAAAGTTGTATGATATATTCGGCACCATAGAGGTAACAGTAAATAGGTTTAATGTTTTTTTTTAATTTACAAACTTAGTGCACACGATGTTCTAAATTCAATTTACTTTATCCTCTAGAGAATAAAAACGGCTTTTCCAGTCAGATATTGAAGATTAAAAATACTCTTTCCGAGATGGTGGGATGAAAAATAATTTTATTATCAACTTTCTTAAAATTGGTTAAAATTTTCATAAATATGCGTTTATAATTTTTTTAATTTTTTATGATTTATTTTATAAATATTTTTTAAAATAATAATAATAATATTTTTTTTTCTCGTACTTAAGGAGTAAACTCCAATCGTGCGTCGGAGCTGACACACACACTTTTTTTTATACATTTCCTCCTTTTATCATTATTCTTAAAACAATGAAATAATTGCTGATAAAGCTGTACGTACGTATTGTTGTTATACCTAATTGACCCACCCAGCTATTGTATCCAATATTCCGAAAATTTGTCGTAGGTATCAGAAATTATTATTTTTTTAACTGCAGTAGTAACTTCTAACGATTCCAGGTTACATCATACATCTAAATACTCAAAAAATAAGATTTACAGAAAAATAAAAATTCTACTTTATTTAAACATATTCTAAAAGAGAAGTAAAAATAAAAATTTCAATCTGAAAGTAGAAATAAAACAACCCACGCGTCCTAGTAGTGGTACGTGTTTGGACAATTTTCTGCATAATATACGTGGCTGCAAGAGTGAATTGCTTGAGTTAGGTGTCTCTGATCACACAGCACAAATCATGATGTTTCCTGTGCAACGGACATGCGTTTTATAATACTATTTCGTAGCTAAGCGCGACTATAGTCAAGAAAACATTACACTGTTTAGCAGGTGTATTGCTAGTCTTAGTTTCTCTGAGGTTTACGAAACGAATGATGCAAATGAAAGCTATAATATTTTTTTTGAACTTTTTAAATTATTTTACGATCTATGCTTTCCCATTATTAAACGTAAAATCTCTACAGTTATAAGACCAAAATAGATAACTCGGTGAATAAAGTGCTGTAGCAAAAAGAGACGACTGTTATTATGGCAATACAGAAGAAACCGAAATAGTGATACAAAAGCGGCTTTCAAATCATTTTCAAAAAGATATCAAAATGTTATCAAATTAACTCAAAAGGCACAGAACAGCTATTTTATAGGAACTAGCACCAACAAGTCTAAGGCAACTTGGCAGGTAATCAATTCTGTGAAATCCAACATACCTAAAATGACTATAAATGTAATTAACGCAAATGACAAACGCATAATAAATCCTAAAATGATAGCAAGACATTTCAATGATTATTTTATAGACTCAGTTCAAACGAATACCGACAATCTGACAATAATTAATAATAATAAAAGTGACACATCACTAGGATCATATAAATCTATTTTTATGCAACCAACCATACCAAACGATATAATTACAATAATAAACAATCTTAAAAACACCAATAGTACAGGATGTGATGATATTGACACAAGGGTAGTTAAATCAACAGCACTTCTTATAGCGCCGATACTAAGTGACATTATAAATAAAATGATCCAAAATGGAGTTTTTCCACAAAAGTTAAAACTCTCTATTATTAAACCGATACACAAAAAAGATGACATGATGAAAAGTCAATAATTACAGGCCGGTGGCGTTGATACCTATATTCTCTAAAGTGTTTGAGAGTCATTTATAACAGTGTTTATAGCTTCCTTGAAAAAAGTAATGTATTTTGTAAAGAACAGATGGGATTTAGAAGAAATAAAACCATAAACATGGCCATGTTTACTTTCCATGAAAAAATACATTACAATATGGACAATAGAAAACCAGTCATGGCAATGTTCATGGACATGACCAGGGCGTTTGATTATGTTAACCATAGTGTGCTGCTAGCTAAGCTATATAGATTTGGTATCAGAGGTAACGTAATCTTTTTTTTTGGTCTGTGGCAACACCGTTGACAAGACGTCAACAAAACTTCTCCCAATAATTTAATTTAAATTTAATTGATATTATTGTGTTTTTAATGTGCAATTACTAATTTCATACGCAAAACTTAATCTTTAGTTGCAAAAACAGTGATATCTTGTGATATAAGTGTCTAAAAACGCGATAAAAGTAATTTCAAATTGTGAACAAGTTTCGCTGTCAAAATCATAAATCGTAACGAATATTGTAATTTCGAAAAAGTGCATTGTCATCGCAAATTCCTGTGAGTGTTTTAACTTTTTTCGACCTACATTTGCTGAAACTTACAGTAACAAGGAATTGCCTTAATTGTTTTTAGTTCCTTACACAAAGTACTTAACCTACCATCACCTATATCCCAAAGTTCTTGCTTTTTTTTCTTTGTTTTGAAAAATAATGTCAGGAATGGATAGAATTATAACCAGGGGGGCTGCTGCACGCTTGGAGCAATCTAAGCTGCAGTTAGCATTAACTGAACTTCAAAAGTATAAGAGTTTGTGTGAGGAACTGAAACGGGAACAGGATGACAGTGAGAGGGAAGTACTTCAAATTTTAAACAATAATGCTAAGCTCAAGACTGAGATGGCTGAAATGCATAATCAGCTAATCATCATCAGTGAGGAACGGGATAAGCTCCAGCGTACTGTAAACAGCTTTGACCAGTGTAGCAATGAGTTCGATATCACACTCAAATGCAACACTGAGCTAAAATGTAGGTTAAGTGATGCCCAGGACACCATCGACAGGCTGGAGGGTGCTAGCCGGAGACTCCAAGCAGCGCAGACCAATGCTTTGTTTGATGAACTGGTTGGTACCACTCCGTTGCATTCTGCCAACTCAGTCATGGGCAACATAAACTGTAATAATAACATTGAGACAATTGATCTTACTCGTGATAATAGTATAAGATCAAGCCCTCCCCCATTTGTAAATAGTAGTAAAAATAAGTTAAAAAAATACATTAAAATTAATAAAATGATTAGAAAAACTCAGAAATTAATTAAAAATAATAAAAACACTTTTTCAAAAAGCTTTAATGTATTAAAAAGTTCTCAAAAATTAAAAGAAACCATTAGTGGGCATGAAATAAAATTAGATAGCATTAAAAATAATTATGAGGCTGAAATTCAACAATTACAGTCAGAGACTCTCCGCTTACAGGATTCCTTGAATAATGTTATAGCTAAATATGAGATTTCTCAAAAGGAAATGGGAGAGTATATTCTGGCAATGAATGGTCTGGTGGACCTGTGTAGTGAGAACGAGAGAATGTTAAACTCTTTAACGAACAATCTAACACCTGATTGTAATCTTGGTCCATCGGGCTGTTCACGGTCAGCTGTCTCTAATGAGTCTGCACCATCAGTGACTCATACTGTGGAGTTGTTTGACAGTCTCAGCAGTACTTCCCTCGCCACACCAAACACAGAAGAATTAATAATAACAAATAAATTGTTAAACAATAGAAATAAAATATTGATGTACTGCGATGAAATGGGTAAAAATATGGGTCATACACTACAACACCATTTAAATGACCAAGTAATTAATTATTGTATGCCTGAAGCATCTTACAGTAAAATTATAGAAAAAGTTATAAGTGGTAATTACAGTCCATCCACAACCATTGTTATTTTGATTGGGAGAAGGGGAAATGCAAACAGTGTAAAAATTAAGAAATATTTTGAAAGTCTAGCTTCCTTAAATGTAAATAAAATAGTTTTGTTTGCCTTTCCTTATGGCAATGGCCTGTCACAGACGGAAAACAAAATTAGATATAGATGTAATATGACATTACAAACTATGACATTATATAATGAAAAATTTGAATTTATTGACTCTAATGTACTTATTAGTCAAAATTATTTTATGACCAAAGATAACTATTATCTTTGTAATTTTTATAAAGGACAGGTAGCAGAATCGCTATCATACTATATATATAAGTCAGCCAAGTGTTTGGCTAACTATACTGCTTCTATTGAGCAGTTAAGTAATACACTTAGTGGTAATGAGCAGAGCTTGGAATATGTTCCAAGCTATTTAAATTACAACTTGAGACAATAGAGTCAACCTCTAGCACTATTTTAAATACCAAGTTAGACTTGTACCCATTATCAAGGGACATTGAGACAACAGAGTTAAACTCTAGCATAACCGTAAACCAAGATATAATAATATCACACCCATCAAATAATTTTCAAAATAAAATGAATAATAATAACCTTAAAATTGTTCATCAAAATATACAGGGTGTGATAAATAAACAATTAGAATTGGAGTTGTTCATGAACTGTAATTACATTGATATTGTTTGTCTTACTGAACATTGGTTAAAAGCCCATCAGTTCATGTTCAGCTTTAATAACCATCAGATTGCTAGCTCGTTCAGCAGAGTGAATATGATAAGGGGTGGCTCCCTAATAATTGTTCGTAACAATTTCAAATTTAAAGAAAGGACTGATATTGTAAGCCTCTCTGTTGAGCGGGTTATTGAAATTGCTTGCATCGAGCTTGAGCGGTTCATTGTAATAAGTGTCTACAGGCCCCCATGTGCTTCCTATGATATTTTTGAGAAATATATGGAGGAAGTTTTATTAAAGACTTGTCGCAGTAACAAAACAGTTGTTGTTTGTGGAGACTTCAACATTAATGTTCTAGAGAAATCAGCTACAGTTAATAAATTTATGTCATTATTTAAGTCTTATAACTTGTACGCAAGATTCTTTGAGCCGACTAGAATAACTGCCACGAGTGCCACCTGTTTAGACAACATCTTTACTAACTCAAGACCTTCTGACCATTTAATTATAAACGAGTTAGACTCTGATCACTGTGGCCAGTTAGTTATTTTTACTCAGAAAAGTGAAGTCAGAGCTCAAAGAAAACTTGTGAGTTTTGTTCCTATAAATGAAAATCGTTTAGGACAATTTAAAAATAATTTAATTGAAAGGCTACCGGACTTGCCTTATCACGCCAATCCGGATCATGCGTATAGTGTACTATTTAACCTCATTAATTGTGAATTTATGAAAGTTTTCACAAAAAAAACATTGCCTGTTAGCGACCGTATTATATTTAGTGACTGGGCAACCCCAGGTATTTATAAAAGCAGGGAAAAAATGTATGAATTATATCAGGAAAAAACATTTAACCATGATGAAGCTTTTCAAGATTTTGTTAAAAATTATTCAAAAACTTTTAAAAGAGCCTGTTCCTCAGCAAAAGCCATACACATTAAAAATAAAATAAAATCTTCTGGCAATAAAATCAAAACAACTTGGGGAATTATAAATTCTGAAACTGGAAGAACCAAAGTACAGAACCGCGATTTCCATCTTAAAATTAACGATGAAGATATAAAGGCGGACTTGGAGGTAGCAACTGAGTTTGAGAATTTTTTTACTAATATTCCAATAATGACAACAAAAACTTTGTCTTCTTCCTCCACTTCTGCATATGCCATACTAAAAGAATGTGTTCCAGAATGTGACAATCACTTTGAATTTACATTTGTGACTGCTAAAGACATTATAGAATCTTTTAAGGATCTTGATGTAAAAAAAACCGCCGATCATTGGGGTTTGTCAGTATACACTGTAGCTTCAATAATAGATGTTATCGCACCTTTCTTAGCAATTGTTTTTAATTCTTGTGTCACATCTGGTGTATTTCCTGATTTGATGAAACTAAGCAAAGTAATTCCACTGTTCAAATCTGGTAGTACAACTGATCCCACGAATTTTCGGCCAATATCGATATTACCAACTTTGAGCAAAATTTTTGAAAAATTAATTTTGAAACAATTGTTGAGGCACTTTAACTTATACAATTTATTGCACGTGAAACAATTTGGTTTTACAAAGGGTCGTTCAACTACGGATGCGGGCGTGGCGTTGCTAAAGAACATATTTGGGGCCTGGGAGGAATCGCAAGATGCTCTTGGTATTTTTTGTGATTTGTCCAAGGCCTTTGATTGCGTACATCATGATACTCTTATCAGGAAATTGTACCATTATGGTTTGAGGGACAGAGCTCTCGACCTTCTGACTTCTTATCTGAATAATCGAATTCAGAGGGTTGATGTTAATGGCAAGAGATCTGCAGGATCTGTGGTCACCATGGGCGTTCCGCAGGGCTCAATTCTAGGTCCATTCTTGTTTTTAATTTATATTAATGACTTACCTCATCACGTGAGGGATAATCACAACATAGTATTGTTCGCGGATGACACTTCTCTTATTTTTAAAGTCAAGCGTCAGCTAACAAACTTTGACGAAGTTAACAATGCACTCTCTAAAGTTGTCCATTGGTTTAATGTAAATAACCTCCTTTTAAATGAAAAAAAAACTAAAGTCATTAAATTTTCTACGCCAAATGTCAGGCAGCTAAGTACCAATGTTCAACTGAATGGAGTAGAGTTGATCCCTGTCGAGTCGACAGTTTTTCTTGGATTAACTATTGACGCCAAGTTACAATGGGGTCCTCACATTGAGAAGCTGTCGGGTAGACTCAGTTCTGCCGCCTTTGCTGTTAAGAAAATTAGACAGATAACTGATGTGGATACAGCCAGAATTGTTTATTTTAGTTATTTTCATAGTCTTATGACTTATGGGATTCTTCTCTGGGGAACTTGTGCGGACATCAATACCATCTTTGTTTTACAGAAGAGGGCTGTTCGAGCCATTTATAACCTTGGTCCTAGAGAATCTCTTAGAGAAAAGTTCAAAGAGGTGAACATTCTGACTGTAGCTTCACAATATATATTTGAAAATCTTATGTATGTTCATAAAAATATCTCGAATTTTAAGAAGATAAGCGATATTCATAATGTAAATACCAGGAACAAACACAATCTTGCTTTACATCACACTCGTCTCCACAGAGTAGGCAACTCGTTCATGGGTCAATGTATACACTTTTACAACAAGCTTCCCATGGACGTTCGAAACTTACCCATTAAACGATTTAAGAACCATATAAAGGCCAAACTTTGCAAAAAGGGGTATTATAAAATCACAGATTATTTAGAAGACAAAAAAGCTTGGGATTGAGCTGCTCGCTCTGTTAAGCATTGTTAATTTTTATTAAGCAATATGCGTAATTATAAGGTAAATTATTGTAAACATTTTCATTTTTAATGTCTGGACTTGAAAAAGACGATGATCCCTGAGTTTGTTTCGGCCATTTCTTCTCAGAGGTAGTCAGTTAGGAAATGCCGGCTTCATCTAGTTAAAAAAATAAAATAAAAAATAAACATGACGTGTAAAAGTGATCAGTGATCCTACTTGCTTAATAAACGATTTCATTTCATTTCATTTCATTTCATTTCATTTCATTTCATTTCATTTCATTTCATTTCATTTCATTTCATTTCAACGTAGCCAATCTCATACAATCCTACTTGGAGGATAGGAAACAAATTACTCAGATTAGCCAAGTGAATATTAAGACAAAAGTGAAGTAGTATATTCGTCTAATCCTAGATTTCTTCATTACGGTGTTCCGCAGGGTTCCATATTGGGACCTTTGTTGTTTATTTGTTATATAAATGGTTTTCCCCAAGCAATTCCACACCAGATGTCTTTATTTGCAGACGACAGTACGGTTATCTATAATAGTGGTAGTGACAAAGAAATGGAGAATGACATTAACGCTAGTTTGGTTACGATTATTGACTGGCTAAATGCAAATAATCTTAAAATTAATCTGACAAAAACTAAAATTATGAGCTTCAAAATTGGACAAAAAGGACAATCACAAATTAAAATCACTTACAAAGGAGCTCCAATATTACAATCGAATGTAACAAAATTTCTTGGCCTATACATTGATAACGATATGTCTTGGAGGACGCAAATTGACAATGTGTGTGGGAAACTTGGCAAGTTCTCCTATGCTCTTCGGATGCTGGGTAAAGTGTCAAACATGACCGCACTCTTGGCAGCTTCTCACGGTTACGTTGCCTCCACCCTGCGATATGGTTTGATATTTTGGGGCAATGGTACTAAAATTGAGCAAGTACTGATTGCACAAAAAAAATGCTTTCGAGCTATATGCAAAATAAAACGGACCGATTCATGCAAGCCACATTTTAAAAACTTAAAAATATTGACTGTACCTTCCCTCTACATCTATGAGGCCTGTATTTTTATTAAAAATAATAGGGATCTCTATAGACCTGTCGAAAGCCAACGTCGCTCGAATAAGTTACATTTGCTTTTCACAAATACTAAATTTCTACATAAAAGCATATATGCAATGGCTCCAAAGATATACAATAAATTACCAAATGAAATTGTATCAGCTAAAAATGTGAATATTTTTAAGCGTCAGCTTTTTGAACTACTTATTGAGAAGACATATTTTTTTTTTTTAATATTATAAACCAGCGCTTGACCGCAATCCTGCCTGATGGTAAGCAGTGACGCAATCGTTGATGGTAAAGCGCACTAGTTTATTAAGAGCCTATTCACTCTAGCCTTGAAGACACTCAAATTGTAGTCCGACGGTAAACACCGCCGCGGGCAAATTGTTCCAGTCCCTCGATGTACGCGGTATAAAGGAGGAGGCGAAACGCTTCGTCCGGATCGTAGTGGTGTTAACAACGTAAGGGTGGAAACCAGCCGTACGACGGGTCGTCCGCTGGTGGAACGGAGATGGGGGAATTAAATCATGCAATTCCCTCGCACACTCCCCGAAATGCATCCTATAGAACACCGAAAGGCTGGCTACTCTACGCCTGTGCTCTAGGCTTTGGAGACCGACTCGAGTTAGATCAGGGTCACCAATCAGCCTCTTTGCACGTCTCTCCACTGAATCCAAAGTGGCCAGGTGACACTTGGCAGCACCAGCCCAAATGTGGCTGCAGTACTCCACACACGAACGGACCTGTGCTTTGTATAACATTAGAAGCTGCCCAGGTGTGAAGTACTGCCGGACCTTTGCGATAACGCCAAGTTTCCTGGCAGCCACCCTGGCCTTGGACTCAATGAACCGCCCAAAGTTAAGGTTCGAGGAAATCTCAACTCCCAAAAGCTGAAGGCGGTCGGAACACTCCAAGGACACATTCCGAAAAGTAGGGGCCAAGGTGAACGGGCTCCTTTTGGCGGTGAAAAGACACGCCTGTGTTTTGGCGGCATTGAATGCTACAAGATTGGCATTGCCCCATTCGGAGACTGCCTGCAGTGCAACACTCGTTCGCTCAACCATGGCCTCTCTTTCGGACCGGATTGATTCCCTACTAGCCCGAGCATCCGGCAGGTATCTCTCTACAACTGTGCTGTCATCTGCATACCCATAGATACCGGGAATCAGCAGATCGTTAATATGCAGCAGGAACAGAGTTGCAGAGAGAACAGACCCCTGAGGAACACCGGCATTAGTTGACATGGGCTCAGAAGAGCATCCGTCGACAACAACTCGGAGGGACCGTTCAGTCAGGAAGTCTTTTACCCAGCCAGTCAGGCTAGGGGAAATGCCGTACGCTGGAAGCTTACTCAAAAGGCCAGCGTGCCATACCCGGTCGAAGGCCTTCGAGACATCAAGGGAGACAGCAATCGCTTCCCCATTCTTCTCGAGGGCCTCGCCCCACAAGTGAGTGGCACACACTAGTAGGTCCCCAGTTGACCGATTGCGGCGAAACCCGTACTGTCGGTCACTGAGGAGATCGTTACCCTCCAGGTATGCCAAGAGGCGCGAGTTCAATACACGCTCCATAATTTTGCAAAGTATGGAGGTGATCGAAATCGGCCGATAGTTGGCAGGATCGGCACGACTACCCTTCTTGGGCACGGGCTGCACGTTAGCAAGCTTCCAGGACTTGGGCACTATACCAGTCCTAAATGAGAGGCGATACAAGCGCGTCAATACAGGAGACAACTCGGGCGCACATGCTTTAAGAACAATCGCTGGTATACCATCCGGACCACTAGCCCTATTCACGTCCAGACGACACAGTACTCTCAGAACCTCCTTGTTTCTAATGCGAACCTCAGGCATTGAAGTTCCGCAATGAGGTAAGTTAGGTGGAGTAGCACTGCCAGTATCAAGACGCGAATTATGGGCAAAGAGAGAAGCAAAGAGACCTCCTTTCTCTCTTGCCGTATGAGCCAGTGTTCCATCAGGCCTTACCAGCGGAGGCAGTGAGGGCCGACAGAAGTTCGCCTCAACCGATTCGGCAAGGGACCAAAAAGATCTGCTACCGGATGGCTGCGCAGATAACTTGTTGCCAATATGGGTAATGCGGTCGAAGCGAGCCTTCTTGAGCGCCTTCTTGTAGGACTTGGCAGCACGGTTAAAGGCTCTCTTCTTTGAGCTTAGATCCGGAGCTCCGCGGTCACGAGCGTCAACCCAGGCGAGAAATGCCGTGTGCTTACGCTGTTCAGCTTGGACACAATCGGCATTGAACCATGGGCGAGCCGAGCCACCGACGGGCACGTCATTGAATGGGATAAAATACTCCATAGCTTGACGCACCACATCGGTTATAGCGTCCGCACAGCTCGAAGGATTGTCAGAAGAGAAGCATACCTGCTGCCAAGGATAAGACGCAAAGAAGTGGCGCATCTCATCCCAATCCGCTGACCTGTATCGCCACATTCGCCGTTCACCACGAGAGTCGTGATCTGGTGGCGAGAAGGACGACATATTACTCTGTCAATGAATATCTTAATGACAAACTTTGATAATTAACATAAAAATTTGAATGATATTATCTAAATTTGAAGACTCTTGATTCTGTTGGCTATATTTTATTTTTTGTTTGATATGTAAAAAATTGTAATTTGCTGACATTTTATTTAATTGTTTCTGAGGCTGTATCGTGTGATGCTGCCTATTGAGTTAATGTGCCGGCTTAATTTGTTGACATATTTATTTTGCATGAAACTGTGACATCTACATTCGCTTCTTATGATATTTTGTATGCCTTTTGGCGGGACATAGCATGGACAAAAATTCTTTGTACATAACATCTGCATAACTGTACCCTGTGTTCACAAGATTAATAAATGAATTTGAATTTGAAAGATTGCGAGAGGAGAGTGAGATTACCCCAAACCAGTTTGGGTTTATGCCAGGTCGAGGAACAATGGATGCCACTTTTGCACTCCGCCAAATGTGCGAGAAGTACAGACGTGCACACAAGAACTTGCACATGGTGTTCATTGATCTGGAGAAAGCGTATGATAGGGTACCTCGTGATGTGCTGTGGTGGGCCCTGAAAGAGAAAGTTTTGCCTGGGAAGTATGTAGAGTTAATTCGTGCTATGTACAGTCAATCTCGTACCTACGTCCGGTCGGCTGCTGGCAATACCGACGAGTTCAGTGTGGCGGTAGGCTTGCACCAGGGATCGGCTTTAAGTCCGTACCTCTTCCTGTTGATTATGGACGCTCTTACGTCGGACATCCAGGAGGAGGCACCCTGGTGCATGCTGTTCGCCGATGACATTGTTCTCGTCGGTGAAGGTGGACCTGAGATCCAGAGCAGATTGGAGAAATGGCAACAGAAGCTGGAGAATGTTGGCTTGAAAATCAGCAGAACCAAAACCGAATATATGTTCTGCGATTTCGGCGGTCTCTCCACTTCTGGAGCCATAGCGCTTAATGGCGCACTTCTCCCAATCTGCTCCGACTTTCGGTATCTCGGTTCACTCGTGCAAAGCGATGGCGAAATAGATTGGACGGTTAAGCACAGAATTAACACTGGGTGGATGAAATGGCGGCAGGTCACGGGAACAATCTGCGACTCCCGCATTCCCCTTAAACTTAAGGGGAAAATATATAAAACCATGATCCGACCTGCTGTCTTGTATGGATCAGAATGTTGGGCTACGAAAGAGATGAATGAAAGGCAATTGCATGCAGCCGAGATGAGAATGCTAAGAGGGATGTGTGGTGTTACACGAATGGATAGTAAGAAATGAGTACATAAGAGGAAGTCTGAAAGTGGCACCAGTAGCTGAAAAGTTGTGTGGAAAGCGGTTGTCATGGTACGGGCATGTGTTACGGAGAAATGAGGAGAATGTCGTGAGGAGAGTTTTAATTATGAATGTTGATGGGTATAAGAGTAGGGGAAGACCAAAGAAACGATGGATGGGATGTGTGAAGGATGATATGGCTAAGAAGGGGGTGACTGCCGAGATGGCTTCTGATAGGGATGTATGGAAGAAAAAGACATGTTGCGCCGACCCCAAATAAATTGGGGTCATCATCAAAAAGTCATCATCATCATTCTCCTGCCCAGGAGAATGATGATGATGACTTAATGCACCAACCTTTGTTAAAATTACCGTATTATCAAATAACCTTCAATTTGTCATGCATGGGCCATGATTTGTTATAAAAACAGAACTGATTCATTAAGAAGGTCCGATAATTTTTTGTTCATTAGTTTTAAGAAACCTCATGCAAAAGTCACTAGTCAAACCACGATATACGTCTACGTCAAAGGCGAAACTGTCGCAGTAAATTGGGATGTCATTCGTAAAACCGCTGAGTGGAGTGCGGCCTCGCAAGGTTTTTTACAATCGTGACATTTTATGTACTTAATCAAAATGATTTTGCCAGTTCGATTTGGCAGTAAGTAATGATCCCTTTGCGAGAATTGGTATAAAATAATAAGATTACTCGCCATACAGCTGTATTTGCTAATATATTTAACTAAATATATTTTCGAGAATATGTAACCAATTTTGGTAAAGTAAAATGACATATTTAAAAAAGGAACTGTATAAACCAGATTTTGACAGCTTTGAACATCTACAAGTAAACATTAATCGCGAGAATTGAGCAGCGAAACATAATTAATTATAAAACGAACTTACCTGTGGGCTGTATGTGAAGTTCTATCATAATTATGTGAGCTGCTCAATTCGAAGCGATTAATACTAATTAACCTCCCATGTGTCTGTGTAAGCTCCCTCCACTATTGTCAAAAATTTGTTTTTAAAAACCATATCGACGCTTGAAAGGCCATCATATCTAAGCGACAAAAATTCGCAAATTGAGTTATATAGACCAAACGACGCAGAAAAATCTGGCGGTTCGAATGGTGATAACTCAATTTACGAATTTTGGTCGCTTAGATATGATTGCCTTTCAAGCGTCGATGTCTAATCATAGATCAAGTAGACTAATCTATGATTAATATTATTACAGAATGTTTTCAGGGACCCTAGTACTTTAAACTTAATGACGGCAAAGTGCCGCGCGCGGCTGTGCTGGCATGGAGGGGATGGTGGGGCTAAAAGTATTTTTTCAGATTATTTATTATTTCTTTAAAATGTTCGTGATAATAGCCGGGAAATACGAAACAGTACTACAAGTAAACATTAATCGCGAGAATTGAGCAGCTCACATAATTATGATAGAACTTCACTTACAGGTAAGTTCGTTTTATCATTGTTATTATCACTGTTTTAGTGTACAAGCAAATACTTTTCCTGACATATGAGAGGTTGGCGAATTTGGATTTTATAGCAGTACCTAGTAGGAAATCTGATATCTTTAAATAAATCTCTTAGAAATAACTCCACGGACGACGTCGCTTAACCTCATCGCTCGACCCGTTAACGTGCAGCTTTAGATTGTTCGAACCGTTCACGTGAGGGGCTATATTATTTAACCTAATCTCTCGACCCGTGCTCGTGCGGCTGTGTTGTTTAACCTGATCGCTCGTTCCTTGCATGTACGGCTCTTATTTCTTAACTAGATCGCTCCATATAGCATTCTTTTTTTTGTTACATAAACGGGAGATTTTTTTTCTACTCTCTGACTTCTAACAACCTATCTACTAATTAGAAAGAACTTTTGGCCACTAACAGCATCGACGAAGCTAATTTTATTACCTACTAGAAAAACTCTTTGTTTCTCAATCACTTGTTGAATGTAAATGGGTGAAGCGGTAACGGAAAAAAAGAAAGTACATATGATTACTACGTATATGTATTGTTACAAGTAATCAATTAAATCATACTTGGTGTTTTATTTCCAAACAGGGTTCCATAAAGATTTGATTAACAAGTTCAATGACACATGCCTTTACAGTCATAGTCAGAGCAGTCTATTGGTTGGCGAACTAAGTCACATTGCCGCACTACGGGTATTTGGCAAATTCATTAGTGAAATCGAATTACTCTGAGACTCACACAATATTTGGGTGCTTGAGTGCGCGCATTTAGACGTACGTATGGTAAGGTATCCGAGTACGTGCACCGGTGCACGATTCACGTGATGTCGTGTCAGCGTCGTTCGTGTAATTATGTCGAGCGCATTCATCGCTCGTGATGTCGACTGCTGCCCGTTTCGATTTTGACATGTGGCGCTTCCGCCTATTTTATCGATCCTATATGTCATTGAGGACGTCACCTTATGTACGACTTATGTAATCGTCGCGTGTCGCCGTGAGCCCGTGACACAGTGAGCTATGTTTGCACCTGTAATGATACACTTCTGTGCGAACATGACCCTACTGTGACTAGAAGGCCGGTTATTCATTAACTAAGCCTCCAAAAAGGAAGGCTATATAAAACATTTCGTACAACGTTCACCGATCACTCTAAGACCGATGTGCAGAATTCTCTTTTTTTTTCGAAAGTGTATACTTTCCAGGTGGTCCCATAGTCACCAGGTCAGGATCTGATGATGGAAGACCAGGGAAATCAACGGGAGCTTTCAAAAATCGTAGAGGCGACTAGTACATTCTGTACCATTGATTATGAAGTTAAAGGATTTAAGTTATTTGTATGAAAGATTACGCGGTAATAAGCGATTTACGATTTACGGGGTATTAAAAAAAACATACTAGATCTCTTTCAAAACAATGTTCGTTGGTAGTTTTTATAGTAATGTACAGTCAAGACCAAAAGTCGAGTTGCAATCTCACAAAACTATGGCCAAGCAATACTAGTTGTAGTTACGACCTTCTTCTATAATAAAGTTTGATACACACTCATACACTTTGCTGCCCGCTTATGATTGTTAGGTACTACTTACTAATTTCAACGTCCACAGTAAGTGTTTCAATGGCCTAACGGTTTTCGCCTTGATAGGCGTTCAAGGTGGTTCGAGTTCAAATCTGATAACTTACAAAATATTTTTTAAATGTTTATTGGTGAGTTATGAATGCTGACAACAAAAATATCTAAAAATACCGATCCGCAACTTAAAGATGATACTTTCTTTTAAGATTTTTTCTATATTAGAGTCATTATAAAAAGATGACGGTAGACTTGAAAGAATCTGAATCACTCCTTCACAAAAAATATTCCGCTACCTACAATAACTATTATTATCTACAATAAGTCAAATAATATTACTTAGCTGTTGTTAGTTGGTGAACATATAGTTACCAGTTTGTGTTATTAGTTTTACTTTTTTAATCAATATGCAGACATATGCAGCAATATATCTCAAATATCATATGAAACCGGCTTTTGTGTAAGTTGTTTTATTATTATTTGTGTTAAGGTGCAAACTAATCGCTTGTTGCAAGTCTGTAATAAAATTGTTATTGTTTTAGAGAAATACTGTAAGCCGTTGGAGGTCAAGGTCAAGAGGTTGGAGGACGAAGGTAGCTGTCGAGACAAGTGAAACGAAACGACAATATTTACCGTTGAATAAACTTTTAAATCTTGCGAAGAAGGGAGGTTGCATTTGTGGTTTAAAAATAAACTGGCGCGACTGGTGGAGTCTTATCGAGCTAAACAAAAAAAAAAAACTATTTATAACAATCACAGTGCAGAAGTGTCCTACAGAGTGTTTTAAATATATACCATTATATATCTTAATAACGGACTCTAAACCATCTCTAAAGTAATTTAGCTAAGTGACAGTAATATGTTCGGTTGGCTTAATGGCTAACAGATGTCGCCTTTTGCAATTTCAATACAAATTACTTTTGGTAAATTATAAAAACAATAATTTCGGAATTCGATAAGAAATAAGTTCGTTTACTTTTGAACTAAGAAAGCGCTTGAAGATTATAATCTCATGCCATCAAACTCCGAAAAAAGTCACTGCAGGATGACAGCACTAGTACCATGCTATACACGCAAAAAAAATGTAAATGTAATAAGCACTATTTTGTGTTTTAGTATAGATTATTTTATGATTGCAATAATATTCAGGTTAAGCATCAATCCTCTTTTCTTTAAGAAAATGAATAATTAAGCTATAACCTCTTCAATCATAATATATGTATAATATTATAATTTTCATATCTAACAACCAAAAATGTTTTTTGTATTTTTTACCATAACAATATCATAATTTTGTCAAGGATTACTTTTATATAAAATATTACAATGCTGCCGTTTCAACGTTTGTTTCATTTGTTAGTATAAGTATATCTATACCGAATAATATATAACTTTATAGTATATTGCATTATAATATGCTTATTGTTTTATTTTTATATATTTTTTATTATATTACCTCTATAGTAAACTAAAACATATAATAAAAACCTTTTTTGGGATAAATATTCAATAAATTTTCCTATTCGTTTAAATATTATTTGCAAACATTTTTACTTTAAAATACAAATCAATTATCATAATTTTAAATTATATGAAACAACAAAAAGATTTGCCTTTATTAAGGATCGAACCCACAATCGCTCGCTTATGATAGCACCATTGTTAAGTGCGGCCGCTAACTTAACTTCAAATGAAGTAACGAAATTTTGCATTACTTTAAAGAAATACGGAGACTGCGATAAAAAAATAATTCGGTAGTGTGCGTGGCCGGTTTAGCGCAGGCGACAGTAGTCTTTAAGGTGGGAATGGACTTCTACAGCTGATAGTACCTACATCATATGCTTTTTTAGATTTTTCATTTTCTTATTTTAAAAGTTAGAGGGGGGGGGTAACTTTTTTCTTTTTCCACTTTGGAAGCGTCTGTCACGCAACGTTTTTTGTCATTTGGCAACATAACCCTAAAAACGGCGCCATATGTATTTTGTAGGTATGTGTGCGTGTAAAGTACTTTCAGTGTGTGATTGGTGAGTGAGATCTCATATAGGTAATAATATATTATAGTAGGTACTCTGTGGTTGTTGGTAAACAATAAAAATGTCTTAGAACCGTATTACATACACCTAAAAGCGGCTGGCGAAAATATTTTATACAACAAAGAAGGATAATACCAAAGCAATATGCATGTAAGGTGGGTCGACCATGGATGGCCACTCTAACGAAAAAAAGCTTATAATTCGTTTATTTATTGGATAAATGAAGGAAACAAATTATTAAGTAATACTTTGTTTTATTGTCCACCGTATAAAACCTTTTTTTTTTACCTAACATTAAACAACATTTATTAAATTCAAGTTTTGTAAAGCTCTTCCAAATGGCTTTGCATGGAACACGGCTCCAAACAAGACCAATATTAGGTATACATCTGTCGTTAAACTTAAAAATAGGGTTGTAACATTAAATATATCCGCTTTTACTAAAACTACATAATAAGCTCTATTATTTAAGCGAAGCATTAAATGCTCAATATATTTTTATCATCTATAAAAAACTCTACGAACATTACTTGAACACCATTCTATAACTAAGAATCTACTAATATAAATTATTTAAAAATATTAGTAATGAGTATTATATTGGCCTTAAATAACTTGCCATCACGTTTTATTATGAAATTACAATCTTTTTTTTAATCAAAAATGGCCTTCTTAAGGGTCCGTTCTTTGTAAGGCCAAAATTGATAATTGTGATTACAACTTTGTCGTAAATTATAATAAATAATAGATACTACAAAATACTATAATTATAACAATTTTTCATTATTTATAACTAAAAAGTAAGTGTTCATTTGTTCAGGATTTGTGAATGTTCCATAAGGTTCCTTGCACCATAGCAAGGCCAACCGTCCAATTTTTGATAGGCCTTATAAGGAACCAAAGGCTTTCCTAGGAACACTACCAATATTTTAATCTAAATTAAGGCAAAGCTATGTTTTTTTTCTTTAGTACTATACACATGTACTAATATGACAATACACAGTAAAAAAAACATGAAATAATAAGAGGCTATTGACTAAAAATTTACAGTTTGTTGTGCGCGCGACTAACAATTGTAACGTCGACGACCGAAGCCTATGAAACGTTGGATCTCACTGCCACAATAACGACACGATCGACACGCCGCCACGTTTGTGGCCTTTAGTTTGTAGGATCTTAGTGTGTAGTAGCAGGAATATGTATTTTAATGTCAATTACTACGATTTTTTAATAGTTGGCCTTCAAAGGAGCATGGCCTTCCATGGTCCACCCACCTTACTATTCAAAAGAATTAAAAAATTGTAGTAATACTACAAACTTATTTAGGTTTTGGGATAATAGGATTGTTTTGTTGCGTAGCTCATTTCTTCTTTATTATAATAAAACGTTTAATAATACCTACTATTTTTTTTTAGTTTTGAATAATTGGTTGTTCATATTGTTTTATTTGATTTTAATCTAATGAATTTTTAACAGGAATTCCATAGGTTTATTATTAGAATACGAAAAGCATGTGGAATTTTAATTAATAGAAAAATCGAATTTTTCGCTAAAATCGATTATTTATTTTGATTAAAATCGATTTTTAATAAATCGAGATTAATATTAAATACAGAAAAATCGATTTTAAATAAATCGATTATTTTCCAATAATGTCACATCCCTAATTGACACTAGTCGTATTGAGTTCATAACCTTAGCATAACATGCACAGTCGTATGTTTAGCATTACTGTTGTGTGCCATCAATTTTTGCTATGGGTTAGGCTAGGCTTGGTAAAAAATTTTTGTCGTTATTTCAAAACTTGATACATCAAATATGTTTTTTTTTTTGCGTATACCAAAAAAATATAGGTAGGTACAAACGGAATGAATAAATAAATCGACGATGTGGCTTTCCTTTGCCTAAAATAAAATCTATCTAAATAAAAATGTCTGCGGTTTGTAGCAAGTAGGTAATCACTATGATTTGTTTGCGGCTTAGAGGCGTGTTTTTTAGGGTTCGATTGCCAATTGGCAAAAAACGGAACCCTTATAGATTAATCATGTCTGTCTGTCCGTCTGTCCGTCTGTCCGTCCGTATGTCACAGCCATTTTTTTCCGAAATAATAAGAGCTATACCTACTGTTGAAACTTGGTAGGTAGATGTATTCCGTGAACCGCATTAAGATTTTGATGCAAAAATAAAATAAAAAAAATACTTAATAAATATTGGGGGCTGGCCATACTTAGAACTGAAGCTCATTTTTGTTTTCATCAAACGCATACGTGTGGGGTATCTATGGATAGGTCTTCAAAAATGATATCGAGGTTTCTAAAATACTTTTCTAAACCGAATAGTTTGCGGGACAGATGCTTCCAAAGTACAAAAAAGTTGGTCACCCCCACCTCTAATTTTTAAAATAAGAAAAAGAAAAATCTAAAAAAAACATATGATGTACATTACTATAAAAACTACCAACAAAAATTGTTTTGAGCGAGATCTAGTGTTTTTTTTAATACCTCTTATATCGTGAACCGCTTATTACCGCGTAATCTTTCATACAAATAACTTAAATCCTTTAATTTCATAAATCAATGGTACGGAACCCTTTGTGCGTGAGTCCAATACGCACTTGGCTGGTTTGGTTTGGGAAATCATCAAATGGCCACGGTTTCATTTTTAACAATCTGACCCAGGAGGCATCGGTCTTCGTGGACCCCGTCACGGCGTGAGAACATCTCTTCGGGGCGCGCGTGAAACACAACGCGCCATTGACTCGGGCCTGGTCCTTACCGAACGGCGAGCTGCCCACTGCTCACCGCCCGCAGGCACGCGCCTACGGTGGCTGGGAGTTCGGTGTCGTCTCCCAACCAGGGCGTCTCCTGTGGCGGCTAGTGGTGTGAGGGCGCTAGGATTCCCGTTGTCTCATGCCACAGTAAAACTGTGCTCACGCGCTCCGCCTCCTCCTTTACCAGCATCACTGCTTCGCAGAAGGAGGTGACAGCCTGCCATGCACTCTCGCTCCGGGCCATGGCCTGGACCAGGGTCAGACGCGAGAGATTGCCGCCGATCGCCGCTACGGGGACACGGCGGTGCTCTACCCAAGCAGGGTGACGGTGGAGCATACGGTGGAGGTCTGCCTCCACCGTCTCCTCAGGGCGATCCACACAATGGTGACAACCTGGCGTTTCCTCCCGCCTTATTATGGAAAAGGAACCTTCCCGACACAACCGTGTCTGGTGAGGACCAGCGGCAGGCGGAAGGTGAGGGCGCGGAGGCGCCTCTCTAGCCACTCCTCAAAGAGGGGACTTACCGTCGCTATTGTGACGTGCCCAGCACTGGGTTGCGACAATCGCTCTCTTCATGTCGCAATGAGATCCCGCCGGAGCTCTGTCCGCCCTACCGCGATTTCTCGCGGCAGCAGAGTTATGCCCTCTCTATTCACTCTAGCCTTGAAGACATTTACTTAAATTGACAGACGGAAATATCATCGCTAGCAAATTATTTCTGTCCCTAAATAAAAGTATAAAAGTCTCGTAAAAAAGACGAGGCGTAACGTAACGCTTCTTCCGGGTCGTAGTGGTGTCAACAACATAAGCGTCGATACTCTCCGTACGACGGGTTGTCCGATGATAGAACGGGGCTGGGGGAATTAAATCATGCAATTCCCTCGCACACTCTCAAAATGCATTCTAAAGAACACCGGCTACTCTTCTTCTGTGCTCCAGACTTTGGAGACCATTTTGAACCAAATCTTGGTCGTTAGTTATCTGCTACGCATGCCTCTCCACCGAATCCAAAGTTTCCAGGTGGAGTTTTGCAGTACCAGCCCAAATGCGGCTACATTACACATAAACGGACCTGCGCCAAGATAAACGGGCTCCTTTTGGCGGTTAATAGACGCTTGTGTTTTGGCAGGCGTTGAATGCCACAAGATTGTCTTCGCCCTATTCGGAGACTACCTGTAGTGCAACATTCGAACGCTCTACATAGCCTCTCTTTCGGACCGGATTGCTTCCTGACTAGCCCGAGCACCCAGGTATCTCTCCACAACTGTACTGTCATCTACATACCCATAGATACCAGGCATCAGTAGATCATTTTTATGTTGGCATTGGTCGACATGGGCTCTAATGAGCATCCGTCGACAACAACTCGAAGGGACCGTTCAGTCAGAAAGTCTTTTACCCAGCCAGTCGCTGTCGTACGCTGGAAGCTTACTCGCCAGGCCAGCATGCCATACCCAGTCAAAGGCCCTCGAGACATCTAGGGAGAGTGCAATCTCTTCCCCATTTTACTAGAGGTCTTCGCCCCACAGGTCAGTGGCATATACTAGTAGGCCCCCAATGACCGATTGCGGCGAACCTGTACTGCTGGTCACTGAGGAGACCGTTACCTTCCACGTTTGCCAAGAAGCGCGAGTTCAATACACGCTCCATAATCTTGCAGAGTATGGAGGTTATTGAAATCGGTCGACAGTTAGAAATATCGGCACGACTTTCCTTTTTGGGCAAGGGCTGCACATTGGCAAGCTTCCAGGACTTGGGCATTATAACAGTCCTAAATGAGAGGCGATATAAGAGCGTCAATACAGGAGACAACTCGGGCGCACAAGCCTTGAGAACAATCGCTGGTATACCATCTGTTCCACTAGCCATATTCACGTCCAGACGATACAGTACTCTCAAAACCTTCTTGTTCCTAATGACAACCTCGGGAATGAAGCATCGCAGTCTATTATTCAGTGAGGCAAATTCGATGGAGTAGCTCTGCTAGTACCCAGACGCGAACTGTAAGCAAAGAGAGATGTAAAGAGACCGGCTTTCTCTCTCGCCGTATGAGCCAGAGTTCCATCAGGCTTAACTAGTGGAGGCAGTGTGATTCATCGATCTTGTCGTAAGGTGATCGAACTCGCACGCGTAATTCGAATTAAATGACACGTAACTTTTTCTATTTGTATTTTATTTTACTACAACCGAAAACACCGAAAATCCCGGTTTTTGTGATATGGATACCGGTATTAATTAGAGCTAAATTTGTTCCGGTATTCCGGTGTTCTCCAAATTTGGTTTCTAGGTTTGCGACCCCTAACCGAGAGCATTACCTACTTCATAAACCCAGGCGATTGGCTAAACGACATATACATAATATGTATATGTCGTTTAGCTGATATATTTTAACAGTGCCTCTAACGGTTGCATGTGCCAGTAGCGCATTGGTTGCACTGGCACTTAGGTTGAGCTTCTGGGTTCGATACAACAATATCAACAACTTCAATATAATAAAGAGTAGGATCATTTCAACATTTAAAAGGACATTGGCAACTGCCCATACATACTTTGACCAGGCTATGAAATGTTATAGACAAGGTTAATAAAATACTTAAATGGTTCGCTTAATCATCGTTAGCAATTCCACATTGCAAATATATATTAAAGAAGCAGAGGAGCTTAGAATTTTCACATAATTTGTTTGATTGGCTGCATGGCTCTGCCTTTGCTTTTACCACGAAACGGAAAAAAAAAAATTGTGATTCGTCATCATTATGATTTCAACCGAAAGACGTCCACCGCTGGACATAGGCCTCCCCCAAGGTTCTCCACGACGACCGGTCCTGCGCCTCCCGCATCCAGCGGTTGAGGGATGATAAAGATCCGTACAATTTTTGAGGTTATGATAACGTAACAATGGTTTATAGTTATACTTCATACAAGGCTACAAATTGTAGCCTACAATCATAACTAAACTGCAAAGGTGAACGAGGTAGCCTATTTTATCTATTTGATTGATAGATAAGCCAATACAATGCTGTAGTGGCATACCTTTATAACAAACTAAATCATGTTGCGTGGATTTACGAGGATTCACTTAAGTAATCAGAATTTACTTAAGTAGCGATTTGTCTGCTGTTTTAGTAGTCAAAATGTTTGAACATAAAGCAATGCTCAGACACAGAAAGCAGTGCACTTATTTTTTTTCGAAGGTGGAAAAATACTCATGCACTATCCTCCGCTTGGGGTCGCGTCGCGGAGGGGTGTGCCTGACTCTTACCGGCTAAAAAACCGCCTATGTGCGCTCGTGATCTGCCTTTCCGGGGTACCCGGTCTCGGCCAACTCCTTTGCTTGCATTACTGCTTCGCAGGAGACTACCCCGTCCCAAGCAGTCCACCCATGAGTACATACTTTTATTAGGTTTTGGGATTACAGGCGTGGTGTTGTTTTCTAATTAATATAATTATGCAATGACAAATGCAAAAGAAAAATAATTAAGGTGATTTTGAAATAAAGCATTCATAGTAGATTTTTTTATTTCATTTATTAATGCTGTTTGCCAAATCATACAGACTACAGTTATTGCTATATAAATGCTCTGCACAAAGTCTGGCCAAACCTGGTATATAAAACTTTTAGTTACCTAAGATAGTGGCTCTGAAAGAGTCAGGAATAGTATGTAAATGAGTATTAAGACATCCAACAAATAAACAATGAGAAGCTGTATTAAATACAGCCCCTCTATTATTTTAGAATAATTTCTGGTACCGGTTGATCAGGTACATTCCAAACTTCTTATCTGTCTTCCTCAGCTTCTACAACTTGGTCAGAAACATCTGGCACGGGTCTTAATTCCTCAACTGGAGTTACCGATCTTACTCCTTCAATTTCTTGATTCCGAGATGCAGATCGTTGGCATGTCTGCCAACAAGGATGACAAATACGTTCAGATGATCTTACCTATAAAAAAAGAGACACTGTGGTATAAAATACAACATAATAACTTGAATTCACTATAATCCTAACTAGACTATTGCTAGTTTAGTTTTTAGGCATATTCCAGACCTGTCGTGGTGCAATCCTGGATTGAACAATATTGGCAATATTTCTGTCCAAATCTGAGCCATTTTCTCTCAAGATAAGGTTACTTCGTCGCCTTAATATTGAGAGGCCGCATACAACACATACATGAGTATGGCCTTGGTGATAGGATACAGCAGCCGGCTGTTCCCCGCTGTCCGAATGTATTGCAATATTGTGACAAGCTTCACAAATACAATCATCTTCAGTGATCTGGAAATAAGAAAACGAAAATCAATTTAGATTAGTATTGTATTCATAGACCTGAAAGTGATCCTAGCAAAAAAAGAAAACTTACGATAATCGTATCGTTCCAAACACTAATTAATGAGATAATTCTCGAATCAAGTTGCAGGACAACGGAGTGGCGTAGTTTAATTAGGCAGATGTTGCAGTTGATACACTGCACACGTCCATGAATGGACCGAGTTTAGGTTCGAGGAAATCTCAACTCCCAAAAGCTGAAGGCGGTCGGTGCACTCCAAGGATACATTCTGAAAAGTAGGAGCCAGGATGAACGGGCTCCTTTTGGCGGTGAGAAGACACGCCTGTGTTTTGGCGGCATTGAATGCTACAAGATTGGCTTTGCCCCATTCGGAGATTGCCTGTAGTGCAGCACTCGTACGCTCTACCATAGCCTCTCTTTCGGACCGGATTGATTCCTTACTAGCCCGAGCTTCCGGCAGATATCTCTCCACAACTGTGCTGTCATCTGCATACCCATAGATCACGTGCACAGGTCACGAACGTGTAGGCATCAGCAGATCGTTAATATGCAGCAGGAACAGAGTTGCAGAGAGAACAGACCCCTGAGGAACACCGGCATTGGTCGACATGGGCTCTGATGAGCATCCGTCGACAACAACTCGAGGAGGACCGTTCAGTCAGGAAGTCTTTTACCCAGCCAATCAGGCCAGCGGAAATGCCGTACGCTGGAAGCTTACTTAAAAGGCCAGCGTGCCATACCCGGTCGAAGGCCTTCGAGACATCAAGGGAGACGGCAATCGCTTCCCCATTTTTCTCGAGGGCCTCGCCCCATATGTGAGTGGAATACACTAGTAGGTCCCCAGATTGACCGATTGCGTCGAAACCCGAACTATCGGTCACTGAGGAGATCGTCACTTTCCAGGTAAGCTAAGAGGCGCGAGTTCAATACACGCTCCATAATCTTGCAGAGTATGGAGGTTATTTAAATCGGCCGATAGTTGGTAGGACCGGCACGACTACCCTTTTTGGGCACGGGCTGCATGTTGGCAAGCTTCTAGGACTTGGGCACTGTACCAGTCCTAAATGAGAGGCGATACAAGCGCGTCAATACAGGAGACAACTCGGGTGCACATGCCTTAAGAACAATCGCTGGTATACCGTTCCGACCACTAGCCTTATTCACGTCCAGACGACACAGTACTCTCAGAACCTCTTTGTTTCTAATCCAAACCTCAGGCATTGAAGCTCCGCAATGAGGTAAATTAGGTGGAGTAGTACTGCCGCAGTAGTAGACCAGTAGACGCGAATTATGGGCAAAGAGAGATGCATAGAGACCTGCTTTCTCTCTCGCCGTATGGGCCAGTGGCTCCATCGGGCCTAACCAGCGGAGGCAGTGTGGGCCAACAGAAGTTCGTCTCGACCGATTTGGCTAGGGACCAGAAAGATCTGCTACCGGATGGTTGCGCAGAGAGCTTGTTGCCAAAATGAATAATGCGGTCGAAGCGAGCCTTCTTAAGTGCCTTTTTGTAGGACTTGGCAGCACGGTTAAAGGCTCTCTTCTTAGAGCTTAGATCCGGAGCTCTGCGGTCACGAGCGTCAACCCAGGTAAGAAATGCCGTATGCTTACGCTGTTCAGCTAGCAGACAGTCGGCGTTGAACCATGGGCGAGCCGAGCCACCGACGGGCACGTCACTAAAGGGGATACAATACTCCATAGCTTGACGCACCACATCGGATATAGCGTCCGCACAGCTCGACGGATTGTCAGAAGAGAAGCAAGGTCTGCTTCTCTGCTAAGGATAAGACGCGAAGAAGTAGCGCATCTCATCCCAATCTGCTGACTTGTATCGCCACATTCGCCTCTCACCGCGTGAGTCGCAATCAGGTGGGGAGAAGGACGACACAGACTTCACCAGACAGTGGTCTGAAGTTCCTAACGGTGAGGAAACTGTAACAACACATCTGTCCGGACCAGTGGTCAGCAGAAGGTCCAGACAATTGGCGGTATGACCGGCTACATCAGGCACCCTAGTCGCTTGTCTCACCAGCTGGGAAAGGCCCATTGATAGCGCAAAGTTTCGCGCTTCTCTCCCAGCGTGGTCGGTCCTCTGGTATGGGAAAAGCCAGTCTTGCTGTCAGGCATTGAAGTCCCCCAGAGCGACGAACTTTTTCCTTTTTTTTTTTTATTCAAAAATTTTTACAGGATAAATTACATACAGTCTTAAATATAAGCTTAAATCCAAGTCTTACGTGCCTTAACTAGGATATCCTGTGTTTCAGGCGAAAATAGCTAAAAACAATTTAAAATTAACAAATAATGAAAAGGATTCATAACAATACAAATGTAAACGATCTGTAAACGTGGGCAAGTTATCTTATACTATTCTAATATTACCATAGCTTAACTTCTGTTTTATTAATTTACAAGATAGTTATTCAAAAAATTGTATAAAAACTCAAAATATAATTATAATAATCTAAAATTCTAAAAACACGAAATATAAACAAAATCACTTTAGCACAATCAATAAATTCTCTGTATCATCGTAGGACATCTTTTGCAGAGTTTGCACAATTCTCTTACAGTTAACTTGATTTAAACTATAAATGTTTGATTTCGCGTTCAATCTATTGTAGAGGAGAGGACCAAGAAATAGGTAAAATTTTGATGTGAAAGCATGTTTGGTATGATTTTGAGGACAGACTAGATTTTTACGTCTTTTGTTATTAAAGTCCGCGCTATATGTTAGATCTGCGTGCTGTTTTAATACAATAGCCATTATAAATATCTGTCGGACTGTTAGTACTTCACATTCTTTGTATAGGAGGTTAGTGGGAAAAGTAGACACTTTGAGAATTGCCCTCTGGGCTCTCTCGATTGTTAGTAACAATGTTTTACCCGCTCCACCCCATGTGGTAATACAGTATGTTAGTATCGATTGGCATAGAACTGTGCGTCAGGGTGCCGATGCAGCGCATTGTCAGCAGCTTCACTGAGGTGGTTAAACAGTCGAGTTGTCTCCTGGTCACCGCTGTGCGATCGGTAGACACAGGTGTAGACAATTTTGTCCACACCAGTGTCAACCAACAGCCATAAGGACGAAAAATGAGGGTCTTCGAGGTGACGGAGACGCCGGCAACAGATGTCATTGCGAACATACACACAGACCCCGGCACGCTGCAGGAAATGGTGCTCCAAAGAGTATCCCGGGTAGCCGAGGTATGCCGCATCAGGCGGACATCTGATCTGGGTCTCCGTCAAGAAAAGTAGATGCGGCTTCTCAGTCTCAACGTGATGGTGTACTGCTAAGAGATTGGAGTGCAGACCTCTAATATTAGAGAGGTGCACTTTGAAAGAGAGGACGTGCGCCCGCTGTGCGCACCTACTTTTCTTTTTGGACCTTTTCATTGAATTGTTTTGTTGTTTTTTTTTTGAGTGAATAGGAAGGAAGACAGCAGTTAAGTGAGGTGATGCAATGTTAAACCCAACAATGCGACCAACGATGCTGGGCCAGAGGGAGATTGATCTGGAGATTGCGGGGACGCCCGAACCACCCCAGGGATCGCCATCGGGTCCTCTCGTCCGGTCGCCAACCGGTACGTTGGGGCCACCCTGGGATTTTTCGCAGTTGGCGGGGCAGCCTTTCGGATGTGGCTGGCACACTACTTGGGCCCCCAACTACCTGCGGTCGGCCAGCGGAGCACCGTACTTCGGATCCCGCTACCCTCCAGGACCAACCTCCCGACACAACAACATTTGGCGCATCGTACCCGGCACACATCGCATCACAACTGCTCAGACCCGTCCTCCATACGGCTTCACCAGACATCATGCCGGAACACGACGAATCGCTTGATGACAATAATTTGAAAATTAATCTAACTAAAAGCAGCATCATGCAATATCATGAACGTTGCAAAAATAATGAATTTAATATCCATTAGGGGTCGCAATACCGAATCATTTAAGCAAAACCGGTATTTTCAGTATTGGCTCTAGACCAATACCGGTAATCCGGTATTTCCGGGATTAAGCTAAAGTTAACAAATTTTGTACAATATGGTAGGTTAGGTTAGGTTATGGAGTAATATTAATTAGGTATATAATTAAATCCGTGTGTGGATAACAAAAACAAACCAACAAAACATGCAATGACGAATTGTAAACAGTTGAAATAGAAAATTTTACACCTGTCGCAACTAATTTCAAATCACTTGCACCGTTCGCGTCACGCCTTTGACGTGCATCTTATAGAACACCGACATGCTGGCTACTCTTCGCCTGTACTCCAGATTTGGAGACCGTTTTGAACCAAATTTTGGTCGCCAATTAGCTTCTTCGCACGCCTCTACCAAATCCAAAGTTGCAAAGTGGCGTTTTGCAGTACCAGCCCAAATCATCATCATCTCAACGTTAATCCTAGTCGCATCCGAAGCTTTTTAAGATTTGAATCTGGGGTCCGCTTTACCAGTCCAATGCTCATTTTGGCTAAACTTAGATATTTTCCATGAAGCGACTGCCGTCTGACCTTCACAACCCGAAGGCGATATCAAAGCATTGCAGTTAGACCAATTGTTGGACTTTTGAGGGCTCCAACAACCCGTAACGACTGCCACTAGATGTTCGTATGGCAACCGGGACCAACGACTTAACGTGCTTTCCGAGGCATGACCAGACCAGTGCAAATATTCGTATTCATGCATACAAATATTTGCACTGCGCTGGGATCAAATCCTCGCCTCCTTGCGCAGCGCCCGCATTCGCTACCACTACGCCACGGACACTGTCTAAAGCTGGAGTACCAGTCCCAATGTGGCTACATTACTCCACACATGAACGGACCTGTGCTAAGATGAACGGGCTCCTTTTGACGGTGAAAAGACTCTTGTGCTTTGGCAGGGGTTGAATGCCACAGGATTGGTTTCGATTTGGGGACCGCCTGTAGTGCAAAATTCGTACGCTCTACCATAGCCTTTCTTTCGGAATGGATTGCTTCCTTACTAGCACGAGAACCCGGCAGGTACCTCACCACAACTGTACTGTCGTCTACATACCCATAGATACCGGGCATCAGCAGATCGTTTATATGTCGTCATTAGTCGATATGGGCTGCGATAAGCATTCGTCGACAACAACTCGAACGGAGTGTTCAGTAAGAAAATCTTTTACCCAGCCAGTCATTCCAGGAGAATTGACATACGCTGGAAGCTTAATCAAAAGGACAGCGTGCCATACCCGGTCGAAGGCCCTCGAGATATCAAGAGAGACGGCAATCGTTTTCCCATTTTTCTCGAGAGCCTTGCCCCACGAGTGAGTGGTGTAACGATATGACTCTGGGTGGCTAACTTTACCCTTACCCGGCAGTTACAGTAAATTTAATTATGTAAATAAAACAATAAATGGATACAATTACAAATTTATTTTATAATTACCCTGTGACATAAATATATGACAAAACAATCTCCTAACTTACCTAGTCGATTTCTTGACTCACTCCGTCTCGGGTCGGAGTGGGACAGGGAATCCACATGAGACAATTCAGCATGCTCAGGGTCGCTTGATGAAGGATTCGTGAGGTGAACCGAAGCTCAGTCGTTACAAAAGTTATTTCAGGTTGTGCACAACATATATCAACAAGACTTGATAAGTATAGCCTATTTACATGCAACCTGTTTTAAACTCACTCTCACTCACTAGATACATCAAAACAAATAAATAAGGACAGGGAGTCTACGTTTCTGATTAGCTCTCCTGACTAACGCTTCTGGTTTACGGTACAAAGACCCTTGGCTTCACTTACTGACGGGTGTCAGATTAATGCACGGTTGAACGCGGCCTGCGGGATTAGGTATTTCGGGAACACCCGGAGCAAAGAAATTATGACAGCTTATACCTGTCTAGTCGTCGTCGAAAGAGAATTGGATGTGCCATACCACCAGGGTTCAGCACACTTCTACTCCAAACAAGCCTGATCCGATCGGAATCAAGGCCACCTGAGGCAAGTCAGGACGCGACGCCTCCACAAGGGTTCGTGCCCTAGGTGCATAAGAGCCAAATCTAGAACAACATTTGACCTAAGTCAGCACTATAGAACAAGAAAACACGGTGAGAAATATTCCGGGTATAGAAATGAATACTCACAGAATTATCAGCCAAATCGCTAGACGCTCAACCCCATAAGGTTATGGCGCAAACACGCCTTCCTTGCGTACCAGCAACATCAGCAGATCAGCCACCACCGAGCACGACATCAAACGTTCTTCTCGAAACTTCTTTAGCCAAGCGATCGACCCACCCCAATTGTCTTTTCCTGAACCATAGACTAGTGCGTTCCGCGACTAGTATTTTAATTTCAGACTCATGAGTTGGTTCTTATTTTTAATATTTATTTATCTTATTTCCTTTTTTATTTTATTTAACCCGGTCGTTCCTTATTTGAATTTATTTATTATATCATCGACCGTACTTTCGCGCAACGCCATCTCTCGGCTCGATGCAAAATATGTGACACGAGTTTAGCCCGTGTCTAAGAGATGTCGCCTGCTGCTATATTTTTGCTACGTGACAGTGGCATACACTAGTAGGTCCCAAATTAACCGATTGCGGCGAAACCTGTACTATTGGTCACCGAGCAGTTACCTTCCAGGTATGCCAAAAGGTGCGACTTCAATACACACTTCATAATCTTGCAGAGTTTGGAGGTTATTGAAATCGGTCGACAGTTGGAAGGATCGGCAGGACTTTCCTTTTTGGGTACGGGCTGCACGTTGGCAAGCTTCCAGGACTTGGGCACTATACCAGTCCTAAATAAGAGGCGATATAAGCGCTTCAATAGAAGAGACAATTCGGGCGCACAAGATTTGAGAATAATCGCTGGTATACTATCTGGGCCACTAGCCATATTCACGTTCAGACGACATAGTACTCTCAGAACCTTCTTAGTTCTTGTTCCTAATGCGAACCTTGGGTATTGAAGTGTCGCAGTGAGATAAATTCAGTGAAGTAGCACTGCCTAGTATCTAGACGCGAAATGTAAGCAAAGAGAGATGTAAAGAGACCTGCTTTCTCTCCAGCCGTATGAGCCAGAGTTCCATCCACCAGTGGAGGCAGCGTGATTCATCGATCTTTCCGTAAGGTGAACGATCTCGCGCACGCGTAATTTGAATTAAATGGCGTGTAACTTTGTCTATTTGTATTTGTTCTTTATTTATTTTATTATAAACGAAAATACAGAATATCCCGGTTTTTGTGAAATTACTACCGGTATTAATTAGACCTAAATTTTGCCCAGTATTCCGGTATTTTCGAAATTCAGTATCCCGGTTTGCGACCCCTAGTATCCATTATAAAGATTATAAAATACAAGAAGTTGATAATGCTAAGTTTTTGGGAATCATTAATGATAATAAATTGACATGGAATTCTCATACCGACAGTGTATGTAAACGATTGGGTAGGTCGGCGTATGCGCTATTTCAATTATCAAAAAAGGTTAACATTGAGACATTGCTAACAGCCTACCACGGTCAGGTAGCTTCTGTTATAAGGTACGGAATTATGTTCTGGGGGCAGGCAGTTAATAGGGAGGTTGTATTTAGGATGCAGAAATGCTGTGTGAGGTCTATGTGTGGTTTAAAAACTACAGATAGCTGTATTCCACACTTTAAGAAACTAAATATATTGACACTGCCAGTAATGTACATAATGGAACCGGCATTATTAGCGCTAGTTTATAATATATATATATAAAAAGCCAGTTTATTATTTTACTTAGAGATTCATTAATGTCATTTTCATAATTATTTATGTCATTGCATTCTATTATTGCGGTGCTGTCATCTGCAAAGAGAACCATCTTATGCTTAATTATTTTTGAGAGATCATTAACGCATATCAAAAAATGCAGTGGTGCCAATACGTTATCTTGGCGCACGCCATATTTTATAAATCTTTGTTATGAGATATGTACTTCTATGTTCTATGTTATTCGTTTGGTTTCCGCACTCAGTCCCTCCAGCGGACCATTGTGCGTGCTGTACTTTTTCTAATTTAGTTTTAGTACATAATCGCGAGACTTCGGTCAATTGAACTCTATCAGTTAAATATGATTGTATCAATTTTAGGATATTTCCCCGTACACCGTAGCCATATAACTTTTGTAATAATATCTTATGGTCAACATAGTCGAAAGCCTTGGTCATATCAGTAAATATAGTACAAATTGGATTCTTTTATTCAACTGATGTCATAATGTTATTGATTAAGTCAAATATTGCCGACTTAATATTTATGTTTCTACGAAAACCTTTCTGTTCATTGCAAAACAAGTTGTATTTTTCAAAATATGCATATAAGGAGTTGTATATAACTTTCTCAAAAAATTTTGAAAATACTGAAATCTTTGCAATGGGTCTGTAGTTTTTCATATCCGTTTTTTCTCCTTTTTTAAGTAAAGGTTTAATAATAACTTTTTTTTAAGCTATTAGGAAATATACCATCAGCAATACAGAGATTGATAATGTGAGTCAATGGCAGTGCTATATCTTCTTTAACATATTTTAGGACCCTCGTACTAACGCCATCATAACCAACGGTATTCGTGTTTTTAAGGCCAGTGATAATTTTTATGATGTCATTATTCGAGACTGGTGACATAAATAAAGTTTGAGACCAAAGATTATCAAAAACTTTACCATCAGTCTTATTAGAATTTATATTATTTTCAATTGTGTCAATATAGTAATTATTAAATTCATTAGCAATGTCAATGGGTCGTGTAAAAGTCAAGTTATCTCTGATTATAGTCATAATTTGCTCCTGTAGTAAGCACGTTTTAGATTTATTAATGACTTGCCAAGCGGCTTTAGATTTATTCTGAGAAGAACTTATGAAATAATTGTTTTGGGCTTTCTGAGTCAGTTTTATATTTTTCTGATAAAGCGTAGAATATTTTTTAAATTTATTCTTATTTGTTAAGCTATGGGTCAACTCGATAGTTCCAAAGCAATTTTCTATGTTTCTGGCTACATATCTTTAGCCCTCGGGATATCCACTTAATTTTCCTGTTTGATCTGATTTTTATTATTTTTTCAGGAAAGCATAATTTATATCTATATATATAAAAATGAATTGCTGTTCGTTAGTCTCGCTAAAACTCGAGAACGGCTGGGCCGATTGAGCTGATTTTGGTTTTAAAATGTTTGTCGTAGTCCAGGGTAGGTAGGTCTAAACGGTGAGAAAGTAAGGAAAAAATGATTTAATAATAATGATGTATGAGCTTCATTGTTTTTACTTCTTCTCTACACTTTAGTGCTACCCTGGTACCCTGCACCTCCAAAAAGGAGACAAAATAAAACTCACTTACAAGAGCAATGGGAGAATGGCAATGATAAATGTCACAACAATACAATATTATTTTGAAGTTGAAGTTGGCTTTGTGGCTTTTTATTAGAAACTTTAAACCGGCAGAGAGTATTTCTTGCTTTAAACGAATGCATCAACGGCTGAGACTTTTTTTTTATGTACGGTGTATGGTACCAGGGTAGCACAAAAGTGTAGAGTCGAAACAATAAAGCATCATTATTAATCTAATATTACATCGATGAAGTTATTTTGCCTACTTTGAGGAGTTATATGAGTTTGCAAGGTACCAGGATCGCAAAAAAGTGTAGGAGAAGCCGAAACAATGAAGTTCATTCATTCACACAGGAACAACGGGAACGGGATAAAAAGGATATCCTATATCCTTCTCCCAGTTCTTAGCTACCACCCTACCAATTTTCAGCCAAATCGGTTCAGCCGTTCTTAAGTTATAAATAGTGTAACTAACACGACTTTCTTCTATATATATACAGATTATCCTAATCATCAATAAGTCTTCATGAAAGATTTTATATTATTACTAGCTTTCCGCCCGCGGCTTCGCCCGCGTGGAGTTCGGTTATATAAGATGTACGGTGTATGAGGGTAGCACAAAAGTGTAGTAGAAGTCGAAACAATGAAGCTCATTTCATCATTATTAATCTAATATTACATGGATGAAGTTTTATTTTACCTACTTTGAGGAGGTGCAAGGTACCAGGGTAGCACAAAAATGTAGGAGAAGCCGAAACAATGAAGTTCATTCATTCACACAGGAATGACTGGAACGGGTTAAAAAGGATATCCTATGTCCTTCTCCCAGTTCTTTTTTTTTTAAAGATGTACGGTGTATGAGGGTAGCACAAAAGTGTAGGAGAAGTCGAAACAATGAAGCTCATTTCATCATTATTAATCTAATATTACATGGATGAAGTTTTATTTTACCTACTTTGAGGAGGTGCAAGGTACCAGGGTAGCACAAAAATGTAGTAGAAGCCGAAACAATGAAGTTCATTCATTCACACAGGAATGACTGGAACGGGTTAAAAAGGATATCCTATGTCCTTCTCCCAGTTCTTAGCTACCTCCCTACCAATTTTCAGCCAAATCGGTTCAGCCGTTCTTGAGTTATGAATAGTGTAACTAACACGACTTCTTTTATACATATAGATTATCCTAATTTAAAAAGTAGTAAATAAGATCATGTCATATTGCTTTTAAGGCGGAACAAAGTTCGCAAGGTCACCTAGAAGACCCGCTAGCTGACCCGGCGAACTTTGTTCCGCCTTAAAGGCAATAAATATCACATGATCTTATTTTTAGTTTTTAAATTAGGATAATTAGGGCAGCACAAAAGTGTAGGAGAAATCGAAACAATGAAGCCCATCATCATCATCATCAGCCTTTTTTTATCGTCCCCCTGCTGGGGATAGCTAGAGAGGAGAAAGACTGAGCGTAATCACCACGCTTGCTCAATGCGGGTTGGCGATTTCAGACTTACAAAAGGCCAGGTTTCCTTAAAATGTTTTCCTTCACTTTGTAACGGCTTTGCATTCATCACTAATACATAGAAGAAATTTGATTTTCTCTACTTTGTGGAGGTGTAAGGTACCAGGGCAGCACAAAAGTGTAGGAGAAGCCGAAACAGTGAAGCTCATTCATCATTAAACCATAATATACATCAAAGAACTTTTATTGTGCCTAGTTTGTAGAGGTGCTATGTACCAGGGTAGCACAAAAGTGTCCCGGCGAACTTTGTTCCGCCCTAAAGGCATGACATGATCTTATTTACTACTACTACTATTTTAAATTAGGATAATCTGTATATATATAGAAGAAAGTCGTGTTAGTTACACTATTTATAACTTAAGAACGGCTGAACCGATTTGGCTGAAAATTGGTAGGGAGGTAGCTAAGAACTGGGAGAAGGCTATAGGATATCCTTTTTATCCCGTTCCCGTTGTTCCTGTGTGAATGAATGAACTTTATTGTTTCGACTTCTCCTACACTTTTTTGCGATCCTGGTACCTTGCAACTCCTCAAAGTAGGCAAAATAACTTCATCGATGTAATATTAGATTAATAATGATGAATGAGCTTTATTGTTTCGATTCTACACTTTTGTGCTACCCTGGTACCATACACCGTACATAAAAAAAAAAGTCTCAGCCGTTGATGCATTCGTTTAAAGCAAGAAATACTCTCTGCCGGTTTAAAGTTTCTAATAAAAAGCCACAAAGCCAACTTCAACTTCAAACTAATATTGTATTGTTGTGACATTTATCATTGCCATTCTCCAATTGCTCTTGTAAGTGAGTTTTATTTTGTCTCCTTTTTGGAGGTGCAGGGTACCAGGGTAGCACTAAAGTGTAGAGAAGAAGTAAAAACAATGAAGCTCATCCATCATTATTATTAAATCATTTTTTCCTTACTTTCTCACCGTTTAGACCTACCCTGGACTACGACAAACATTTTAAAACCAAAATCAGCTCAATCGGCCCAGCCGTTCTCGAGTTTTAGCGAGACTAACGAACAGCAATTCATTTTTATATATATAGATAAAAAATTCATCCAGTTAAAAAACAGTAAACTGCAGTAAACAGTGCAAAGAAATATAAGATGGTGTGCTAGCCCAATAAGTACATAAAAAGTGCTAATTGAAATAGCTGTGAAGGTCTCTGAACTGTGCAGAAACACGTTGCACCAAATACGACTTTGCAACCCACTAAACCCTATTAATAGGGTGCTCATTACAATTGTTACGTGTGAATTATATGGACAGATTCGGATCTAAATACGGAAAGTATATGAACTTGAAATAGTCATAATCTCAAACTGTAAGTTGAATCATTCACATTCAGTGCTATTACAAATTAAAGAAACAGATGACACATACCGCCATCTGTTATCGCCCATAGAAACCACAAAACTTTGATCCAAGATCTACATTGCTGGTGTGGACCAAATAATACAACACTCTTCCAATAGAGGGCGTTGAGCGTCGTACTCATATGAATCTACCAGGTATCTTATAGAATAAGCAACTAAAGCAACAAACTTTCCAATGTGTGATGACAAGTTAAAACAGCGTACACAATAATTGTAAACAACATTTAGTTGTGGAAAGTGCATCAACTACATAATTCACGCGTGAACTACCTTCTGAACTATCTTCTGGATAACTAAAATATTGCTGTGAAAATATTCAAATATTACCTCAAATAATAGTGTATTGCCATATAAAAAGATTAACTTACCATATCCTATATTGCGCGCCAAATTTGAAATAACACAAACACGACATGGAAAACCAGATGCAAATTTTACTTGAAAAAATTCAAGAACAAATGAATAGGCAAACAATATCAATTACGCAGGCTGTAACTCAAAATATTACACTGCAATTGGACGAAAAGTTCAAAATGTTAGAGGAACAAAATCAAAACCTTCAAGCAGAAGTTTCGGAACTAAAAGGAAAAATTAAAGAATTAGAGACCCAGAAGAAAAAGAACAATTTATTGTTTTTTGGAATAAAAGAGGGCAGTGCAGAAGAAGAAAAACATATAGTGAAATTCATGAAAGAAAAAATCAACACCCATCTGTCACTGGATATCCAGGAATATGAAGTCGACAAAGCTCATAGGATTGGACAGAAAACAAACAGCGGACTTCGACCTATACTTATTTCCTTAACCTCCAACTGGAAACGAAACCTAATCCTTAAAAACAAAAAGAAACTTCCGGAAGGAATATACATAAAAGAGGACTTTACGAAGGAAACGTTAGAAATAAGAAAGTCTCTGCAGCCAAAGCTCGAAGAAGAAAGGAAAAAAGGCAATATTGCCTACCTGCGAGGAGAAAAACTTATAATCAAGAAACCATCGGCTACCCAAAAGAGCGAGAAGAGAAAGAGAGTAACATCTTCCTCACCTAAACAGGACCAACAACCCTCCTCGTCGGGCTCAAAGAAAGTCGCTGCAAAGAATGCTTTCGAGTTTATGACCCGTCCTCGAAGCAATTCACATAAAGAAAAGAATAATAATTAACAATTAAAACCTGCTCCCAAGCCGACTGGTCATCGTGGGAGTATAAGACCAGAACCCTCTAAATTCCAAAATAATAGTATACCAGAAATTAAACAAAAACCAGCGCCACAGCAACTGAAGATATGCACATACAATGTGAGGTCATTGTCTACAAATGAACGATTATTAGAACTGACCTAAGCTCTCAAGAACATAAATTTCGATATTATTGGCTTGGGAGAAGTCAGGAGAATGGGCTGCAATATAGAAGAACATCAAGAGTACATATTATGCTATATAGGCGAGACAACCGGGCTGTATGGAGTAGGTTTCTTAGTCAAGAAAATTCACAAAAAAAACATTGTAAGCTTCACCGGTATATCAGAAAGAGTGGCAGTCCTGAAACTGAAATATGAGCAAGAACTATTAACCCTTGTACAGGTGTATGCACCTACCGAGCAAGCTCCCGAAGAAGAAACAGATAAATTCTACAACGACTTAAGAAAGGCACAAGAGAATCAAGATCGAAATGTGATTGTAATGGGAGATTTCAATGCTAGAGTGGGACAACCTAAAAAATATGAAAAACTTACATTAGGAAAATATGGATATGGCAAGCGAAATAACAAAGGTAACAGGCTTGTACAGTATGCCTGCGAACAAAAATTGAGCATAATGAACACCTATTACAAAAAGAAAGTAGACCGCAGATGGACTTGGATATCTCCAGACCACAAAACAAAACATGAAATTGATTACATTATGTGCAACAAACCAAAACAAATAACTAATATAGAAGTACTAAACAATGTACCATTTCCATCAGACCACAGACTAATAAGATCATCTTTTAGTTTGAAATCACCGAAGAAAAGCAGGAAAACCTACAGTTCATTACCTAAAATACCAAAAACTGACAGTGAAAAATTATTGTACATAGCAAGCCTTAGAGAATACCTAGAGACACAATTCTGTGTACTGCCTGAAGAAAATGATGTACAAAGTTACTACGATAAACTGGAATATGCAATCAAAAGCAGTCTAAATATTAAATACGATGATTATTATTCAAAAGATGTGACAAAAATCTTGAGCATAACAACCAAAGATTTAATGGATAAGCGTACTAAACTAATCCAAACAAAACATAAAACCAAAGAAATGAAAGAAGAGCTAAAGAGTTTGTTCAAGATGTGTAGCAAGGCCATAAAAAGTGATTACAACAAGCATAATAGAGAAGTTGTAGAGAGAAACCTAAATAAATATAGAAGCGCGAAAAGAGCTGTTAAAGAACTAACGACACACAAAACTTGGATAGGAAAACTTAAAAAAGGATTAGGGGAAACGAAAACAAGACAAGATGTTATCAATCATGCCACCGAGTTTTATAAGGAGCTGTATAAAAAACAATCGGAAACAAATGGTACAGAAGACAGTCAAATAAACCTTGAAGGGGAAGAAGAAACAGTAGAACCTATTGATGAGCGTGAGGTACTTGAGTATCTCAAAAAACTTAAAACAGAAAAGAGTCCAGGGCCGGACAATATCACTAATGAAATTCTAAAAATTGGGACACCTCTCTTGCTGTCACATCTAGTCAAAGTGTTTAACTTATCCATGAAAACAGAAAAGGTCCCCAAACAGTGGTGTAATTCCGATATAGTTCTGCTATATAAAAAAGGAGACCCACTAGATATTGGGAACTATAGACCAATTAGTCTATTACCGAGCATTTATAAACTCTTCACAACAATACTGTTGAGCAGAATCACACCAATCATAGACACGTCACAACCAATCGAACAAGCAGGCTTCCGCTCTGGATTCTCAACAATAGACCACATCCACACCTTGGAACAAATATTAGAAAAATATAAAGAATTCAATCTGCCTCTTTATGTAGCTTTTATAGACTACACAAAGGCATTCGATACCATTACTCACAACTCTATCTGGAAAGCAAAATAAAGCAAAGCCTAGAGCACAGGCGTAGAGTAGCCGGCCTTTCGGTGTTCTATAGGATGCATTTCGGGGAGTGTGCGATGGAATTGCATGATTTAATTCCCCCATCTCCGTTCCACCAGCGGACGACCCGTCGTACGGCTGGTTTCCACCCTTACGTTGTTAACACCACTACGATCCGGACGAAGCGTTTCGCCTCCTCCTTTATACCGCGTACATCGAGGGACTGGAATAGTTTGCCAGCGGCGGTGTTTCCGTCGGACTACAATTTGAGTGTCTTCAAGGCTAGAGTGAATAGGCTCTTAATAAACTAGTGCGCTTTACCATCAACGACTGCGTCACTGCTTACCATCAGGCAGGATTGCGGTCAAGCGCTAGTTTATAATATAATAAAAAAAAAAAAAAAGCCCTCAATATCTGTGGTGTAAGTAAGAAATATATAAACATTATAAAAAACATTTACTCTCAAAGTACAAGCAGAATCAAGATGGAAAATAAAGGAGAACAGATTTCAATAGGAAAAGGTGTCAAACAAGGTGATCCTCTATCACCGAAACTATTTATAGCAGTACTGGAATGCATCTTCAGAAACCTTGATTGGAGCCGGAATGGACTATGCATACTAGGGCACTACTTAAGTCACCTGAGATTTGCAGACGACATCATTTTGTTTGCCAAATCTGCCAGAGAGTTGGAACAGATGATGCGATCTCTTGCATATGAAAGTAAAAAATGTGGGCTGCGGATGAACGTAGACAAGACTAAAGCGATGACAAATAGCATAGAAAGACCTGTGCATGTGTTCGAACAACAGATTGATTATGTACAAGAATATATGTACCTCGGAAAACAAGTCTCATTCAACAAAAACAGTAACGAGGAGGAAGTGGACAGAAAGATCAACAGCACATGGAAGAAGTTTTGGCTACACAAGGACATTCTGAAGGGAGACTATCATCTAAAATTAAAGAAAATCGTCATGGATACATGTATAGTTCCAACCCTAACTTATGGCAGCACATGGACATTCACAAATAAAATTAAAAGTAAAATCAAAAGATGCCAGCGATCAATGCAACGGAGTATGCTTAAAATAAGAAAAATACAAAAAATTCGCAGTGAAGACATTAGGAGGAAAACTAGGCTCACAGATGCTCTTGAACAAGCTTTGCGACTAAAGTGGAAATGGGCTGGTCATTTGTCAAGGTACACAGACAAGAGATGGTCTTTACAAGCTACTAAATGGACAGGGCCTGCTGGTGAAAGAAGCAAAGGCAGACCACTAAAACGTTGGGCTGACGATATAAAAGAAATAGCAGGTAGAAACTGGCTAACAGTTTCACAAAACAGAGACAAATGGAAGGAATTAGAGGAGGCTTTTACCCAAAAGGGGTTCGTGTAAAAGGAATAATAATCTAAATAACAAAAAATTTAAATATATACTAACTTAAATTAAGAAAATCTACTAATACTTTGAATTGTAAACATACTTTTATACAGAAATAAAAAGCTTTATTATTATTATTATTATATTATTTTATGAAATAATTATAATGTTATACGATATAAGTTCCAGAGCGCAACATTCAACTACCTACTCCTGAAATCGATTGTTTAGCTACGTCAGTTAATATTCGACATTGCAGTCCTGTTCTGACAAAGATACATGTACCTCCTCGTTTCGAATTTCTTGAATAGTAAGAAGCCAGATAAAAATTGGGTATCCATTAATATAAAGTGCGTATGTTTGTATGTCTGTCTGTATGTATGTGCCCGAAGTTGCTCAAAACCCTCACCACTATAGATAATCATATAGATCTGGATGCGCCGAGTTCAAAAAAAAAAAACAAAACAAAACAAAGAATTTTGTTTTTGTCTCGGTCCTATATATTAAATCCTCATCGCCAGATTTCATAAAATGCTCCGTAAAGCAGATAACGTCTATAGTCGTTCCCTTATTGAATAATTCTACCAGTTCAACTAAAAGTGTATCGGATTTGTTCACTAGACCTGCGATATTTTGATGCATAATATTAAGATAATTATAGAAAAAACTGACAGTCATCAGATGTCTGTAAGACCAGTAAAGAATTTATTTTATTTTTCCGGAGACAGTAAATCTCCAGGGATGCAGCATTCCGACGAATCAAGACTAAAATGAGATCCTGGAGATCGGATACAATAATATTTAAGCCTTTATTGTTTAAGGCACCATAACGATGGCTGATGTATCGGAGGTTTACGGCAGATTTAAATTTGAGTCTAGGATAAAAAATGCATAATTATACAGTATGTTAACTAACAGAGGGCGTTCCCGTTAACCCGAAATAGTATAGTATACATACATGCTAAAAAAAATATTTCCATTCGAAAACAAAATGTTTTAAAATTTTTTCAATAAGAAAATATTCAATAAAAATTTTAAATTGACATCTAAAAGAAACACACTGTACACGCGAACTTGAAAGACGGCAACGTCGCAATTTATTTATGAATGACGAGCCGCGTATGTTGATTGATGTGTGCCGCCCCGCCCCCTGCCCCCGAATGTCCACCTCTAATTTTATTCGGTACTAATCTCACGCGCTGACCGGACGTGCTATTTTGATTTATAACAGGAGGTTTCAAATTTATTTTCAATTATAATTTTTTTTTTATTCGGATTATTTTATGCTTATTTTTCTATGCTGATATTTTTATTTTAATCTATTAATGATATATATTAACGAGTTTAAGGGAACGCCCTCTGTTATTTAACATACTGTATTATGTTTCTGCATCCATCCAAAGTAGGTTATTAAACGTATCAATTCGGCTGTAATACATTAAATTACTGTTAACCATATATCTGAATGTTGGTAGACATATTATAAAATTTGTGTGTTGCAAATTAACTAGTTTTTCGCGTATAAATGAGACAAGTTCAATATAATTATGCGTTTTTCTAAAATGTAGGTACTTCACCAATATAAATAATACAGAAATCACATAATGTAAAGTTGCGTACTTTTTTGTCAATATCGTAAATTTTCATACTACAGTTAGGCTTGCGATAATGGCATATTTCAAAATTACTTATTGAGTTGTCTGTGTGATTTTGTATATTCTAATGGAAGTTTCACTACTTAGCAGACATATTTTGTGTTTTACAGATGATACAGTTTGACCTGTACTTGTACACGGTATAGTTTCTTGAGAAGTACTTGATAGTGATAGGTTGATGTCTTTGCTTTGGCCCTTCGATGTCACGTGTGCAGAAGGTGTACGATCTGTTCCCATATTTTCGACAGTTTGTGTCTGTTTTGAAATGTAATCTGTTCTCCAGTTTTTCACGAAACATACATACGTACAATAGCCTGTCAAAATCATAACCCTCCTTTTGCTTTGCCGTAGTCGGGTAATAAAAATGAAGAAAATTATTATTGAAATTATTTTTATCCTATGGTTCGGTGAAAAGTGCCGTGAGGCTTCCGTATAGAATCTCGTAGCTCGAGGAAGTATAAATAAAATGCGTTTTAAATAAAAATATAACTTTCTAGGAAACTTATTACGCCACAGTTACCTACATGGTCTTGTGCGTTCATTTTAATACCAACAAATCGATAACACGCCTTCAAACGAATATTGATGATGTCTGCCAGGAAACTTGGCATTCTTGTAAAGATTTTTTAGGTTTTTTAGTTATTCCAATGATATACAAAGCGCAGGTCGCAGGCAGACTGGTGCAATAACATACCACCTGGCAACCTCGGGCTCAGTGGAAAGGCGTGCGAAGAGGCTAATTGGTGATCCATATCTGGTAAAGAACAATGTCCTAAGCCTCTATGGAATGTGCTACAGCACAGGCGTAGAGTAGCAGGTATTCTAAAGGATGTATTTTAGTGAGTGTGCGCGAGCACTTTTGATTACATGACTTCCGCAATCACCGCCCCATCCTCGGACGACCCGTCATACGGCGAGTATTAAGCCTTACGCTGTTGACGCTGCTACGATCGGGGTGCAGCGTTTACATCGTCTTTTATACCAAGTATATCGAAGTCAGTTCAGAACAATTTGCCTGAAGCGGTCTTCCTGTCTGATTACAATTTAAGTGTGTTTTAGTGAATAGGCCCTTAATGAACTAGCGCGCTTTACCATCATCACTGCTTAGGTACCTACCATCAGGCGGGATTTGCGGTCAAGTAGTAATTTTAACATTAAAAAATAATGTGATTTGCAATATATTTTTAAGTGTTATATTGTAGCATTTTTGTTTCAGCATTAGGGGGTTAATTGTTGAGGCTTCCGTCGACTGGGACCGCAGTTAACTCGGGCCGCGGTCCAAGTCGCCAGATTCATAAAAATTAAATAATTTTCTTCCGGCGACTGGGACCACTTATAGGTGACTTAAAAGAAGTCTACTTTATAAGCCGAAATCGGTACAGTCAAACGAATTAACCATCTAAATTATTGATATGAATATCATTGACTCGTTCTAGATGATGTTCATGATTTTATCCTATGCGCTTATAAATTGACCTAGCCCGTTTTTATATAATTCACACATGCAGGTAAACACACACAAAGGCAATAGCATTGTATGATAGTATATTACTATTTCTTTCAAACTCGTAAAATTATTCATACTAAATATTTACGTAGTTCGTATCGAGTATCGACGAATACTATTGCTCTGGGGCTATATTTGACCGGACACTTTAGAAAACAATACAGCCTCCGTGGCGTAGCGGTAGCGGACGCGGCCGCTGCGCAAGGTGGCGCGGGTTCGAACCCCGCACAGTGCAAATATTTGTATGCATGAATATGAATATTTGCACTGGTCTGGTCGTGCCTCGGAAAGCACGTTAAGCCGTTGGTCCCGGTTGCCATACGAACATCTAGTGGCAGTCGTTACGGGTTGTTGGAGCCCTCAAAAGTCCAACAATTGGTCTAACTGCAATGCTTCGATGTCGCCTTCGGGTTGTGGAGGTCAGACGGCAGTCGCTTCACGGAAAATGTCGAAGTTTAGCCATATCAGCAGTTTGACTGGTAAAGCGGACCCCAGACTCCAAAGCTGAAAAGGCTTCGGATGCGACTGGGATTAACGCTGGGATGATGATGATGACTTTAGAAAAAAAAAAGAAGGATGTTATAAAATTATAACATTATTTTTAAATATTAACACAGTTAATACTGTTTTTATGTGAAGCCATAACGGCCATTTTTAGGGTTCCGTAGCCAAATGGCAAAAAACGGAACCCTTGTAGATTCGTCATGTCCGTCTGTCCGTCTGTCCGTCCATATGTCACAGCCATTTTTTTCCGAAACTATAAGAGCTATACTGTTAAATCTTGGTAGGTAGATGTATTCCTTGAACCGCATTAAGATTTTAATGCAAAAAAAAAAAAATAATAATAATAAATATTGGGGGCTCCCCATACTTAGAACTGAAACTCAATTTTTTTTTTCATCAAACCCATACGTGTATCTATGGATAGGTCTTCAAAAATGATATCGAGGTTTATAAAATACTTTTTTTCTAAACCGAATAGTTTGCGTGACAGACGCTTCCAAAGTACAAAAAAATTGTTCCTCCCCCCTTTAACTTTTAAAATAAGAAAATGCAAATCTAAAAAAAAAAACATATGATGTACATTACTATAAAAACTATCAACGAAAATTGTTTTAAGCGAGATCTAGTAATAGTTAGGTAATTTTAATACCTCGTAAATCGTAAACCGCTTATTACCACGTAATCTTTCATACAAATAACTTAAATCCTTTAATTTCATAAATCAATGGTACGGAACGGAACCCTTTATGCGTGAGTCCGACACGCACTTGGCCGGTTTTTATGTAATCAACTTGTAACTAATAATGAACTTACTTCCAGTTTTTTTAATCGGCGCATAGATGGTGCTATTTATAAAAATAGATTTACTGCCGTGATTTGTTTAATTGATTTATAAATAATCGATTAATATAATTTTGAAAAACGATTATAAAAATCGATTATACGAAAATATAATCGATTAAAAGAAAAATCGATTATTTTTAAACATCCCTACCCTAGTGTCAATATCAGCTGGTATGATACCAAACAGGAGGTTTGGCGGGAATGTCAAGATGAGTGTCACGCTCATTTTTCATTGGACTTTTAAAATTATTTATAGTGTCGTTTACTAAATAAAAACGCGTGATTTATGTAGTAAAAAGTGCATTCAGTGAATAATTCAAAAAGAACAGTGAAATATTGTAGCATAGTGGCCGCATCATGTCTTTACGCTAAACCGCTCCTTATCGTCCAAACGCGAGAAACGAAAGGAGTTAGATTAGTTAGGATAAGTTAAGAATAAGCTAGGATAAGTTAGGATTAATTAGGATAAGTTAGGATAGAAGTTTACTCAAGAATATATTTACTGAAGACTAGGCTGTATGGCGTACTATGCCTTTGCCTTTTCCGTTCAGGAGAACGGAAAGAATTTAACAAAAAAAATGATACCAAACATTCAGGAATGTAAATAAAGAATTAAATTGAAAATTCTATGAAATCTGTAACATAGTGCATATAGTTAATATTCAGCAAAATGTGTACCAAAGGAGCACAAATTGCTGAACTTTTCACGAAAGCCATTGCTACCACTAAGAGCTTTGATCAAAATCTTCGTAAGGTAAAGAATTTAGTGTTTCTTAATATAAGTAGTAGTTTAAGTATACAGCTATTTTTAGAACATTGAAATAAATTGGATCAGGTGAAATAGGTCAGTGTATTTGTACTGTGCAAACAAGTTAGTGTTGTTTATGTAACCTAAAATGTTTGATAGCTGTGCTGTTAGTGTGTGCTCTAAAATGTCTTATACTCTGCAACACATATTTTAGTGTTACTGGCTGAGAGGCTAAGGATGTGTGCTTTTTGAGAATGTTGTCATTTTATTAGTGGGCATTCATATAAATGTGCCAATTGGTCTGAATCATAGCAACTTGTTTAGCATTTTCATTTGTCACATCAGTAGTTACTTTTCCAATAGGTAGTGTTATGGTGGATCAGACAAGGGCAATGTGACTGTGAATATGAAACTAGTTAACAGCTTTAACTTGTTTGTATATGCTGCAATGAATGGTTATGTTGTTATCTGTTGTGTATGTAGTCACCATTTTTGGAACACCGATTTCAGAACTGTTTTGGTCCAGAAACCTTTCCATACCAGTTTAATGTTCAATATAAGTGTGGCATGTACATTGCCAAACCAGCAAAAACAGTAACACAGTTTATGATCCAGTCTAATTTGTTTGCTTTTCTCCATGTTATAGTTGAGAGTCATATGCTGTGAAAATGGAAGAATGACAACTGAGTTCAAAGTTGGGCCTGAGCACCTGAACCAACGAGGTACTCTCCATGGTGGGTTCATTGCACACCTGGTGGATGCTGTCTCCACCTATGCACTAACAACTAATGAAAATGTTGACACTAGAGGAGTCTCTGTGGAAATAAGTGTGAGGTGATTACTAAGGATATTAAAAAAACCTTTCGTGCTGTAGAACAAGAACGTGTTGTTACGTGCTGTAAGCCAGGATGTCAAATTTTTTTTAGGGATAGGTATTCAATACAATTTGAGTGAAACTTGTTTTCAACAACAGAAAATTATGTTGTTGCACAACTTTTGTTCACTGTGAATATTATGTTTAATTGAAACCAGCACCTACTTGTGTAACACTCTATTACTATCAGTTGGAATCATTGTGAAGCCAATTGATAAAACATTGTTCCATATGTTTAGAAATTGTGTCGACTCAACAACATAAATAACGCAATGAATGTTGTTGAACTGTCAAAATGTAACCTATTGCTTGCTACTGATAGTGTGTTACGCAGTTACCGTGCAGAACTAGCTATAATTATAACTTTCTTATAACAATAATTGTGGAGAGCCGACCACACAGATGTTTGTGTCTATAAAAGAGTATACCTATGCTGCATTTGCGATTAAAATGCCAAACTATGTACAAAATGTGAAAAATTTATGAAAAAATAACTTTATTTCTGACATAATAAAGTTTAGTTTAAGCTCCAACTGCAAACTGAGATCAACATAATTGTCTTAATTGAAATAAAGTTGATATTTGTTTAATTTTTAATCAAGATGGACATGTTATTTTGCAAAAACTTTAATCTGAATTTAAACTCAGTTTGTCTTTTTCTTTCTATTTAATTAAGAAAAGGACAGAAGATCAATATTAGTTCAGGCCTGTCACAGTAACAATGTACTAAACTGCATGTACAATGTATAGAATATATACAGTTTAGACATTATTAAAAACATGGTGACTAGGAATACTGCAATTACTAGACTAGTATTTTTATATTCTGCCTTTTTCTTAAATAAGGTAAAAAAAGTAACACTGAACTTAAATTTAGTTTTTTTTTAACTTAAAAGTATTTCTACTATTAAATTTTTTGCTTAAAAGTATTTCTACTATTAAATTTTTTAACTTAAAAGTATTTCTACTATTAAATTTCCAGTTACATGAGTGCTGCCAGAGAAGGTGACAATATTGAAGTTGAAGCAATCACAAGGAAGTTGGGAAAAAAGATTGCTTTCTTAGAAGTCCTAGTAAGGAACAAGGATAAGAACCAGCTGCTCGCAACTGGCAGGCACACCAAGTACATAGGAATTTAATATATTTTGTAATATAAAATATTTAATCTTACAACTCTCAGTGAAATATTGAATCTAGTACAATCATGTAATGTATAATTTTAGTGTTTTATTTAATTTATTTGATTGTATTTTTAATTTAGAAATACAAAACATACTAGCAAATATAGCATTTAATTTCCACTAAAAATATTACTGGGTACCTGGTTGATTGGACAAACTTTAATGGCCGAAGTGCTGTTCAAATTATTTATTCAATATCCTGCACTACAGAGCCCTGCTAATGCAAAAAAAGAAAAAAATGTTTTATAGGTATTTCTTAGACATTATCATTATTCTGATAGCTGAGGATATTCTTATCTTATATTATATACTTTGCTCAAAAAGACCACCAATGTGGTCTACTACGGTCTTTAAATAGAGAATGAGGAAAAAGTAGCAATTGTAGGTATTTTCCTCCAGCCCCTCCAGGTAATCCAGGCGCACAAGATACCTAAAAACGATAAGTTAGTTTTAGTACATAAGTAGAATAATCACAAATAAAGACTCAATACATTACTGTACCAAAAAAAAATTTTTTCTTTTAATTTCACTAGAAGTGGCAATTTCTTCGCTAGAGTGCGTGCATTGAGTTATGGCTGCACAAGATATTGTAAAAACATCTCTCATTTTTTTATAGCTGCGCCCAGCGGTTTCACCGGCGTAGGTTTCAATATGGTTTTTTTTATATGCTCCGCTCCTATTAGTCGCTGCGTGATGTTATATAGCCTAAAGCCTTCCTGGGTTAATGGGCTATCTAACGCAAAAATAATTTTTGTAATCGGGCCAGTAGTTCCTGAGATTAGTACGTTCAAACAAACAAACAGCAGAAACTCTTCAGCTTTATAGATTAGTGAGAGCAGAGTATAACTCACGCACGGCGCTAAGTGATTGAAATAGGCATTTATAGGAATTTTAGGTAAATCCATACTAATATTATAAATGCGAAAGTATCTGTCTGTCTGTCTGTCCGGCTTTCACGCCAAAACTACTGAACCGATTGTAATGAAATTTGGTACACAGATAGTCTAGACTTCTAGAGCCTGAAATAGGAGCAGAGCAGGAACAAAATATGTTGCGGAAACGGGAGCAAACGCGGATATACTACATATTGCTCCCATTATTTTAACAGGCGCTTATTTTATATCAATTGAGCTCAACTTCGGCTAGAAGGTTATGCGGGTGAAACCGGGGGCACAGCTAGTATTATATAATATTTACCTAAAATTCGTGGAACAAAGTCAAGAACCGGAGACTCCTTTTTTAATTATTATTTTTACCGACTCTTTAATTAAGTAAGTGAATTTTGAACATCATAATAATTATTTGAAAGCTTCTATTGCGTGCAACGCTTCTGTGGAATATCAAATCCTGCGATCCCCAACCCGTCTGCTAAGCGTGGGGATTATGGCAATTAAGTCCCATTTAGCTAAAAGTACCTAAAAGTGGTGGTAACCTTAAGTGTGAGTCGGTCGCATCTTACTATAATTTTATTGAGTTAATATTATGATTAAGACGCCATATTTGTATCTTTATTATTGTACGTAAGACAATAGAAAAAAATAGTAGTTTGCAGTAGTAGGTAATTATTGTGAAATTATTTTATTACACTATACGCGACAAATACGTTTACGTAAACGATATTTCGTACTCAGTCCTCTCGTTCTCGAAGTTGTTGACAGTTACGTGTACCTGGGACAAACTATCCAGTTAGGAAGGTCCAACTTCGAGAAAGAGGTTAATCGTCGAATCCCACTCAGCTGAGAAGATTTCGGGAAGCTACGTAGAATCTTCTCGTCCGAAATACCGCAGTGGCTCAGAACAAAAGTCTTCCACCAGTGTGTGTTGCCAGTGATGATTCATCGAGGTTCTACTGTATTATAAATCGAAAAGTGAGTTTGTTTGTTTGATCCGATTTCACGCCGTAACTACTGAACCGATTGCTTTGAAATTTTGCAGACGTAAAGTTAGAAGTCCGGATTAAATAATAAAGTACTTCTTATACTGGAAAATTTTGATATTCCCGAGGGAAAACAAAAATATTGTTACCTAGTTTCATACTAGTTCAGTGATACATGGCATTGTGGGTCGTTTAAACCAATATAATATATTGCAAACGAATATGCACATGTTAACGTAGCAGCTAAATGATACGATAATTAACCTCAGAAAATGAGGAATCTAAAAAGCGCGATAAAACTGAATTCCTTGCTGGCGACGCCGCGGGCGGAAAGCTAGTATTATAATAATTTAGATCTAAAACAAAAATAAATATAGAAAACGCGCTTAAGCTTATAAGAATTAAGAGGGGAATCTAGTGCCGAGGAATTTGATAAATAGTTATTTGAAGAAACTATTGCCGTCGCGCCGCTTGCTATCTCTCCCCGTAAAATGCGAAAGAAACAGTTGCAGCTCAGGCTGATTTTACCTACAAAAACATTCTTTTTTCAAAACACGACAGATATTCAATTATTTTTATATTTTATTTTAAATTTTATATCAAAATATCAAAAACTTTGGCAGCGATTTTGGAGTATTGTATTACCTTTATTAATTAAGTTTCGGAAAAAATCAAATGATAGTGACACGTATAATCACACTGAAAAATTGTAGAAAAAAAATAGCTTTAAAAGCATTAACCACGAGGAAAACAGCGGAATACGTTTGTATAGAGAAAGCACCACTAGAGTTCTCTCTTAATAACATTCACGACTTTGCAAACCTGCCCTCTAATCGGCGAACACATTTTTGTCAAATGATTGCGACTAGTTGGGATCGTTTGGACAATGGGCGGTCCGGACGGTTCAATTTCTACCAATTCTTGGAAAACAAAGACCTTAACGTTCTCAGAATAAGTTTATTTTTCTTTATGACAGACAGAGAGACCGACAGACAGACAGACAGAGTTACTTTCGCATTTTTAATATTAGTATGGATTAGTATGAATTGAATGATTAAATTTGTATGAATATAAGTAAAACTACGATGTTAAAAGTCTGTACAAACTACATGGTTAATATGACAATAATTTCCGTAGTTTTAATTATTATCGGGATAAAAAATTATATAGGTAATTTTTTATCCCGTTTTTGAAAACGATTTAAACCGATTCTGTAAACGATTTTGAACAAACTATTTTCAGGAAGTGCGTTAATTAAATGTTTGGTACAAAAATGTCTCACCGCCAGAACTTACATTTGTTATGAGGATCCTGGAGGAGACCTGGTGGTGGAACGACACAGTCCAGAGGGAGACAAGGGTGAAGAAAGCCCTCTTCAAAACGTGGCAGGCGACCGGATCTCCTGAAGATCGCGACGCAGACAAGGTTGCCAAACGTGCCACTAAAAGAGCTGTAGCCAGAGCCAGAAGAAACCACTTGCAACCGCTCTACGAGAAGTTGGAATCGTCTGAGGGGCAGAAGGTCAGGCAACCTGCTTTGCGAGGATCGCGCGGTGAAGGAGAGATGGCGTACGTACTTCCACGAGCTGCTGAATAAGCAGCACCAAGAGGTGCAGACACCGAAACTCCCTCCGAACCTTGGAATAGTGCCCCTGATAACGCCTGAGGAAGTCCACACGGCTCTTCGTTGCATGGTGAATCGGAAAGCTGTCGGAGCTGATGGAGTCCCAATTGAGGCCTGGAAAGCGATGGGTCTTCGCGGTGTGGGCATGTGAAATTGCTTTTTGAGCCGCGTGCTCCTGACCGGCAAAATCCTGAGCCAATGGAGACTGAGTATTATTACTCCAGTCTTCATAGGCAAGGGCTCGGTACAGAAGTGTGGCAACTATCGCGGTATAAAGGTCATGTCCCACACCATGAAGATCTTTGAGAGGACTTTAGACTCCCGGATCCGGCAGGAGTGTGCTGTCTCAACGTGTCAATATGGGTTCCGTCCAGGATACGGAACCACGGACCCTATCTTCGCCCTAAGAATCACCATGGAGAGATACAGATCGAAGAACACGCCTCTATCCTAGACATGCAGAAGGCCTTCGACTGTGTCCCTCGGGAGTGATCTGGTGGGCACTGAGGTCCAAAGGGGTACCAGAAGGCGATGTTCATTGTTGTTGTTAGGACCTCTATTGGCGACACTAAACCCTTCCCCATCACCGTCGAAGTACACCAGGGATCCGTCCTTAGTCCGTTCCTGTTCAGCGTGATATTAGATGTCTTGTCAGACAGCATCAAGAATTCACATGAGCAACCTCCCTGGTTGCTCATGTATGCTGGTGATATCGCGCTGGCAGACGCGGACAGGGAACGGTTGGTGCGGCGGGTAAATGCGTGGAAGAACTCGCTTGAGAACGGAGGTCTTAAACTCAATGTGGCGCTGGCGAAGACGGTGTACATGGCCAGCAACACCACAGACCCTATGCCTGTGTGCATAGGAGGAGACATGGTCGAGTGCACAGACCAATTCAAATACTTGGGTCTGTGCTCCACCCGTCCGGCGACATTGATTGCGACGTTAAAGCACGCATTTCCGCAGCTTGGGCAAAATGGCGTGAGGTGACAGGTGTCATTTGTGACCCCAACATGCCGGTTAAGATTAAGGGACAGGTCTAGAAGACCATCATTAGACCTGTCCTTCTGTATGGCAGTGAGGCGTGGCCTGTGCCTGAGCGACACAAGCAGGAGCTGCGTGGCAGGGAGATGAATATGCTGCGGTGGATGTGTGGAGTTACGCGGAAAGACCGCATTAGAAACTCCCGCATCCGTGGCAGTTTCCGTGTCCGTGACATAGCAGACAAACTGCAAGAGAGTCGCCTGCGCTGGTACGGTCACGTCTTACGTAAACCGGCAGGTTACGTGGGTAACAAATGTCTTGCCATGGCGCCTCCGCCGGGCCGGAACAAGCGAGGCAGACCAAAGAATTGCTGGCTTGACGTTGTAAGAGATGACATGCGTGCCAACAAGCTCTTACCACAGGATGCGAAATGGAGGAGAATGTGTAGGAAAGCGGACCCCGGGCTCCAACGCGAAAGCCGCGGATGCAACCACGGAATTTCATCTGTTCTGTGGATGCAACCGGGACTAACCCTGAGATGATGATGATGATGATAATTAATAATTTGTTTTAACCATTAACATGATTAGCATGATTGACTAAGATTTTTAATGTTTTGCATGTACTTGCATGTATTTGTACGCTTCTCGGCATAACATAGCGACATATAAAAATGAATTTAATTTTCTCTGATTTCGTACAAAAATACAGAAATCCTCGTTCTGAAAATGTAAACACCAACGATTTTTGTTTTAAGTACCAACAAGCAATTGCTACAAACAAGTTATTGGAAAAAATACCATCAGAAGTATATCGAAACAAATCGCAAGTTATTTAAAGTTAGCAACTTTAAATAACTTGCGATTTGCTTCGGAATAATAAACCCGCAATTTGTACACAGGTCATTGCTTCCGGAGAATCTAACCCCCTTGTATATACGTCTTGAATTGTAAGTTTTTTTAAAAATATTTTCTTTAGATAACAGTTTACTTTAAAAAAGTTAAAAAGTTTTAATTTCGCTTCTTATTTGTGTAATAACAAAGAGAATATTTTAAAAATAGTTGTAGATGATGACGTATATACTAGTGATAAGTTGCCATGCTATAAAGGTGTATAAAGGAGTAAATTTCTGGAAATGAATATAGTTATAAAAAGTAAACTTTCTTGTAGGTAAATATGATATTTATAGGATTCTCATTTATAGGATTAGAGAAAAATATAGTGAACTGGTCGATGATGGGAAAAATATATTATTTTTTGGACTCCCTCTCATATTGGAGTTCGCGGCAACGAAGAAGTAGATGCTTTTGCAAAACTCATTTCCAATACTTCTGATAATGTACCTGTTAAAAAACTGAAAATCCCAGATACAGACTGTGTGGATATTCTTAAATAAACTTAACAAATAAATGGATGCAGCATTGGCACGAATCTTTAGCAACAAAAGGGTCCTTGTATCACAATATTAACACAACGATTAAAAAGCCGTGGTTTGTTAAAGACAGCTTCATACATCGAAAATTCTACACTCTGATATGCAGATTGTGTATTGGACACGGACGGTTTAATGAACATCTACACAGATTGAACATGATCTCCTCCCCTTCATGTACGTTCTGCAACGCTTCAAGTCAATCCCTACATCATATATTTTTTGATTGTACCCATTTCTCACTTCAACGTTTAATTTTCACTAATAACTTTCTGAAAATTTATAAAACCACTGAAAACGTCCCGCGCTCCTTACCAGATCTACTTAAAAATTCAGAATGTTTCTTTACTCTGTTTAACTATATCAAAAACACTATAGTTTGGCAGTTTTGCATGGTATAGTACGATAGTTTTGGTGATATTATTATTTCATTTATTTATTTAACACTAGCTTTCCGCCCGCGGCTTCGCCCGCGTGGAGTTCGGTTATATCGCGCTTTTTAGATTTCCCTCGGGAACATCAAACTTTTCCGGGATAAAAGGTAGCCTATGTTCTTTCTCAGGGTCTAAAGATTGTCTGTGCCAAATTTCATCAAAATCGCTTGAGAGGTTTAAGCGGGAAAGCGTAACAGACAGACAGACAGACAGACAGACATACAGAGTTACTTTCGCATTTATAATATTGGATGGATATGGATACATATAATTTACATTTTTAAATATTTATATAAACACATAAAAACATTTAAAAATATAGAAGATAGTAGCCCACCGGTATCGGGAATAGGGTCCAAGCTACCGGCGGTCAGGGCTCCAGAGAGAGGAACTTCCTGACGATGCGAGCCGTGTCCAGGAGTACCGCTTTCTGAACAAGCCCTTGATCCAGCTGCCTAACGAGAGCCTCCTGAGATGTTGGTCGAGGCTCATGGCTATTAAGCCATTTGCTGTCACGACTATCGGTACAATGATTGCTGAATCCACTTCCCACATGTCGACAACCTCGTGAGCCAAGTCAAGATACTTGATTTGTTTATCTTTCTTAGCTTTCACGAGGTTCTCATCATGCGGGGTGGTGGAACAATCATTGCACGCCGCTCTGATCGACCCACCAGCACTATATCAGGCTTATTGGCAACAATAGTCCTGTCAGTGATGATGGATCGATCCCAGTATAATGTGATATGGCCATTTTCGAGAACTGGGTCGGGCATAACCTTTAGTACGGCACCTCCGATTCCACAAGGTTGTATTTAAGACCAAGTTGCTGGTGAATTATTCTGGCTACAAGGATGTGTCTATGCAAGTACTCTCCGTTAGCTAGACGAGAACATCCGGAAATAATATGCCATAATGATTCCCCGGCCACTGACATGCCCGACAGATGTCAACTGTACCGTCTTGAACAATAAATCTCCGGTTATTGTTCGTCATCATAACTTTGTCCATAATTGCATAGACAAAAACCTCGGTTTCGCCAAAAAGGTCACCGAAACGTAGCGTAGCCAGGCTACGGACGCTTGAAAATCTACATCGGGCCAGTGTAGGGCTCGGAAAAAGCGTCCGTGAAGCTTAATATTATTATTATTTTTCCTGTATTTTGTTTGTTATTATAATCTTATGGTATTTAGAAAAAAAAATTATGGTATTTGTAAAGTGCGTTTTGTTTGTGCGGAATAAAAAAAAAAAAATTTCTTTCTTTCTTATGAAAAACATAAAAATGCAGTAGTCGCCCCCTAAATTTTTTAAAGTTCCCCTTGATTTCTCTGGTCTTCCATCATCAGTTTCTGACCAGGTGACTATGGGACCACCTGGAAAGTATACCCTATCAAATAAAAAAAACAATTAGTCTTAGGGTAATCGGTGAACTCAGATAAAAAAAGAGAAGAACTGAGAATCTTCTCTTTATTTGAAGTCGGTTAAAAATAGGCCCCTTGGTCAGTTGTTGTTTTTTTTTAAATAAATTATAAAATAGAAGTACTACCGGACCTTTGCGATAATGCCAATCTTTCTGGCAGCCACCTTGGCCTTAGACTCAATGAACCGCCCAAAGTTAAGGTTCGAGGAAATCTCAACTCCCAAAAGCTGAAGGTGGTCGGTACACTCAAAGGATTCATTTCGAAAAGAGGGAACCAAGGTGAACGGGTTCCTTTTGGCGGTGAAAAGTCAGGCCTGTGTTTTGGCGGCATTGAATGCTACAAGATTGGCATTACCCCATTCGGTCCTTTTGATGGCGTGCAGTCACACAGACATGTCTGAAATCATCGCCGCTATAGAATTACTTCAAACTTTAAAGTTATGTACTAAAATCCCACCCATCCTAAAACATTTGTGTACTTACAGAGAATCTTTAAATTAAATAGGTACCTAACCTAGATGTTATAATATTGATTTTTATTTTGAGTATACGTATAAAATATAGGTGATGGTAGACTTTTTATGTATACACTCGTTGGCATAAAAACGAGCGGTTTTAATTTTCATTCATCTTTAAAAAGATACAATACAAAAAAGATTTTAATTGTTTATACACGATACTGGTCGGTTATAAAAATGCCGTGGCATTTAAAAAAGTACATTCTAAATTCAAATTTTCATTTGATGCTCATTTTTATAGCAAACCCCTTTTTCATCATCATCATCATCATCAACCTTTTACCGGCCCACTGCTGGACACAGGTCTCCTCTCATTTAGAGAAGGATTGAGCGTAATCACCACGCTTGCTCAATGCGGGTTGGCGATTTCACACTTAAGGCGATTAGTAACGACGATGACCTTGCGCATCTGGGCGGGGCTAGGCAGAAAACCCCCGCGCACCCCGCATCATATTTACGTGCACATTTCCTACTCGCTTGCTTCGAGCGCGGACGGCTCGCAACAAACGTAGAATGCCATACCATTTCTATAAAGTATACTTACTATTCATACTATTCTGTGTAAAAAGTACCTAATATAGAATTACGTGGTATGAAAACTCATGCCCTAAAGTGAAACATATTAGGTAATTACTTTTGTTATGTTGTTTTCGACACTGCGTTGCAGGGATTTTTTTATTTAAAAAAGGGAAAACAAATATTAATTTATAAAAATGATTAATGCAAAATGGGAACCAGTTTATTCTTTTATTTATAGTTATTATTTAGCATTTAGCATTTTTGGTATAATTCCCACTGCAACTTACCAGGGCTTAAAAAAAATCCGGGAAACTCCATCATCTAAATAAAATCCACAGGTCTGACTAAAATAGGTGCATATTATTTAGAATACATATCGTTTAAAAATTTAGCTGACCTAATTTTAGGTAATGAATACTTGAGACTAATGAACTTAAAAAATGAAAAAAAGAAATTGTTTTGATTTACCTACTAGAAAAAAAAAAAACAATTGGGGAAATTTAATCAACTTTCATATGGATTAAATTACAAGTATCAATTACATATTTTTTTAGGGAAGGAAAATATTTGTTTTGGACTTAGCAAAAATTTGACGATTTTTTTTTTTGAGATGTTCTTTATTTTTATTGGAGGAATGAACAGGGTTGGCCTTAGAAATAACTTTGACCCTTCTCACTTTTTCGCTGTGACACACTAATTTCGAGATATAGCGTCATCGTAGCCCCTCACATCGGGGGCCTTTTTATCTCGAAACTGGTACGTCGCAGCGAAAAAGTTATAGGCCAAGTGCTGGTAAGTGCTAGGGGTCAAAGTTCTTTCATAGTTCTTTCTTTCCTCGGTGGTAGGCCACAACATCGGCTGCCGGCATAAGTTACCACCCACCAGACAAAGTCATGCCGCCACCGAGATGTTCCGGCATGATATCTGGTGAAGCCGTTCAGAGGACGGGTCTGAGAAGTTGTGTTGCGGTGTGTGCCGGGTACGATGCGCCAAATGATGTTGTGTTGGGACTTTGATCATGGAGGGTAGCGGGATCCGAAGCACGGTGCTCCGCTGGCTGACCGCAGGTAATTGGGGGCCCAAGTAGTGTGCCAGCCACACACGAAAGGCTGCCCAGCCAACTGCAAAAATCCCAGGGTAGCCCCATCGTGCTGGTTGGCGACCGGACGAGAGGACCCGATGGCGATCCCTGGGGGGCGTCCCCGCAGTCTCCAGATCAATCTCCCTCTGGCCCATCGTTGGTCGCATTGTTGGGTTTAACATTGCATCACCTCACTCAACTGCCGTCTTCCTTCCTATTCACTCATTTAAATCTATGAAAAGGTCTAATAACAAAAGTAGGTGTGCACAGCGGACGCACGTCCTCTCATTCAAAATGCACCTCTCTAATATTTGAGGTCTGCACTCCAATCTCACTGCACTACACCACCACCTTGAGACTGAGAAGTCCCATCGGCTTTTCTTGACGGAGACACAGATCAGATGTCCGTCTGATGCGGCATACCTCAGCTACCCGGGATAGGTATTGGAGGATCATTTAGAGCACTCTGTGTATGTCCGCATTGACATCTGTTGCCGGCGCCTCTGCCACCTCAAAGACCATCACTTCTCGTCCCTATGGCTGGCGGTTGACACTGGTGTGGACCAAAATTGTTTACACTTGTGTCTACCGATCGCACAGCGGTGATCAGGAGACAACTCGATTATTTGACCACCTCAGTGAGGCTGCTGACAATGCGCTGGACCGGCACCCTGACGCACAGTTCGTCGCTCTGGGGGACTTCAACACCTGCCATCAGGACTGGCTTTTCCCGTACGAGAGGACCGACCACGCTGGGAGAGAGGCGCGAAACTTCGCGCTTTCAATGGGCTTTTCCCAGCTGGTAGAACGAACGATTAGGGTGCCTGATGTAGTTGGTCATACCGCCAATTGTCTGGACCTTCTGCTGACCACTGATCCGAACAGATGTATTGTAACAGTTTCCTCACCATTGAGAACTTCAGACCACTGTCTGGTGAAGTCTGTATCGTCCTTGTCCCCACCAGATCACGAATCTCGGGTTGGGAGATACGCCACTTCTTTGCGTCTTATCCTTGGCAGCATGTCTGCTTCTCTTCTGACAATCCGTGAGCTGTGCGGAGGCTATAACCGATGTGGTGCGTCAAGCTATGGAGTATTATGGATTATCCCCTTCAATGACGTGCCCGTTGGTGGCTCGGCTCGCCCATGGTTCAATGCCGATTGTGTCAAAGGTGAACAGCGTAAGCACACGGCATTTCTCACCTGGGTTGACGTTCGTGGACGCGGAGCTCCGGATGAGTCCTTTAATCGTGCTGCCAAGTCCTACAAACAGGCGCTTAGGAAGGCATTACCCATATTGGTAACAAGTTATCTGCGCTACCATTCGGTAGCAGATCTTTTTGGTCCCTTGCCAAATCGGTCGAGGCGAACTTCTGCCACACTCCCTCCGCTGGTTTGGCCTGATGGAACACTGGCTCATACGGCGAGAGAGAAAGCAGTTCTCATTGCATCTCTCTTTGCCCATAATTCGCGTCTTGATACTTGAAGTGCTACTCCACCTATTTTACCTCATTGCGGAACCTTAGGCAACAGCCAGGCTCAGGCTCAGGCCAGGAATAGTACTGTGTCGTCTAGACGTGAATAAGGCTAGTGGTCCATATTGTATAACAGCGATTGTTCTTAAAGTATGTGCGCCCGATGTCTCCTGTATTGACGCGCTTGTATCGCCTCTCGTTTAGGACTGGTATAGTGACCAAGGCCTGGAAGCTTGCCAAAGTGCAGCCCGTGCCCAAAAAGGGTAGGGGGAAGTGGGGCACCTTGATACAGTTTTTACTTAGACCCAATAAAAGACGATCTAATAATAGTTACATCCAATTTAATAACCATAATATATTCAATATATATTCAGTTAACTTGTTACATACAAATTAACCGATAGATTGAATCACAAAACGTATTAGAGCCTATTTACTAAAAAATGAAATTTGTATCAATGTACCCCACATGCGGGGTACATTGGTACATACACTGGTACTTTGGTTAATAGAAATATTCCTATGAATTAAACAAGTTTTATTGGTTTTTCTGACCTTTATTTATTGATTTTTTTAAATTATATTTATTCGCTGCTTTTGCTATTGATAATTTTTCTTCCAACACATCAGATATCGCAGAAGCCACGGAAATTTCATTGATGGAACTTCTATTCATCTTGCGTTTAAATGTTCAAATCATTTTTCTATAAGGAAATAAAATTTATTACCTAAGTCTCACATACATGTATATTTAACAAAATATTGGGGTATCAATGTGCCCCAAGACCACTTGTATCTATGTGCCCCTGCCTACTACAATCGAAATCAACATTTTATAAAAATTAAAGCAATAAATAATTAAATAATTTAAGTCTATTTAATATGATGACAGATATGTACTTACCAAATGTCTTAATATAACACAGGTAACACTAAATAAATTAGAAGAATTACATCCCAAAGAAAAGTACGAAAATTTTGTTGCGAACATCAGAAACAGTTTTTTACGTGCTAGTCGCTAGTCGTCGAGTGAACGTTGCTCTGCGCTAGTGTGCGTGTAGGCTTTACTATATACCTCCTTATCGGTGGCGTATGGCTCTTCTAACGCGTTTTGTTTTCGACGAATATTGACTGTATCTATGTGCCCCTTGTATCAATGTACCCCGCCTCCCCCTAGTCGTAGTCGTACCGATTCTACCAACTATCGGCCGATTTCGATCACCTCCATACTTTGCAAAATTATGGAGCGTGTGTTGAAGTTGCGCCTCTTGGCATACCTGGAAGGTAACGATCTCCTCATTGACCGACAGTACGGGTTTCGCCGCAATCGGTCAACTGGGGACCTTCTAGTGTATGCCACTCACTTGTGGGGCGAGGCCCTCGAGAGAAATGGGAAGCGATTGCTGTCTCCCTTGATATCTCGAAGGCCTTCGATCGGGTATGGCACCCTGGCCTATTGAGCTTCTACGGCATTTCCCCTGGCCTGACTGGCTGGGTAAAAGACTTCCTGATTGAACGGTCCCTCCGAGTTGTTGTCAACGGTTGCTCATCTGAGCTCATGTCGACTAATGCCAGTGGTCCTCAGGGGTCTGTTCTCTCTACAACTCTGTTCTTGCTGCATATTAACGATCTGCTGATGCCCGGTATCTATGGGCTTGCAGATGACAGCACAGTTGTGGAGAGATACCTGCCGGATGCTAGGGCTAGTAGGGAATCAATCCGGTCCGAAAGAGAGGCCATGGTTGAGCGAACGAATGTTGCACTACAGGCAGTCTTCGAATGGGGCAAGGCCAATCTTGAAGCATTCAAAGCCGCCAAAACACAGGCGTGTCTTTTCACCGCCAAAAGGAGCCCATTCACCTTGGCTCCTACTTTTCGAAATGTATCCTTGGAGTGTAACGACCGCCTTCAGCTTTTGGGAGTTGAGATTTCCTCGAACCTAAACTTTGGGCGGTTCATTGAGTCCAAGGCCAGGAAACTTGGCGTTATCGCAAAGGTCTGGCGGTACTTCACACCAGGGCAGCTTCTTATGATGTACAAAGCACAGGTCTGTTCGTATGTAGAGTACTGAAGCCACATTTGGGCTGGTGTGCTAAGTGTCACCTGGCCACTTTGGATTCAGTGGAGAGGCGTGCGAAGAGGCTGATTGGTGACACTGATTTAACTCGAGATGGTCTCCAAAGCCTAGAGCACTGGCGTAGAGTAGCTAGCTTTTCTACATAGAAAGGCTAGCTACTCTACGCCAGTGAAGGGTGGAAACTCGCCGTACGACGGGTGGTCCGATGGTGGAACGGAGATGGGGAATAAAATCATGCAATTCCCTCGCTCACTGCTCAAAATGCATCTTAGAGAATGTTCTCTAAGATGCATTTTGAGGAGTGAGCGAGGGAATTACATTACTTACGTTGTTAACACCACTACGATCCGGACAAAGTGTTTCGCTTCCTCTTTTATACCGCGTACATCGAGGGACTGGAACAATTTGCCAGCGGCGGTGTTTCCTTCACACTACAATTTGAGTGTCTTCAAGGCTAGAGTGAATAGGCCCTTAATAAACTAGCGCGCTTTACCATCAACGATCGTACCACTTTACCATCAGGCCGGACTGCGGTCAAGCGCTAATTTATAATTAAAAAAAAAATGACCCGTATAAGAAGTTACCCTCTTGACACCCCCTACACTATGCAATAAATCTTTTTCGAAAATTAAAAAAAAATCGTCTAAAATGAACTCAAAATAAACTCAAATAATCGCATAAAGCGTCCAAGCGCGGCAATAAATACTAAGGGCTAATATTTACACTTACTCACTCACAGAAGTCAAAACTGTTTACACTGATCAGAATCTAGAAAATACTAATATTATAAATGGGAAAGTGAGTTTGCTTGTTCCGCCTTCACGCCGTGACTACTGAACCGATTGCTTTGAAATTTTGTAGACGTAAAGTTAGAAGTCCGGAATAAATGATGGGGTACTTTTTATCTCGGATAAATTTTATATTCCCGAAGGAATCTAAAAAGCGCGATATAACCGAATCATACTAATATTATAAATGGGAAAGTGTCATACTAATATTATAAATGGGAAAGTGAGTTTGTTTATTTGTTTGTTCTGCTTTCACACTGAAATTACTGAACCGATTGCTTTGTAGCCGTAAAGTTAGAAATCCGGATGAAATGATAGGGTACTTCTTATCCCGGAAAAAATTGGTGTTCACGAAGGAAATCTGAAAAGCACGATATAACCGAACTCCACGCGGGCGAAGCCGCGGGCGGAAAGCTAGTATCAAAATAAAACATCATATAAAGTCACGTAAAGCGTCCCAGCGCGGCAATAAATGCAAACATCCAATAATTATACACAAAATCACTAAAAATACTTATTACTTCGTTGCACTCGAAGTACTTAGTGTTACAGCTTCCGCTTCCCGCTCATCTATGAAGCTATACTTAGTTCGAGCTATACATAATTATTTTATATTGATCGTAGTTGCGTAATTATTTATGTTAATTTAAATTTATTATGATTACTTTAAATTACCCAGGAGGATTTTAAAACCTTAGTTTATTCTAAAATCACACTTGGAAGTACACTTCCGGTCTTTCGGCCATTGATTTATTAATTTTAGAATTACTGATGCAACATCCGATTACCGCCAACTCTTATTATAAAATCCTACCGAGCATTAGTCTTCCCGCCCATCGGATATTTATTTATTGAATCAAGCATTGTTCAAATAAATAAATATAAACAACTTTCGACATTTTAGGTTAATCCAAATATCTGTACACAATTATTGACAATCACTAGCGTTACCATTAACTTTTTCTTAATTTTATTCAATACCTGATAATTTCCGTTTCCGTTGTCTATTAGTTTTGTGACTATTCGTTAGTGTTTTGACTCAATGGTGTATAAAACCTACTGATGTCTGTACTGTTGATCATTAATTAAACAGACTTGTACTGGATCATACTACGTCGTTATTATTTTCCCCGCTTCTGAAGCATGTCTTTACATTATTATCCAAGGGTGCGCGGAGCAAAAAGTGACACAGCCTCCTTTCACGAGCGCTGGCGCGAGACTGCCGGCCACCCGCGCCCGCGTCCCGCATAGAGCCCCTCTGAACCTCGCAAGGCGGAAACTCATACGGACACTCATTTTTATTACTTTTCTTATTAAATATTTCATCAATTTTAAAATAGAACTATGATTCTATAGTTCTTACAGGTACACGTTACTGCGAGTAAGAATATTTTAAGAAGTCTAAGCGCTTTAAGAGAAATATCGATTTAAAAGTTAAAAAACGCCGTGTAGAAATATTTTTTTTTTGACGTAATTATAGGCCGTATAGAAAATATTAAACAATAAATATGTTGTGCTTGATTCTATGATTATAATATATTTTTTTTTAAATTTTTGATCAAGGCATTCTGGAGGAATAAACTTTGAAAAATGAGCGTTTTTGGCCGCTCGAGGGTATCTATGGCCTTAAAGTCCAGGTTTCCTCAAGATGTTTTCCTTCACCTTCGGTCATTAGTGTCCATGATATATTTAGAAAGTACATATAACTTTAGAAAAGTTACATTGGTACTTGCCTGACCTGCAATCGAACCCGCGCACTCATACTTGAGAGGCTGGTTTTAACCACTAGGCCACCACGACAATTGTCGACAACCCTTTTTTATCCTACATTTTTGAGCGAAATTCCAAAAGTTAACATCGACCTTCATAACTTTTATTCAATTTTATTTTATCGATTAATTTCATATCCTTGCCTGTCAGAGTGTTATTTATTGCTGTTTGACTGTATCAAAAACAGTAAAAGCTACCAAAATTATCGCGCTGCTTAAAGAGGGTTGCAGCCAATGCTTCGTGGCTAGGAGGCTAAATGTTAGTCGGTCGACGGTCCAAAGGACCTGGCAGCGATATCCGGAGACTGGTTCCGTCGAGAGAAGGTCTGGTTCTGGAAGAAAACCATGTACCCAACCACGGGATGATCGTATTTTTTTGAGTCGCGCAATGATAAATCGCAAATCTTCTTATGTGGATCTTAAGAACAACCTCCAAGATGTAAGAAATGTCATATTAGTCTATGGACGGTCAGGAGGAGGCTTCTCGTTGCCAATATACGCAGTCACCGCCCGACTGACGGCCCCAAAATTACTCCGTGAGCACCGAGTTCACAGGCTTATTAAGTTCGCTAGAAATTGTGAATCATGGACTCAAGAAGATTGGAATAGGGTTTTGTTCTCTGTTGAAGCCAGGATGTCTCTGTTCGGTGAAGATCGACGTCGGCGAGGGCTAAGAAGACAAGGAGAATGCTTTGCAGAGGCATGTTTCGAAGAAATCACACCTTATCACCATAAGGGGCCCTGTTATGTTTTGGGCAGGAATAAATTCAATGGATCGTACTGAGTTAGTCTTCATTGAAAACGGCTCACTGACTGGGCATCGATATATAACGGAAGTTCTAATTCCTCATGCACAACCTGCATTGGCCGCTCTAGTGAAAGACTGTGAAGACTCGATTTTTATGGACGACAATGCTTGCACCCACCGATCTCGCGATGTTGAAGCGTATGTGCAAGAGGTCGGCATTCATCGTTTGGATTGGCCAGCTCGAAGTCCCGACCTCAATCCCATTGAGCATGTCTGGGACGTTCTGAATCGGCATGTGAGATCAGTACAACCGGCTCCGCAGACCATCAGATAGCTGAAGAATGTGATTACTCCTTTTTTAATTTTACCTTCACAAGCGTATGCACTACCTACTAGCGAACATACACTACTAACGAGGTTTATCATTATTTCCCATAAATTGTATCAAAATTTTATGAAATACTGATGAAAACGATTATTTTCATATTCATTAACCAAATTGTGAGGATAAAACTACCTATAGGTAGGTAATTATCAAACACAGCAATATTAACATTTGAAATGGTTCATTGATTTACATATTATATTACCTAAACACATTGTGGTACAGTGTTTTTTTTTTTCCAAATGAGTTTATTTAAATATTCTGACAGTTTCATTGGACGGTTTACTGCAACTGCCAGACAAAGTCTTGCCGCCAAGCGATTCGTCGTGTTCCGGCATGATGTCTGGTAAAGCTGTACGGAGGACGGGTCTGAGCAGATGTGTTGCGATGCGTGGCGGGTACGCTGCGCCAAATGTTGTTGTGTCTGGAGTTTGGTCGTGGAGAGTCTCCAGAGCAATCTCCCTCTAGCGCAGCTTCGTTTGGTCGTGTTGGTCTTGGGTTTAACATTGCATCACCTCGCTCAACTGCCGTCATCCTTCCTATTCCTTAATTTTTTTAAGTGAATAGGCTTAATAAACTAGTGCGCTTTACCATCAACGATTGCATCACTGCTTACCATCAGGCGGGATTGCAGCCAAGCACTAGTTTATCATTATTAAAAATAAAAATTAAACTGTCAATGGGAGATTGAAGATGGAGAACGAGAAGTGTGCAGTTCTACCGTGGCACAGTTTAAAAAAAACCGTGTATGTTCGTTACGCTGTTAATAATAATTACATACCTTCTAATGTACTTACATAGGTATATACAATATGTAAAGAAAACCCTGTCCGCTCCGTGAAGGTATTGTTAGGTATCGTTAACTGATTCTAATAATGCTTACAAAGCTGGGCTAAACTTAAAAAAAAATCTCCCAAAAAAAATAAATATTATTTCGAAAAAGCGAGGTAACTTAATGCATGTGCGGTAGACAACCCGATAGCCCCGCCCCCCTTCACCCGCGCATGTATGCGCGGGTGAAGGGGGGCGGGGCATGCGGCACGTGGTCGCATCGCTATTCGCTCCGTCACAAATGGTGTTGTCAGTTTTTTAAAATATGACCAAATTTCGGGGAAATTGGAATTAATACCCGGGAAAAAAAGATTATTTCAAAATTCATTATTATTGTTACTGTGATGATTATGTAAAATTTTATATTATATTTGGTCAAGTGTTTACCTAACCTTTATTATCCTTATGGGTCGGACAGGGTTTTCTTTACATATTGTATATACTGACCATTAAAATAGTTATTTTTCATATCATCGCGGATTTCGAACGCTGAAAGCGACTTGATCGAAGCTCTTATTTATTCTACATATGTATATTATAGCATACTTAGTGCAAGAATAGTTATACATTAAAAATAACTCTGTGTCTATATTGCATTTGTACGCCTAAGATTGTGATTCTTTTTTGAGATTGTGTCTAAAAAAGAATCACAATCTTAGGTTGTGTTTATTTTTGTCCCCATAGCATATTTCCCGTGATACATAGTAAGTAGATCATTCCGATATCGACGAACCGTTTTCATCCACCACGAGCGACGACCACCGCGAGCATAGGGTCGGTAGGTTCTTTAAATAAAACCACATTTACTTTTCAGATTTATTTCATATCTACAACATTGATTGATACAGAATTGAATAGTGGAATATAGTTTTTAAATTTTTAATAAGCCTGCAATGACCTACTCTCTCTCTCTTTGAAGTTAACTCCGTTTTACAGGAGTGCCAATAGGATGAAATAATTTATACATTATAAAGGTGCCTAACTTTTTATTAGAATAGTTTCCTATGGATACTTATTGTAAACTCAGTTGTTTTTAATTTTATAAGCTTTTGCCAGGCGCGGTCAACACTGTTTTTTTTTTTTTTGTAAATAAAGGGTAGGTATTTCAACCAGAACTTTGTTGTCTAAAACAAAACAGGACAAAGAATTTAGTTGAAAATGAATAATTTTTTTATTGTATTACAAATAGAAAGGTTTTGCAATTATGTATGTATTGTGATATCTGGCAAATTTCCACCACGACCACGCTGACAGATGTTGATTCATTTATCAAAATTTATAATCACTTTTTGCAAAATGGAGGGTCTACTTCGTTAATGTCATAACGGATTTTAACTTTTCATGCTGCAATCGATTCGATTGGGTCCGTATAGAACCTGTCTTTAACATAATCCCACAAAATATAATCCAATTATGTTAAATCACGCGATCTGGTTGGCCAATTAACAGCTGAATTCCGCAAAATTATGCGATCCGGAAATTTGGTTGATCAATAACATGATAATTTAATTGGCTGTATGTGAAATGTGGCTCCGTTCCGTTGAAACCACAATTCAGTAATATCCATGTACTATTGATAGGCCAAAATTTAGTCTTTAACATCTCGCGATGGCGTAATCTTTGACTGTTATCGAATACCTATGCAGCCTCATCTTAAAAAATGGCCTAATCACGCCTTCAGAACATAACCACGCGGTCTCAGAAGGACGATTATGTTGTCCAAAACTATCACGAATATTACGAAATGTAATTTAACAGAACGACCATTTCCCTAACCCTTAACCCTTAACCCTTAGTTGATAAGTTAAGTTAAGTTACTAACCATTGGACCTTTGTTGTCATTTAATAAATTAAATTATTATTATTATTATTATTATTATTTCGATTCATAGTCGATCAGGATTATTTTAATGCGATTTTCGAGCGAAATTGACTTCATTGTAACAATTTCCAAAGCACCTATTACAAGTCAAAACTGTCGCGTTTTTGATCTAGCTACCATTGAAAAACAATGTTCTTGTTAAAATACCCTCTAAACAAACTATCATTTTGATCTGGCAAATTAAAAATCAGAGTTTAGTTTTACATAATTGTACCTGAAGTTTAGTTATACATAATAGTACCTGAAGCCACTACTCACTTCACATTGCTGATTGAGCTACGTACTCAGTCTTTAGGCACCTTTATCCGATCTTCTCGCTCTACTTATAGACACACACTAATTTACGTATTATAGTTCATAAAATGTTAAACATTTAAAAGTATCTTTCAACCACTAAGTTACAGGACTACATTTGGTAATGTCTGATCGGGTTATTCTCAATAGGTATTGATTATCCAGTTAACATTTAGTAGGTGCTTACAGACATACCGCATTGTTAGGCCGTCCTACCGCACGCAAGTATGGAGGTAATTAGGTATCTACCGTATGTATGCACAACGCTAACATAGAATAAAGAGAGGGAAGTACGTTATCTTCATACAAACGGACCGCGCGCGGCTTGTATGTTTGCGCCATAGTATCTATGCGTCGCCGCACGCACACCTAAACACAATATTAGAGTGCCTATGACTGCGCTAGTCGCGGCTAGCACGGAACGAGGTTCGCGCGTCACGGCTTTTCGGCACATTAGCTTTTAAAAAATGATCACATAAACTGCAAAGTTGGTATGTCTATTTATGAACAAATAAAAGACTTATATTTTTCAAATTATGTTTCTAAAAGTTATTTACAAGGATACGGATATATTACACATTAAAGTTTAATAACAACGCGTTTCGTAATAGTCGAAACCGAAGAAAGTAGGTATTTTTCTGTAGCTAATTTGTAATTTTGTATTAAATGTGTGATTCAATAGATGTTATGTTTGTATTATTTATATTTGTATTAATTAAAAATAAAAATAAATATGGTTCTTTATGTGTACAAAACTAAAAATAAAAATTACAAAAAAAAAACTGACTAGTATATGTAAACTAAATACTAAGCAAATAATTGAAACATAAGCTCTTAGTGACTAACAGCTTATGTTTCAATTATTTACAAATATTTATAGACTAAGACTTAGTCTATAAATATTTGTTAGCGGTTTGGGCGACAACCGTAACCGACGAAGCGCGGACAGTCGTCAACCCTAAGACAGTAGGCAATTAAATCGCGGATTGGGTCGCAGATAACCTACTTCCCCTCTTTATTCTATGACGCTAACCACTCTGTTAAATCTGTGGTAACGTTGAATGCTATTGCTATTGTCTAACAAAAATATTTTAATAAATATAAGGGGTGATATTCAATAGTTACTGAGATAAGTTAACGACTCTTTAGTCTAATAATATTTTTTAGACTATTGATATGGTACCAACTGTGTGCTATAATTATGTAGAAACCTAAATGTATGCACAGCAGATTATTTCTTTTACAGAGTATTTCCCGCAGCAAAAGTTGCAAATAAGCGTCAGTACATTATCGACTATCATCCCGTAACATATTATTCCATGCTTTTGCTGTTAAACAGTGTGACCAAATATTTTTTTATTGACATATTTTGTTGGTTTATGTAGCCTCGAAGGAAAGTGCGCAGGTGAACAAACTATCTATTAATATTTTTAGGACAATTTTAGTGGCTGTGCATGACGATAATTGCGTCTACTACGTGTGGTGAGGCCAGCAGGCACACCGACCTGGTACGCACCGTTCGCAACGCTTACACCTATACCAGCACCCTCTTTCACCATAGATACTCGGCTAGTGAGTTATTAAGAATAACCCTATCCTGGATATTCTTAAGAATGAATAACTCGTAAAGAAGGAAGGTGAAATTACAACAAATTTTCATAACTTTTATAAATAGATGCAGGGTACCTATGAGTCTACATCCGGCTAGGTTGGATGAACAGTAAATAGTTTCTTGCCTAGGTAGATATTGCTTTGCTAACACCCTCATAATTCAGATACCGAAAATAACCTCACTTGATGACTGGACCCCCATCACTTGTTATTCATTCTTATCACATTACATACTTACTTTACTAAATTACTTCACGTGACCTATTTAATAATAAATTACTAGAAGTTAGGGTTAATATTTAATATATTAACCCTAGAGATGTATTACTGTACTTAAAGAATATGTTCGGTTTACATATTTCCGTAAAACGAATATTTGAAATGCATTATTATTGAAATAATCTTTGATAATAGTAATTATAATAATTTATCTTTAAAAAATTATCAAGCTTTTTTAAACATATAAACATAATAGGTATAAAGCTTAGCTAACTAATCATTCACGAACATGAAACACTTACGAAAAATAAATATACAAAAAATGCTTTAATACCATATTTAGATGTTCCCAAAGTTAGTACTGAAGTAGGTAAATGTTTCTAATGGTGATACGGCTATCAGCAAAAGATATAATTTAAGAATTAATTTGATAGTTGATGATTAATAAACGGATCATACAAGAACTTCAAATTATAACAAATTAAACACTTCGTCGTTCTAGTATAAGGTGACTATAGGTACAGACGAAAGCACATAAAGCTACCACAATCTATCCAATTTCTTTAATAGGTCTTCAACTTCGCTAAAGCATTACCTAAGGCTCACGGGTCATTGGGAATGTTTGGTAGTTTCAGGTAGCTTGACCTACTGTCGTCCGTACATGCTAAAGATTACAATTATGTATCTATAACAATCATATCTACTTAACAATGATTAATATTTCATCTACTTCAATCAACCATTAATATTTTAATATTTTGGTAAACGGCTATAATATTATGATAATGGTCATGCATTACATAGTACAATAAACTATAGACATCATAAATTAATAGCATAACTTGAACAATAGGTAATAATTATAAAACAGGGAATCAAATTATTAATACAGAAAATGGAACAGTTAAAATTAATCTTAATTAGTTGGACCACATAGATAGAATTAAAGCTTAGTAAGTCAAGGGATACGTAGAAACAGGTATAGGTATACAAATGGAGTACAGATTTCAAAAAAAATTTAAACCTTTCCAAAATTACCGTCTGACGTTCGCATTATTATTCCATTTTGCAGGTCTCCTCCAAGTACTCAATCCGTTTTTTCAAAGACGCGATAGTGCTCTCAATGTCGTGCTGTGATTCCTCCAGGTTGCTCAGGCGTTCTCCATCAACTGTTTCGTCGTAGTGGTCAGTGTCCCGACGAACTCGACGCTTTGCACGCTCCAATCCTTCGTTATCACCGCTACAACTCTCGCAATCAGCCCAGTAACGTAAATCCATGGCAGGCAAGTCCTCACAGGAACTCAGACCATCTTGAACCTCAGGAAGCAGAAACACATTTTCTCCAATGGTATCGATATTGTCACCGTTGTCGCAGAGGATTCGTGCCAAGCTCGTCTCTTTCAGCTGTCGTAATTGATCCGGTTTGAACATGGCTGGGTTTTCATACCAGAATCGATCACCATCTCGCAGGCGTTGGAACTGTTCTACTAATAAGCATCTGAACAAAGGTCCGACTTTTCCACCCTCTACTTGATTCTCAAGAATACCTCCCACCCATACGTCGATGTTGTGTACTGATCCATAAAGTTCCTTCAATTTCTCACGCACTGTTTCATCTGTAATTTCCCCAGCCAGGTCATCAAAATCGCTTACCTCAGTCATGTTACAAAACTGACGCCACTTGGTGTATGGTGGAATACCATGATCACGGCTCCTTTGGATGTTGATGGCAGCCAAATCGAGAGCAACAGCATGAGCGCTGTAGAAAAGCTTTTCAGTAAGTTCCGAGTTCAGATTTTGCGTGGGTGTCTTTAGTTTTGCCGGGGTCATGAACATTCCTCTTAGCAAAGGATCAACTCCTCCTTCATCAACGAGCCTCCAGGGTGAGAAGAATGCATTACGAAGCAAAAGATGCCCTTCCGGAATGGTTTCAAAGTTTTCATCATAACGATGCAAAAGTGGGTTAATCATGGAATGTCCAAATCTCAAGGCGGCGGTGGCGAAAACGTTAGAAATTGACGGGTTCAGGTTTGGGTCATATCCGTTGTATTGGCCAAGTTGCTGGTATCCTTCCTTTCCTAAGACAAGTGGAAGCCAATGCTCGTAAGTGATGATTTGCATTTCAGCACCTACTATCTTTCTTGCTTCTTGGTAAACTCGGTCTCCATCCCAAAATGAATTCAAAACTTTCAGTTGAATGGCAATTCGATTATGTTCCCGCATCCAAATGGTATGCATAGCTGCCAAACCGATTTGTTCGTTAGCCCTGATGTCACCTGCTACAAAGCAATTGCGGTTACTTTCGTCCAAATTGCGTCTGCAATCCATTCCATTAACGCCTATAGTTGGCAGTAATGGTTTCCTACCTGGGAAAGTGACACCTACCCTCAACATTCCATTTTCATTGGTTAAATCACGTAAATCTTCAGCTACAGCTCTTTCGAAACCATAAACTTGCGATGCATCGATAAATGAAGTTAATTGATTGATTTGTTCTCTAGGCTGTAGTACTCCAAAAAGAACAGACGTCATTCCAGATCCACATACTGCACTGGTTCTAACAAAGTCGATACAGCGACGGTTAGTAATCCGAGGATCATTTAATGGCACATCAATAGGGAAGCATGGTGCTGCATAGTCGCATGTTTTTTTGCAATCTATCCCGTCCCATGTTTGTGAGCTGACTGACGGTAAAGCATGATCTAAATCGTGATCTAGCCACTGACCCCATTGCATGACCATGTGAGACAACTGTAGATCTTCAGATATATCTGTAGTCGTTATGATTGAAGTAGAAACTAGCCGGGCGCTTGGTAATGTAAAGCCGTTATACTTCATATCTTTATTCCATCCTACCGGTTGACTGAAACCATTTTCATATATAGGGTAAAGAATTCTTCTGAATCCGCTAAGAGATGATCCCCATGTAGGGTGTGCAAAATTATTACAACTACCATCATAACTGCGATATTTGCTATGGTAACACATGTCTGAACAGTCTTTATGCTCCCTGTGAGCGACACAACCCGATAAACGAGCAATAACTTCAAGGTGATTATTTGACAATACATTTTGGTAAAAGAATGGTTCCGTCGAGGTTACTTTGCGGCCTGTTTGAATAAAACTCCTAACTTTGTCTAATGTCCTTTCATAAATTTCGGCTGCGCGAGCGACTTCCCTAGCTGGTGCATTGGGAAAACTAGTAATTCGGAACAATTGATGGATGTCCGATTTTCCTGTGTTATTGTTATTGAATAACTCGTCCATGGTCCTTTCGATAGCTAAATCGACGTCTCTTGTTGCCTCCGTGAGAGCAATGTTAACATATTCATCACCGGGTATAACACGGTCTTTTACGGTCAAGAAAGCCGACGCAGTGTCTCGCCCGTACTCGTTATAAACTGAACATTCATACCTACCAGTATCTCTTAATGTTAGATTATGGATAATCAAACTCCCAATGATCGTAATTGAATGTTTTACGTTGGCATCTAGGTAGGAACCATCTTTTCTCCACTCCACTGTAGCGGGTGGCTCACTTTCTACTTCACACGGCAATTGAACGGATGTTTCTTTGAAAGCATCTGTGTCCTCTGGTTTCAAAACAATACGTGGTCGAACAACCTCTAAATTCTCAACCGTTAAGTAGGCTGACCCTTCGACAGATCCTTCAGAATTATGAGCTCTACAGTGATAAATGCCATCGTCCTCCGATGTGACTGAGAGAATGGTCAAGTTTTGGTTTTCATTGCTTAAAATTATATTTTCGGAAGAAGGTAGTTCTAGTGTGTTTCTAAACCAATTAATTAGTGGTTTCGGCCTCCCTTTAGCAGTACATATGAATTCGACGTCTACTCCGAGACTTACTGTCTGATTCTGTGGCTCGACGATAAATGAAGGCGGAACTAAAACAAGACAAGAAAAGATATGTGATTTTCAAAGAATTACATGAATTATCTAAGGTCCAGAAGGAAACTCAAGCATTGATCTCTGCTTAACCATTACTTAAAACTAGTTTCAACCAATCAAATGGCTTAAAACGAGACTTAAGTAGAGCTTGAGTTTTGAGTGACGTTCTGTAATACGGACCTTAGATAGTAAAAGTACTGAATACTGGTTCCACCCAAAGGTTGTCTGTAAAAGATCGCTCTAGCCTTAGCGATAAGGCCGCCGATTATAAAATCCTTTTGTAAAATTCTTCATATCTATATTTTGTAATTTATTCAGTATATTCTCAAGAAATAGTTAGGACAATAATCATCACTTTAGAAGTTACTTTCGGAGTTGTTTTTCACACTACTGTGTGACCTAAATATAATCTACAGCTAGTTGTTTTTCGAATACTGAATACAACATCATAGTGAACTACAATGTTGGATCTGACGGTCATTAAAACTGACACAATTTAAACATTCACTTAAAAATGACATACCCATTACTTGAAGAGCTGCCGTAGCATTAACTTTTCCGTTAATATTTTCAGCTAGGCAAGTGTAATTGCCAGCGTCAGATTCTTTTATATCGGCAATGAAAATGGACCCGTTATTACGTATTGATGTACGTTCATTCAATAAAATCCTTTCTCCATTGAAAAGCCAAGCAATGTGGGGTTTTGGGTAACCATTAGCAACACAGTCAAAGTTGATTGACTGCCGGTTGAGCTTCGCAAACTGTTTTTGTGGCAGCAATACCAATACGGGAGGAACTAAAAAAAAAAAACATAATTAAACGCTGATAAACGTTTCAGTTAATAGACAAACTGGTATTTAAATCATTACCATTTTTATTCGGTTCCTTCTGAACTGTCATTCTAGCAGGTTTGGAATGCACTTCACCAACTTGGTTTTTAGCCATGCACTCGAAATATCCGGTGTCAGACTCGCTGATGTCATGCAGCATGAGTGTGCCGTTGTCCATAACCTCATAACGCGTGCCGTCGATAGGAATCTCGTTAGAATCTCTTAACCAGATTATATCCGGAGTTGGGTCGCCGGTTACAACGCACGTAAACATAACAGCTTCTCCAAAATTCACAGTGATATCTTCGGGATCCTTCTGGATTTCAGGAATTTCTAAAAATAAGGGGGGATATTGATAACTCGCAGTTAAAATACCACACCAATACAAATTATAATTGATAAATATACTCACTACAATCGAAGTCCTGTTCAACCATAATAGAGAGCGGCATCCCGGTTACTTTGGTGGGCTGGTAACATGTTGCATCGATATACATGTCGTGGTGTTGAGCCATCATCTTCACGAGCCACAACATAGAGCAGTCGCACACCAGAGAGTTGCTATCTAATCGTAACTTGCGTAGATTAGGCATGCCTGAGAATGATCCTAATGGTATGTTCTTTATATGGTTGTTGTGCAAGTATCTGAAATTGATTTGTTTCGTGGGATCAACATATCTGCATTGTTTCACCGAAAATAGATGGCATGAATGCACAAACATATAATATGCAAATCATTGTTAACCTAAATACTTACAGTCGCTCCAAATGCGGCAGGTTTGAAAACGTCTGCGGATCGATGTGATGAATTTCGTTGATGTGCAAATACCTGAAAAAGAGATTAATTTATTTCAACTGTAAAGACTTGTGCGGATTCCAAAAGTGATAGGAATAAAGTAATAATTTTATCAGAATTGCAGAAACGCTGGTGAGATATACCCTGTGCTTACGCTCTTCAGCTTAAACACAATCGGCGTTGAATCATGGCGAGCTGAGCCATCCGCCATCGACGGGCACGTCACTGAAAAGGATAAAATAACTCCATAGCTTGACGCACAACATCGAATATAGGGACTAAATAGTTCGACGTTGTCAGAAGAGAAGCAGTCTTTTTTAAATAGTTCGACGTTGTCAGAAGAGAAGCAGTCTTTTTTAAATAGTTCGACGTTGTCAGAAGAGAAGCAGTCTTTTTTAAATAGTTCGACGTTGTCAGAAGAGAAGCAGTCTTTTTTAAAACTTGGTATCTTTTACAAACATTTAAACTCACATACCCTAACAGCCAGACCCGGAACAACTACTTGTACTTGGTCATACAAATATTTGATCCGTGCGGGAATCGAACTCGCAACACCAACCACCGTGCACGAGAGTCGCAATCTGGCGATTTCACCAGACAGTGATTCTAAACGTGAGGAAATTGTTACAACACATCTATCAGGATCAGTTGTCAGCAAAATTTCCAGACAATTGACGGTATGACCAACTACATCAGGAACCCTAGTCACTTGTCCATACAACTGAGAAAGGCCCATTGATAGCCCAAAGTTTAGCTCTGCTCGAAGAGCGTTAGTATTTACTTATGTTCTTTGAAATGAACTTAATACCTGCGTCAGCTGTGATACTTTCACAGGAGTTTGTTTTAATACGCGAACAAATTGAGTGAGCAAGCTAAAGTGCTTTATAAAAGTTTTAAACTAACTTGTAGGTTCGCGTACGACTACTGTGGTTGTACCTATACATTTAGGACTTCATGCCGTTCGAATTAGCAGGTATTAGTACTTAGGTTTCACATGTTTCAACAGCGGACGTGGTTTAAATATTTACGCAGTATGGAGGAAAACATCCTGACGACATTTTTATACGTCAATCATATTTTTATGTTACGCCATTCGGTGGTTACAAAGCGACCTACAAAACGAAATTCCTATAGAATTATGGTTAATCGCAAGTAAGTGACGCTAGCGAACAATGATATTTTAATTAGAATATCATTGAACATTCAATTATTCGATTCAGATAATCCAGCTCAGATTTGTAATTTAGGGCTGACTCTTTCGACGCCAGGTAACGTTTGATTGAGGAAAAACATGTCTGATATTTTTTGTGAAAAATATTTGAAAAAAAAAATCCTAATGTAAGATTAATCCGATCAGATGATTGAAAATCAGTCGTTAATGAAATATTGTGTTTGTGTATCTGTAATCGAAATTGCGATGTCTTAATTAATTTGTTAATAAACTAATTTAAACAGCAATCCTTTGAGTATGTTGTTTAATCCTGTCAACGCAATGCTCTCAAGTGCAGCAAGTCTGCTAAATGATGCCTCAAAAGGCATGAATGGGACTTTGTGGGTAAGGGTATTAAATGGTTTTCATATCATGCTTGGAAATGGAGAACATAAATAATGATATATACAATTTCGAGAATATGACACAGTTGTATACCTATAGGTAACACGATGGACGGACACAAAATAATAAATTATAAAGTCAGCCGAGGACGAATTAGGTAAGTGATTACCCTTTGTATTGGAAACATCAATATTTTGAAGAGCCCTACTAGCAAAAATTAGGTATTCTTACAACAATCTCAAGACTACTGTTTTTTTTTCTCTTATATCACTCCTATATAAGGATATAAGCCTGCGTTTGGGCAATAAGTATTATAAGCATATTTAGTTTTATATCGTTCTAATATCAGTCTAATTGAATGCTGTTTGCACTTACTGAAGTGTAGCCAAAACTAATTTAAGCCGACTTACGCTCATATTGCTTTACCCTAAGTAGGTATCTTGTAAGCCTGCATAGGCTTATATTAATGTAAGGTTAGAATATTTTGAGAATTTTACGTCAGATTCAAAGTTCGTGAGTGTTTGTTCGGTTTGAAATGAAAACAAGTTGCGTGACCTTATAATATATTTTATGCTACGTTGTTTATATAAAATTAGTTTTAAAGTAAGTAATCGTATTGGAATTTATTATTTACTATTAATTAGACCTGGCTTTCTACTTCAAAATTAATGCGCCTTGTTAAATAAGGTGTATCATGACCTCGTTTAAAAATTTTATTTGTTCATTTTTCTCGGTGGTAAGCCATAACATCGGCTGCCAGCAGAAGTTACCACCCACCAGACAAAGTCTGAATGTCTAGTGAAGCCGTACGTAGGACTGGTCTGAGCAGTTGTGTTGCGATGAAAGTTGCCGGGTACGATGCGCCAAATGTTTTTGTGTCGGAAATTTGGTCGTGGAGCGTCTCCAGATCAATCTCCATCTGGCGCAGCATCGTTGGTCGTGTTGTTGGGTTTAACATTGTATCACCTCGCTCAACTGTCGTCATCCTTCCTATTTCTAAGTTTTTTAAGTGAATAGGCTTAATAAAGTAGTGCGCTTTACCATCAACGATTGCATCACTGCTTACCATCAGGCGGGATTGCAGTCAAGCACTAGTTTATAATAATTAAAAAAAAAATGTGCTGATAGTGTCCCCATTACCTACTATAGCTGCATTTTACAAACTCACGATTTGAGCAATATGAGATTGTTTAATCTTACTTTAGCATTCGGTATACTAAATATATTGACTCCATATTGGAATAAATTGGAGCTCCTCCTTTTGTAATCCATTATAACTATATAAGTATACCGAATGCTAATTCGGTATACTAAATATATTGACTCCATATTGGAATAAATTGGAGCTCCTCCTTTTGTAATCCATTATAACTATTAAATTTTAAAATTTTAAAGAAAATATAGCCAACAAAATTACTCTTAAAAAATTATTGAGAGGAGTTATTCCCAAAATCGATCTAGGATCAAAGGCTCTTATATGGGTCTTGTCTTTTTTATTGTAAACTAGCGGCCGCCAGCGACTTTGTTCGCGTGGTTTATTTATGCTCCGCTCCTATTGGTCGCAGCGTGATGTTATATAGCCTAAAGCCTTCCTGGATTAATGGGCTATCTAACGCAAAATGAATTTTTCAAATCGGACCAGTAGTTCCCGAGATTAGCGCGCACAAACAAACAAACATACAAACAAACTCTTCAGCATATTAGTATAGATATGTTGATCCAAAATCACTCTAATATCATACTTTTCTAGTGCTATTGATCTTATATTAGTTTCATATAAGATCAGCAATGCACGTACTCACAGCACTCTTATGCTATGCTAATATTAGTCTGATCTCTTATACTTAATAGCATTTAGCAAGTCTAATATAAAATCAAATGAGCTTAGAAAATATCAATACAAGAGAGTTTTTCTCAAGTGCACCTAGTCTTATTAAATGCTCTTATATTAGGTCCTTACATATGAAATTGGCGTTTTTTATGGTAGAAATAAGTAAGTAAGTAAGTAAGTAAGTAAGTAAGTAAGTCATTTATTTTGCAAATATGGGTACAGTACATGGTGATAGAGTGATAATTGATAAGTTCAGCCATATTTTACCAATAGGCATGCAAAAATTATAATTTGAAGCTAACAAAACTGGAAATTTATATTTAGACTGCTGAACAAATTAAATAATTTGATGTCATAACTTGAGAGGACTTGATAAAAATTACATAATAATGTTACAATATGCCGAAACCAATTATTAACAAGCACGTTACATAAACAATTATTATTGAAAACACAATTTAGAGTCCTTAACAATTAAAATGTCATAGAATACAATTTTAAATATGATGTCGAAGAAGTGTAAAAGAAGAATATATATACATATCAAGCATTATATACGAGGAATGTCTAATATAATGTTTAAGGGGAAAAAAATCAATTACAATAAAAAATAATAATAATAGTTAGTATACATCATGATTAGAAAATGTCAGATATAATAATAATAAAAAATAAATGTCAACTGTAATGAAAATGTCAAATAATATGTAAAAAAAAACCCAATTATATAAAATAGTACCAACAATGAAAAAAAAAAATACATTTTTATATATTCCGATCTCATAACATCTTTTCAAAATTTTTCTCAGTAAGGAATTCGCTGACAGTATAGTATGCTTTATGCGTTAGAAAACTTCGAAGCCTGTTTTTAAACAATGATAACGGTAATTCTTTCCATTGCCTAGGTAATTTATTGTAGATAGCCGGAGCCATGCAGTAGACACTTTTCCGCATTAGTGCCGTTTTGGCGGGGTGGGAACATAGTACATTATTGTCACGTCTGTTACGTGGTACTACATCGGCCAAACGTTTAAAACGATCTGGGTTGGACTTCACAAACACAGCTACTTCCATTATGTACAAACTAGGTAATGTTAATATTTTATGCTGTTTAAAGTATGGCATGCAACTATCAGTGGATTTAAGCATAAACATCGCGCGTAAACACCTCTTCTGTGCTTTAAAAACTGTTTCCCTTTCGGTTGAATTTCCCCAGAATATTATACCGTAGCGTAAGTGGGATTCTACTATGCCATAATAGGCAGTAAGAAGTGCATCTATATCAATTATTGGGGATAGTGAATGTAGAGCGTACGCGGACTTACTAATTCTCTTACATAAAGTATCAGAATGTGCTTTCCAATTTAAGTTTTTATCTATTACGAGTCCTAAAAATTTTGTAGTGTCTACTTCTTCTACGACTTCATTGTTGTAATGTATATTAGGGCGCGTGCTGGGAATCCGCTGACTGAAATGTACAGCTTTTGTCTTTTTTAAATTTATTTTTAAATTGTTTGCCTCTAACCAATTTACAACACTCTTTAAACACTTATTAATGTCCGATTCATACGTTACCAGATTTTCACATGGTATTGTCATAGTGCTGTCGTCTGCAAACAGTGTTATTGGGTGTTCAACCCATTTAGGTAGGTCATTAATGTACAGGATAAATATGAAGGGACCTAGTACGCTCCCCTGCGGTACTCCATACTTAACTTTACGCTCTGAGGATCGATATATCTCTTCGCGCTTGCTAGGTAGATTAATTTGGCAAATTTCAGTTATTTGTTTTCGGTCTTTAAGATAAGTCTCAATAAGTCTAAGTATATTACCTCTAATACCGTAAGCTTCAAGCTTCCTTATGAGAGTAGGATAATCTACGTGGTCAAAGGCCTGTGTCATATCGCAAAATAAGCCACATATAGGTATTCGATTATTGACATTCTCAATTACATTATACATAAAGTCAAATATAGCCATATTAATAGTCCTATGTTGTCTAAACCCTTTCTGTTCGTCACACAGAATGTTATTCTTTTCAATAAATTTGTATAATTCATTATAAATGTACTTCTCAAATATTTTGGATATCACAGGTATGAGTGCGATTGGTCGGTAATATTCCATTAGTTCTCTGTTCTCTTTCTTAAATATCGGCTTTATTATTGAGGTTTTTAAGGCATCCGGGAAGATACCTGTGCTGATACTAAGGTTAATTATATGACTTAGATGATCAGATATTTCCAAAGATACATGTTTGAGTATTTTCGTACTAACGCCGTCATATCCTACACTATTTGTGTTATTCAAAGACATTATTATTCTATGTATTTCAGCAGGTACACTAGGCAGCATGAATATTGAGTTAGGGCTCGTGTTAATCTTAGTGTAGTTCGACCGGATGTCTATCTGTTTTGGTAGAATTTTATCAACAAAGTAGTTGTTGAACGCTTCAGCAATATTTTTGGGATTTGAGACAATATGATTTCCAACCTTAATTTTATAAATTATTTGTTTGGGTAAATTATGCTTTGCGCAATTAATAATTTGCCACGTAGTTTTTGATTTATTTTTAGATAGTTTAATATTTTGAGTATTTTGTGCCTTTTGTGTCAGTTGAATAATTTTTTTGTGCAATTTTGAATATTGAGAGAATTTATTTTTACTATCTTTATTTAAGTTTAACCTCATCTGCCACAAAAGCTTTCTTTTGTTTCGGCTACATAGTTTAATACCTCTCGACAGCCACTTAGGTTTTTTAATAACATCAATTTTGATTAATTTAATAGGAAAACACAAATTATACAAGAGCTTGAAAGAGTCAATGAAGTTGTTATAAGCTATGTTCGGGTCGTCCGTTTCGTAAATTTCAGAAAAGGAAAGGTTTTTAATATAATCTTTAAACTTGGCTATGTTTTCCATACTGTAATTCCTTTTAGCCGCATACCAGTGGTTTATTACACATTTTGTTTGAACAGGACAGTGAAGGAGCTGTGATGTATGATCGGACAACGCAAATTCAAGTACTTCAGTTTTACAAGATTTGCTAAAATTATGCGCAAAATTGTCTATGCAAGTGTTGCTTGCCATGCGGGTAGGCTGCCTTAATGCCAATTTCAAGTTATATCTCATTAACAGATATTCAAATGCATTTGTGTGGTTATTTTGTTTAAGAATATCTATGTTAAAATCTCCGGCAACAATAATGTTTTTATAACGTGCTCTTGATATTTCTTGCAATATAGTTTCAAGTTTGTCTAGGCAATAGTTAAGATTATTTATATTTGGCACTCTATAAATACATATTACGATTATCTTGTAATGCGTTAGCTCAATAGCACAGCATTCAAATATGCCTGAACAAGAATAATTAGAAATTTTAGGTAATTCCTTCCATTGTAAGCCATTTCTAGTTAGAATGCAAGCCCCTCCCCTTTTTCTTTCATTTCTACAGAAACAGGCAGCTAAAGAATAGTTTGGAAGATGCAACTGGTTTTGGTATCCTTCCATAATAAAGTGCTCTGTGATGCACAAGACATCCACTTCTATATTTTTGTCAGCGAGTTCATCTAAACACACAGTGAGAATATTAGCTTTTGCTATTAGGCCTGCAATATTCTGATGCAGGATTTTGAAATATTTATTACAGAAAAAGCTGTTCACCTACTTGATCACTATTGTATTTAGGTGGGAGTTGGGATGTCCCATTGGGTTCAAGGATTTGGATGTCGTCGCTATCAATAGTTTGATATTGATCGTAGTCAATAAATATTTTTGATCGGATCTGGGAGAAGATTTCTCTCCAGCCGTATTTGTTAATTTTTCCTGTGTTATAGGAAAACATGTCAAGAGTCAGGCTATGATTGCTGTCAAAAAAGTATGCGTATTGGTTGTTTTTTATGTCAAGACTAAGGAGGTTATTGAATAACTCGACTCTGTAATTATGTATTAGTGCACCTCGTATATAGGTCGGTGCACAAATAACAATATTTGTGTGCATAATGTTTTTCAGCGAGTTATTCATGTTTTCAAGAATATCGCTATTTTTTATATCGTTTTCTCCAATGAAAATCAAGCAATAGTCTTGGATTGTGAAGTCTTTTAACTTGTCTTCGACGGTGCGTAGCAGATTTTCTGTTGTGACGTTGTGGAGCAAATAATGACAGTAGTGAAATCGATCAGAGAAGACCTCTTCGATTATCGGGAGTGTTCCATTAGTACACCTACTACTGATTATAGCCAGCTTATTTTTATGTTTTGGTACTTTTGATCGAGATACGCCTACAGTTTTTTTTGTAGCAACTTTACTCAGATATGAAGTTTGTGTAAGGTTTTGGTTTTCTCTTAATGTGGTATGAGTCGTCTCGAAAGTTTGAGTTTCTTTGTTCATAGTGGCTTTTATTTGTTTGAGACAGTTGGTCGAAGCCTTGGAGTCATTATTTAAAGCAATTGATTGCAGTTTGCAGTGCTTGGATTTTTGTGTACTAGATGATGGTGTGCTAATTTTTCTGCCAGGCGTTAAGCAGATCTTTTTACATGTCTCTACAGTCTTTAGAGCATTTTGTAAATCTGATTTTAATCTAAAGTTTTCACTGTGGAGGTCGTCTATTTCCTGATGAGCACTCATAAGTTGCATTTTAAGTGCATTTATTTGTTCTTTTAATTCATTAACTAGATCGTCGTCATTATAATTATCGAGAAGACTGTCTGGTATGCTCAACATTGTGGTGTCTAGTATTGTTTTTTCGTCATTCGTCAAAAAAGATAAATTGGTCAAGGAGCCAGTGTTATGTTTGCGGAGTGTGACATTATCTGTATCCATTATTATTATTTAAACACCTGTTTTATAAATTAATGTCTAATAATTCAAGGAGTAACTTTTTGATGAAATAAAATCTCACAAAAAGTACTTATTTTCCCCGGATTTGAACTTGGGTCAAAGGCGAGCGTGCGGTATATGTAGCTGCTTATCCAACCGAGCTACGAGGTGATTGGTATGTAATGTTGAAATTCAGTAGCGTATGTTAAAGGTTACGACACATTTGAATTTAGCAAAGCGGTTGGTATGACTAATGTGTTTAATTTTTTTCTTTCACTTATGTAGGTACACCGTACACTTGTGTTAGTCACTAATGTAAAAACTTTTTTTTTTTTTTAACCTGATAGCTTTGAATAGGATTTGTTTGATTGTTTTTACAGCATCACTGTTGTTGTTGTTTTACTGGTCACTTATGGCACAGCTTTTGAGGTTTGTTACAAATAGTTAGTTATGGTTGTCAGGTATTGTAACACTTGTTATTGAAGTCACGTTTTTTATCGTATGTTGGTTTCAATAATACACATTCGAACTTTATTATGAAACTATCTGAGCCTGTGATTTCAGTTTTTAAGGTTACAACACATTTGAATTTAGCAAAGCGGTTGGTATGACTAATGTGTTTAATTTTTTTTTTCTTTCGCTTATGTAGGTACACATGTGTTAGTCACTAATGTAGAAACTTTTTTTTTTTTTTAACCTGATAGCTTTGAATAGGATTTGTTTGATTATATTACAGCATCACTGTTGTTTTTGTTTTACTGGTCACTTATGGCACAGTTTTTGAGGTTTGTTACAAATAGTTAGTTATGGTTGTCAGGTATTTTAACACTTGTTATTGAAGTCACTGTTGAGTTAACCACTTTGATAACGTTTATACTGATGATTTAGGTCTTCATGCACATATCCGTATTGTTTTTAGCAGTAAAACACGTTAATAAATATTTTTAAATTAGATGTAAACACGGAGCTTATCTACTTAGGTGTCAAGCGAGACAGCGCCATCTACCCTACTCCATAAAATTCGTTTTCATAAAAGTCGTTTATTTTTTTAATATATTTATTTACTCAAAGTATGATCCATTGCCATCTGCACTTCTGCCATCTCATATTATGTAGTTCGTTTATGCCTAAAAAAAAACGTTAGGACGGGAATCAATAAAATCCTTGAAGGTGGTTTGGACTGCCTCATCGCAGATGAATTTTTTCCCTGCAAAAAGTTATCCAAATTTAAAAAAAAATGGTAGTCTGTTGGAGCAAGATCCAGAGAGTACGGTGGATGTCTTAAATATTCCAATTGAAGCTCTACTTTGATAGCAGTCTGTTGTGCAGTGTGTGGTCCCGCGTTGTCCTGAAGCAGCAGTGGCGTTGTGCGATAGACCAGTCTCGGTTATTTAGCGGCTGGTTTATCCATCATAATGTGGATCTGCATACAGTAGAGATCTGCAGTAATGGTCTGGCCAGATTTAAGGAAGCTGTAGTACACCACACCGGCACGAATCCATCAAATGCTGACCAATAACTTTTTTCTAGTAAATTTTTTCTTGGGGCAGAATTTGGATGGTTCACCGGGGCTCAGCCATTGCGGCGCTTCCTATTGTTGTAGAGTATCCACTTTTCATCACAGGTAATAATTCGATTTAAAATCCCTTCATTATTGTGCCGATTCAGTTCAGTAATGTAATGCAGCAGTCGACGCACGTTTGTCGGTTTGCTTCACTCAATTCCGCGTACATCGAGGGACTGGAGAAATTTGCCAGCGGCGGTGTTTCCGTCGGACTACAATTTGAGTGTCTTCAAGGCTAGAGTGAATAGGCTCTTAATAAACTAGTGCGCTTTAGCATCATCGATTGCGTCACTGCTTACCATCAGGCAGGATTGCGTTCAAGCGCTACTTTACAATTTACTAGCAGCCGCCAGCGACTTCGTTCGCGTAGTTTAGTTATGCTCCGCTCCTATTGGTCGCAGCGTGATGTTATATAGCCTAAAGCCTTGCTCATGCTTGTTAATGGGCTATCCAACGCAACAAGAATTTTTCAAATCGGACCAGTAGTTCCTGCGATTAGCGCGATCAAACAAACAAGCAAACAAACTCTTCAGCTTTATACAGTATGTTAAATAACAGAGGGCGTTCCCTTAAACTCGTTAATATATATCATTAATAGATTAAAATAAAAATATCAGCATAGAAAAATAAGCATAAAATAATCCGAATAAAAAGAAATTATAATTGAAAATAAATTTGAAACCTCCTGTTTTAAATCAAAATAGTAGCGCGGAATAGTATCTACCTAACGTTTCATTGCCCAACACACATCAACCAACACACATCAATCAATTAGATCTTAGATCGCCGGCATACGCGGCTCGTCATTCATAAATAAATTGCGACGTTGCCGTCTTTTTTTTACATTTTGTTTTCGAATGGAAATATTTTTTTTAGCATGTATGTATGCTATACTATTTCGGGTTAACGGGAACGCCCTCTGTTAGTTAACATACTGTATATAAAAAAAAAAATTTTGACGTGACAACGTCATAAAAATTGGTTTGCCGGGTGACACTTCAAGAAACTGCGTTACGCTCCGCTCACGTTATGCGCTCACAATGAGAGCGAGTGAGAGGCACGCGTCCCTTCCACTCGGGCATGGTTAGCCCGCCTAAGAGCGAGAGAGACAGACATAAATAAAAAGTGAAAGGCACGCAACGCATAAAAAAAAAGAAGAAACTTCTTCGGAGCTACTAGGCAAACATGATGTGGAAGGATATGTCTGATTCTATAAGTTTGATGTTATTGACACTTAGTTTAAGTCCATCTCCAATTTTAGTCAGAATTCTCGAAAACAGCTCGTCAGTTTGTCGAATGAATATTCACATTAAAATTATTTTACCACTCAAAGTCGTTGTCACGTAAAACTTTCGCCCGTATACCGACTTTACAGGCAACTAATTTTTTTTTTAGCATGTATGTATGCTATACTATTTCGGGTTAACGGGAACGCCCTCTGTTAGTTAACATACTGTATATTAGTATAGGTAGATATAAAAAAAAACACCTGTCCAGAAAAACTGCCGAGCCTACAGTTTCAGGCAACTCTTTATCTAAAATGATGTTGGGTCCTAGATTTCTAACATTTGGCAAGGCGAACTTTACACATTTCGTTTTCTTGGTATCTAGAACTGGGTTATTTGACGTAAACCAATCCGTAACTATTGTAAGTGCACTGTTTATTTAGTCAATCTAATCTTGTCTATTCCTGTCTGCTATAAAAATAAGAGAGGTATGATCTACAAACAGTACAACGTCACAGATGCCCTTTAAATAAAATGGTAAATCATTAATCACTACACAGTATTAAACAAAGTCACTTTCTCTTTCCCTGTGTCCCTCTGTATGACTAAATATTTAAAACTACGCAACGGATTTTGATGCAGTTAAGGTCTCAAGGAAAATATCAAAACATTACTTCACACCGTTGTAAGCTGTAACTGGCAATATCACTACATAAATTATAAAACAAAGTCACTTTCTCTTTTCCTATGTCCCTTTGTATGATTAAATCTTAAAGATTAAATCTACGACACAACGGATTATGAAGAGGTTTTTTTTTAGATATAGTGATTAAAGAGGAAGGTTGGAGAAATACTATTATTTTTGAGGTTTCTAATGTGATGTTGCAAATAATTTCACTTTTTAGAAACGCAGGCTGAACCCTAAGAGATTTATCAAAATAATGTAGTAAATATTGTACACATTGAAAAGGTCTACAGAAAAGTCGAGGGTGACATATGTCTATCTCTTATGGATATCCCGCAATACATTTGTTTTTCATTTTCTTTTTATGACAATACCAGCGAATTTTCGAAGCGATTTTATCCAATACAGCATTAATCCTTATCTAATTTAATACCTACCTTAAATACATTGTTGATTCAATGTATATCTATATCGCCCTTTACAGCATTTGATTTAAATTAATATTTTCGAAGATATTACAGATTTAAAAATTGCGGGACGTCGCGGTTCCGGTGGTACCCACCGGCCGGGGCGGGGCGAGAGTAACGGCCCGCTATGTTTTTTTACACAACTTTCATAGTTTTTCTGTAGTGTTTTTAGTATCAACATTGCACCCGTGCCAAGCCGGGGTGGGTCGCTAGTATATACTAAAAACAAGAATGAACCCGTTATTGAGCCTTGCGGTACACTTAACTGAACTGGTAGCCCGGAATATTTCACACCATTAATATTTACACACTGGAATCTATTATTAAGATAAGAACTAAAACGTTGAGACCTTCGTTTTGAAACAAAAACCACACTAGGAATTACTACTGTATCGTGGGTGCGTTCACAAACATATAAACTCAGATATACAAACATCTAGACCCGGAATAACCAGTTGTAGGTCATACAAATATTTGTTCCCATTGGGAATCGAACCCTCAACACACATCACTGCAGTCAATAACTTAACTACTACGCTAACCGTGCAGTGATAATAAATATACATTCCATACAATATTAGCAAGTGCTACCAAGTAATATCTACTGACACGTATAACGTATGTACTTACAACATTAAGAAGGGCCATGGTATAAAACTTTTAACTGCGTCATATCTTTAATCTTACAGCCCATTGAAAGCGCAAAGTATCGCGCTTCTCTCCCAGCGTGGTCGGTTCTCTGGTACGGGAAAAGCCAGTCCTGGTGGGAGGCGTTGAAGTCCCCTAGAGCGACGAACTGTGCGTCAGGGTGCCGGTGCAGCTCATTGTCAGGACGCCCTAAGCCGAGGTTCGTACCCCACAGGGGGTGCCCTTAGCGTGTAGTCGCTTAGGTTTTTAGTTGCCCTGGCTGGAGGCTTAAAATTTATTTAAGACAGCCACAGGATAGTCCGATTAAGTAGTCACGAGCTCTCAAGGTCAACTAAGAGATGCCATATAAAAAAAAACACTTAGTGGTAATACATTTAAGGCATTTGCAAAAACGTGAAACTGAGTGTTACATATCATTACATATGCTAATATTTATTAGTGACTATAAGGACTAGTACCTGAAACCTATTGATCATCACTGGGTTTGGTAATTTGGTTACTAGTATAGACATGAATCTGTAAAATTAACTCATAAATTAATTTCAAACATTTATAAGATCTTGGGTCCTTGTGTCTGTAAGATAGAAACACGTAGATGTGTCGATATGTCATTAATAATAATAATCGCTTTGGTAGAGAATTACAAACGCATGGCGCCATACAGAGATCACTTCTGTGTTGAGGACGGTTCACTTTTAAATTGTGGCGTTAAGTTTAATTAATTTTCGTAGGTACCTACATCGTTAATTTAAATCTGACAAATAATACCGACTCATCTACAGACACGGTGCCTACTATTAATATTTTTAGTTTCCTGAAGATATTATCTACAATTATCTATTTGATCGAGCATGCATATTACCCTTATGCACTTTTTATGCTTTGAATATTTCATCTTTTTCAGTACAGTTTCCCAAAATATGATTCCGTATCTTAATATAATATGTACTTTCAACATTCCCACTATATCATTCACGGAACTTTCACTTTCTGAAGTGTCTATAATGTATTTAACATAGGAGCCTGTCCAGACGAGGCGTTATACGCGCGAGTGGCGTCTCGTTTTATATTCCACCCAGATACCACATGTTACGCGCGTTCTACAGCATCCAGTTAGTTAGAAACATGGGCTCGGAAACTGACGTTGTGTTGCGGCTTGCGTACCCTCGAAAAACATCGGAAACGAAAAGAACTTCGACGATTTAACGTGCACCCATCGTTCTACGTGCCAGAATGACGCGTGTGCGTTCGCGCAGCGGAATGTTGTTGAATTTAAAGATTTTAAATATGCAGATATTTAGTGTATGACGTCCTATATTTGTGTATGGTAAAAAAAATTTTGTGCACGCAGCCATTGTGGAGAAATTCACCAAAAACTGATTCCGCTGGGCAAACGTTGTCCTGGCGGAACTTTTTTTAATCCATTGACTTTAGAAAAAAGAGAGGTGTCCAAAAATTAGTGTGTATTTGTGTGTAATTGTGTATGTATGAATAAAGTTTGTGCATGCATAAACTTCGCAGAAATTCAAGTTTCCGCTGTGCGAACGTTTGGCCATTAGCTAGTTATCATATAAAGCGCTTACATAGAGAGCTGTAGATTTTTACATACGTTGTTTTGAATTTGTGCATATTTGTGTACAAAACAGATTTAGATAAAATCGTAGGGCTAAAAAGGTAAAAATATAAACGTAAAACACGCTTATTAGGTCTTAGTTCTTAAAGTATAAACTTTGGGGTCTAGATTTTCACGTTTATACAAACCTTGTAAGGGTCTGCAACATATTTCCAAGTATCAATGATGCTCCTTTAGTGATTAAAGAGTTATAGGACAAAATCACTGCTTACAAAGCAGTCAAATATCACGACATACTAAAGGAATTGCATGGTAAAATGTATGCCAATAATTAGTGCATTCATTCAACTATTCACATGCAAAATTTCATGTCATTCAATTCAGTAATTAAAGAAAAACAATTATAATACTGACGAAGCATCGAAAACCTACATAACCCGACCAAGCCCGGTTAGCTATAAAAAAGCGGCCGTGCAATATATTTAGGTAACATCCCAAAATTTACAGTATAATACCGGTATTGAACTGGTATAGGTGATAACACAATTGTTTTGATATAATATATAGATCATTTATTTTTGTACATCTACTATTTTAAATGTGACTATGACAAAGTAGGTGATATTTATTGCATGGGAATAGTTGAATGAATACACTAATCATTGGCATACATTTTACCATGCAATTCCTTTAGAATGTCGTGTCGTATATTTGACTGCTTTGTAAACAGTGATTTTGTCATGGTAAATTGTCCTATAACTCTTTAATTACTAAAGCAACATCATTGATACTTTACAATATGTTGTAGACACTTACAAGGTTTGTATAAACGTGAAAATATAGACCCCAAAGTGCATATTTTAAGAACTAAGACCTAATAAGCGTGTTTTACGTTTATATTTTTATCTTTTTAGCCCTACGATTTTTTCTAAATCTGTTTTGTACACAAATATGCACAAATTCAAAACAACGTATGTAAAAATCTACAGCTCTCTATGTAAGCGCTTTATATGAAAACTAGCTAATGGCCAAACGTTCGCACAGCGGAAACTTGAATTTCTCCGAAGTTTATGCATGCACAAATTTTATTCATACATACACAATTACACACAAATACACACTATTTTTCGGACACATCTCTTTTTTCTAAAGTCAATAGATTAAAAAGAGTTCCGCCAGGACAACGTTCGCCCAGCGGAATCAGTTTTTGGTGAATTTCTCTACAATGACTGCGCCCACAATTTTTTTTTTACCATACACAATTATACGACGTGATACACTAAATATCTGCATATTTAAAATCTTTAAATTCAACAACATTCCGCTGCGCGAACGCACACGAATGACGCATAGTACCTATGTTTATAACATTATAACCAAAGCTCAACTACTTTCGGATGTCAGTTCCATCGTTTTTTTTTTTTAATTATTTATAAACCAGCGCTTGACCGCAATCCCGCTTGATGGTAAGCAGCGATGCGATCGTTGATGGTAAGGCGTTATTAAGAGCCTATTCACTCTAGTCTTGAAGGCACTGAAATTGTAGTCCGACGGAAACACCGTCGCCGGCAAGTTGTTCCAGTCCCTTGATGTACGCGGTATAAAGGAGGAGACGAAACGCTTCGTCCGGATTGTAGTCGTGCGATCAATTAAGTTTTAGGTCAAGGATATAATACACATGAATATTTTTGGTAACAAATAAACAATTACGTGGTTCAGTGCTTTTGTAAAATACAACCCCGAGCTGGTAAAAGAAGTATAATAGGCTCATTTGTATTTAATATTGAAATATTTGTGAAATGTTTTAGGCGATTTTAGAGATTGTAAATATAGTCTGATTATGCTCTTTATACTTAATTCTTAAGTGTTAAACGGAAATGTATAAAAGGCTAACAAACAGTCCATGGTCGTTTTTTATCCCAGTAGTAAATTCCCGTGAGGCAATTTCTAACAATGATACGGGCGAAGTCGCCGGCAATAGCTAGCTATAGTAATGATTTGACACAATATTCTGTAACGACAGTAACAGATGATGGCCGTCTGTGTCTCAATACAGTTGTAGATATTATAATATGTATGGCCATCCATTATGAAATAGTAAGTACTTATACAATAACTCCATGCACTCAGCATCCACTTACTAACCAATGTGCATTAGTAATGCAGTTTCTCATGCTGTTTTTAGTTAATATTTACGATTCGTTCATACATTACATAAATCATCGTTCATTAAGTATTAAATTGATAATAATTGGGTATTAAACTTATTAAATTGATATTAATTGGGTATTAAACTTATTAAATTGATAATAATTGGGTATTAAACTTATTAAATTGATAATAATTGGGTATTAAACTTATTAAATTGATAATAATTGGGTATTAAACTTATTAAATTGATAATAATTGGGTATTAAACTTATTAAATTGATAATAATTGGGTATTAAACTTATTTTTTTTTCTTAGTCGGTACACTTTCAGCGAGTTGTCAACTGATTCTTTTAAAGTAGGTAGATAACCTAGCCTTCGTGTTTATTAATGAAAGTCATCATCGTCGTCATTCTCTTGAGGTTACACTATTTCTTTGGGACCCAATATGACTTAAAAAATACCTTTATTTTACATCTGTTAGTAAGCTTCAGTGTGTCAACAGCCTCCGTGGCGTAGCGGTAGCGGACGCGGCCGCTGCGCAAGGTGGCGCGGTTTCGATCCCCGCACAGTGCAAGTATTTGTATGCATGAATATGAATATTTGCACTGGTCTGGTCGTGCCTCGGAAAGCATGTTAAGCCGTTGGTCCCGGTTGCCATGCGAACATCTAGTGGCAGTCGTTACGGGTTGTTGGAGCCCCAAAAGTCCAACAATTGGTCTAACTGCAATGCTTTGATGTCGCCTTCGGGCTGTGGAGGTCAGACGGCAGTCGCTTCACCGAAAATGTTGAAGTTTAGCCATATCAGCAGTTGGACTGGTAAAGCGGACCCCAGACTCCAAAGCTGAAAAAGGCTTCGGATGCGACTGGGATTAACGCTGGGATGATGATGAGTAAGCTTCAGTGAGAGATTGTGTTGCTTTATCCTCGAACAAATAGAAATAAAAAAGGAATATTTGGAAAACATCAAAAAGGGGGAATGGTATCTCTTCCAAACCTACAAAATTGTCTGTGGCTGTGGAGCAGGACTGGCATTTAGCCAAGCATTTTTATTAAGGATATAATCTTCCAGTTTATACAGCGTGCGTTTAATGCATGTTTTAAATTTAGACTCATTGATTTGTTGAATCGCTAGCGGTACTTTATTATAAAATTTTACACAGTACCCCATAAAAGAACTATTTACTTTAGCCAGTCTGAACCGAGGTTGATCTAAGTTGTTTCTATTCCTAGTATTAAAATTATGCCTGCCATTATTTTATTAAAAAGATCACGTCCACGACAATGAAACCTAAAACGTAATAAAACCTTTTTATAAACTTGCCTGTGACTTCGGCTTTGTATTTTGTACACCGACTTCTGAAATGGAATCATTTTTCACTTTGTCTTTTTGTGAACGATGATTGTTTAGTTTTGTAAAAAGCTTTTTGGTTTCTCTCTATAGATTACCCCACACGATCATACATGCCATGTAAACAGCGGCGATAGATTTGATAACCTCATCAACATGCACAAATTAAAAAACGTATTATACCTAGAACCTACCACAAAAACTGCCAAAGCAAACAAAATGCAACGACATTCTCAGAAATAAATAAATTGTTATTCGAAACTTGATTAAAATGTTATTCATTCCATATAAATTTAATTAAATTTGCCTCTGTCGTGCGAGCAGTAAAATATGTGAAAAATATTTGTATATTTTTTAAATACATGTATGTCGGTATCTACTTACCCATTAACAGTGTGTTCTATTATCGATTATGTATGTCTTCTTCTTATTATAATTACGTTAAAAATAAAACTATGCTGTCGTTGTTTTCAGGATTACTCATATCTACTTCATTCGCGACAGTAGGTCATCATCATCTTCATCTCAGCGTTAATCCCAGTCGCATCCGCAGCTTTTTCAGCTTTGGAGTCTGGGGTCCGCTTTACCAGTCTAACTGCTGATTTTGGCTAAACTTCGACATTTTCCGTGAAGCGACTGCCGTCTGACCTCCACAACCCGAAGGCGATATCGAAGCATTGCAGTTAGACCAATTGTTAGACTTTTGAGGGCTCCGACAACCCGTAACGACTGCCACTAGATGTTTGTATGGCAACCGGGACTAACGGCTTAACGTGCTTTCCGAGTCACGACCAGATCATTGCAAATATTCATATTCATGCATACAAATATTTGCACTGTGCGGGGATTGAACCCGCGCCTCCTTGCGCAACAGCCGCGTTCGCTACCGCTACGCCACAGAGGCTGTCCATTCGCGACAGTAGGTAGGTATTATGCAGAATTTGAAAAGTTTGTTTTTATGGTAAACTTTTTAATAAAAATATAATATGTGTATGTATATTGTGCTTTGTAGCAGTTCAGATTGATGCTGAATTTATTATAATCTTCTATACACGCTGTAATTTTAATGGTTGTTTTCCCGCGGCAGAACGATTTGCTTTAAGGAGTACTTTCGATGAATAGAGTAAAAGACAAAAATAAAAATGTTTGTGTTATAAAATAATAATAAAAAAAATCATCAACTCGAAAAAGTGAGAAAAGTTAGTTACGCTAGATACAACTTGTAGGTACTACCCGTACTACTCGGAATGTACATGAAACGGCCTCAGAGGAAAGGAATGCATTTAATGTTCAAACCATAATAAGCTCCCGCGCGTAGTTATACGGCATAAAACAGCTTGTAGGCAGCAATTCAAAAATTCACCGCCATACCGACAAAAGAAAAAAATGTTCAAACAAAAAGAATCTGTCATGTGTGTTAATACGGTATAAAATAGCTTAAATGTACCAATACAAAAACTACCGCTCCAACTATCATTCAAAAAAACTAGCGTTCAAAGACGATGCCGCTTTATAAATGTTCAAAGTAAAATAAGCTCTCGACTGTGGTAATACGACATAAAGTAGTCTGCGTGCAAAAATTACAAACAATTATCTTCGATAATAATTTTATTTTCGTGTTCAGTAAATTGCAGTTAAAAAGTATTTATGATGGTCCTAAGCCCGTAAAAGTATGAATGGATAATAGTAGAAGCACGCGGGTCAATGGCCCCACGCCATTCGGCTGTAGATATCAAGAGGTTACTACTAGTTCGTGCTCACTTTCGAGTTTTTTTTATCACTCTGTTAAATCTGCCATTTCATGTTTCTAAGGTTTTATTTATTGAAGAAACGATTGTATTACTAAGACAAAACCGTTTCGCTGCGGGAAAACAACCATTTAAATTCCACGCTGTATACCTACACATTGTTGTACTTAAATCAAATCATTTTTATTTGTCTTCAGAATTTATGAGGCTATTAATGAATTTTTATGCACGTAATTAGTTGTTACGTACGTTAATAGTCTCACTCGTGACACTAAAACTATAGAATAAAGAGAGGGAAGTAGGTTATCTCCGACCCAATCCGCGATTTAATTGCCTACTGTCTTAGAGTTGACGACTGTCCGCGCTTCGTCGGTTACGGTTGTCGCCCAAACCGCTAACAAATATTTATAGACTAAGAGCTTATGTTTAAATTATTTGCTTAGTATTTAGTTTACATATACTAGTCAGTTTTTTTTAGTAAGTAATTTTTATTTTTAGTTTTGTACACATAAAGAACCATATTTATTTTTAATTAATACAAATATATATAATACAAACATAATATCTATTGAATCACACATTTAATACAAAATTACAAATTAGCTACAGAAAAATGCCTACTTTCTTCGGTGTCGACTATTACGAAACGCGTTGTTATTAAACTTTAATGTCCGTATCCTTGTAAATAACTTTTAGAAATATAATTTAAAAAATATAAATCTTTTATTTGTTCATAAATAGACACACCAACTTTGCAGTTTATGTGATCATTTTTAAATGCTTTTTGGAACATCTGCTCCATCCTCTTAATAATATTTTCAACAAAGTCGTCAGGTGGAACCACTAATAAAATTTGGTTTCTAGAATAATTTTTGTAATGAAGATACCTAGATTCTGCACTTAAATTGCAAACTTGCTGATTAGCATACATATACTCTAAAAAAGAGGGTAAGTAGTTGCCTACTATAGCGGATAGTAGCCTAATGTTAAAAATGGTTCGGGGGATATTTGCCCAATGTGAGGATAGATGCCCGTCTGTTTGTTTTTCAAATAAAAATTGAACTTTTATTAATTTAAATAAACAGTTTTTATTAATAAATACAATATTTTGTTCAGTATTAATTAAAGTTAAATTATAATTAAAATTATAACAATAATAGACTCCAAAATACTAAATATGTAAATGTCATAAAAATATAAATTATTATTTATTTTGAACATATACCTAACAATAAACAAAATTAGAATTAACATTGCATTAGCCTCTATTAAGTAAGTATTCAGTCCTTATAACTTACCGAGATCCTTTATTATGTACTGAGTACTAAGATAAATTATACCTAAGTAATCAATACTTAAAGATATTAAGATTTCAAATTGTAAGTTAGTGAACAAGTAACTTTTAATTGAAATATTAGTATTTATCTTACATATTATAAATAAGGTAATTAACTTTGGCATTAGCAATGATTATCACCAGATGTCAAGCTTCCAATCTGATTTCGATTACATAAGTATATGTATATATAATCAAACCAAATAAAAAGAAACACAAATAAAAGTAAATGAAAAAAATAACCAAAAAATATCCGTCTTTGCTTGTTAAAAATGTATAGTTACGGATAATTTCCGCGGGGCAACTATCTGATTCGATACGGATACTTGCCCTTTTTATTTACGAAATAAATAAAACATATTTAACAATAATACCTAATAAACTGTGCAATTTAAAGTCTAATGCATTCAAAGAAATAAATTTTTGACTGAAATCGCAATTAGTTATAAAAATATTTAACAGAGAATATCTACCAATATAATTCTGTCGCTCGAGAAAGTATCGCCGCGGAAGATATTTTCTCATATGGACAAAACACGTGCCCCTACTTCTTCGGATTATGCGGCACGGAGGCCTGCGCGAGGGACGCTTTTAATTATGATCAAAAAGTAACACTGTAAGTACGTCTAACATAGAGCATTTGAAACTGAGGCATGTATCCGTCCGAGGCAACTATCCGGTTTTTATCCCGAGCCTGACTGAGATGAGCCTTACTTTCCGTTGAAGATTACTTATTTCTTGTTAAACGTACTATACTACGACCTATGTTCGAACGACGACGTCTTCCAGACATGACTTTATAATTTCTGTACAAACTTTACTCAGTTCTAAATGTATGATAATTACCTATGCACAAATTACCTTATTGCTATATGTATTGGTATTGGTATATGTGCTGCACTTAAAAATATCTAAAAACTTACCATTCCGAAAAAAAAAAATCAACAATAATAAAAAAAACAAAAGATACCTATTTTATTCAGTTCTTTATTTTTACTAACCCCAACTTCAACTACGATCGTAATTAAATTAAAAATACTAAAAAAATGCGACTCAAAACAAAAGATAATCAATAATCATTAACAAATATTGTTATTTTCCTCGTTAAAGAGCTCCAATAATAAACGCGTCCGATTGCTGCTAAATTCAAAAATCAAAGTGCTATAGGAAGAACCGCGTTTTTTTTTGTAGGGTTAAGCCTGCATTTCATTGCAAACGCGGAAAAATGTAATTATTTTTGCATTGCATTAGAAACCTCAAAAGTCATAGTATTTATTCACTATTTAATGAATGTTATTGTACATATAAACCTTCCCCTTGATGCACTCTATCTATTAAAAGAAACCCTATCAAAATCCGTTGCGTAGTTTTATAGATCATTCAAAGGGACATAGGGAAAGTAAAAGTGACTTTATTTTATAATATGTAGTGATGATACATAGGTAGATAGGTACATTGAATACTTGTTGAGATATATTATGGCGGTCCAAACCACCTACTTACAGTCAGTGTTAGTGGCTGTTGAATGACCCCCTTTTAGATAATTACGAAATTGAGTCTGTATTGAACTTTGACGATGCTTTGAGATTAGTGATATTTAGGTAGTTACGAGTAAGTACCTACAACAAAACCGACTCGATCGGCATTGATTAGAATATTTGATTAGCAGTGATTTAGCGAGTTGAACCGCCTAACGGTTATTTCAAAGTATCGATAATCAACTACAATTATGTTTATATTTCGTGTGGAGGTAACTAACTATTAGTAGAAAGGTGTTTATGGCGGACACATGGCCGCATGCACGATGGTGCTATTTCGTTTCGTCGCTCCTCTCGTCCAGTCGACGACACTGGTCATCTGTACAACTACATGCACATTGACACGATAACATGTAATAGCTATAATTATGTTTTATCACGCTTTAGCGTGGCAACATGTTTGTGCTTTAGCACTATACATAAAACTCAATTCGGTTAGCTGTCAGTAGCTGTTGTTTAGTACGTTTTCACAGCGTTTTTTATTTTTTTATCCGAACATAATACTTTCATGATATTTGGCAGTGGCTAGCCGATTTTTTTTTTTTTCGTTTGTTGCTAAAGTTAAAGAGCAAACCGCTTTTCGAGGGGAAGGGAAGAGGAATTGCCTCGGTCCGTATAGAGCATGGCAGGCAAAGCAGTTGAAAGAAGTAGTTTTAAGAAATACCCAACACTGTTTGCCTAAGCATTCATAATTTAGCCCTATGTAAGATTCTATTTCGGAAAATCATCACCCGGCGCCGCGTGCCGCAGCCGGCAAGCATGCTTGTAGCGTGATTGGCAGACGGTGGTGGCCGCTGCAGCTTGACTGGTGTTCTATAGCAAAGGCAAGATGGAGCCATGTGTAACTTATTATAGACTAGCGGTCGCCAGCGACTTCGTTCGCGTAGAGTTAGTTATGCTCCGCTCCTATTGGTCGCAGCTTGATGTTATATAGCCTAAAGCCTTCCTGGATTAATGGGCTATCCAATGCAAAAAGAATTTTTCAAATCGGACCAGTAGTTCCCGAGATTAGCGCGCACAAACAAACAAACATACAAACAAACTCTTCAGCTTTATATATTAGTATAGATTAGAGGCCACTACTAATAGTAAGTATGTAATTACATAGAGGTATATACCAAGATAGGTTTTTAGTCGCAGCTTCCATGAACAGTGGCTAAGATGATGTGCTCATTTATCACAGTCAAAAACTGTAAACAACCGTAAAAATCTTAAATCTATGATGCGAATGGTCTTGAATGTTTTATATACACAGGAACAGTTCACAAGAGGAGAACAACAACCACCTGATATCTGAAAAAAAACTTATCACTCAGTCCCTGAAGGCTATATGCACCTATAAGCTGTACCTAATACTCCGTTCTCGTGCATGCCGAATGGTTTTAATTTTTATTCACTGAACCTTAATTATGTTTCATAAATATAAGTAAACTATCACCATCACCAGTCCGCCGCTGGACATAGATTACACGAAATTCAACTCGACTTTCGTCCTTTACTTTCCTTTTTTTAAATTAGCTGCTACCAGCCATCCTGCGAAGATCGTCGTTCCACCCTGATTGAGGGCGCCCCCTTACGTTTACCAATTCGCGATCTCAACTCTAGAACACCTCTACCCGACCGGTAATTGGTTCTACGGATGATTTGGCTAGGCCATTGCCATTCCCATATTTGCAGTTTTTTTATTCTGTGAGCTATGTTGAAACTTGTCTTCTCTGCCGGATCACCTCATTGCGAATTTGATCCCTCAGTGAGACTCAAAATAGCCCATATTTGGAGTCTCACTGAGGGATCGAATCCATAGCTGGCTAAGGGGACTTAAATTTAAGTACCAGCCGTAGCGCGACCATCCATATTTCGGCTCTGTAAGTCATAACTGACAGGATGCACTGATTGAAGACCTTAGTCTTTAGTCTCGGTGGAACATTCATCCCAGCTGAATTCTTTTGTTAACCTGTCTAACTAAAGTAAACTATCTTGCACTTATTTACGTCAGCTGTCTGCCGTAGTATTTGCAGTCTTGTCATGGTCGGTCTAGGCGTTTAGGATATGATTCGGAATAAACAGACAAACAGATTATTCGAAGTCTAAAAGTCTTTTGGCATTACAAACATACCTACTCTTCAATAATATTTACTGTATTTGTAGAGATGTACATTACATTATAACCTCGCTCTAACTCGGGAGTAAAACTAAAACTACCTCGAATGTAGTCACTTGCCCCATTAACAATCTTGTTGGGTTTCATATTTTGCTTGTTGATTTTATTAAATATTTGAAGATATAATGCCTTGCAAAACCAAATTCTTTCCGCATCACCGACATGCTTCTTTAACGCGCGCTCGACTTGTTTACGTACTGACGTTGCCGTTGAAGGAAGACGTTTCCCTATTCACTTTGAGACACCAGCCCGGTGTCGCCACGTTACTCTACTAACATATATGACCGGTAATGTGTGTGAATCCGTCAATCCTCTCTACGAAAATTGTTACCTTAATACAGACTGCACCTACCGGCGTGAAACTTGTGTATTGTGATTCCAGTTGGAGGATCGTAGAGGCGAATGACGTCGAGAGAGGCTAGTGCACGTTTCCCTTGAGACAACTACCCTCTGATCTTTACCTACCGAAAGAACTTCTCGTGGGTTCGATGAATTTGCAAATAAGTACATAGGCAGTCATATTGAACGTCCAAAATACAGTCCACCCACAGTATAAAAATCATACAGTAGGTCGACGCCTTTGATCTCGTGTAAAATGCCGACATCGTCTAGAGTCTAGACGATGTAGACAGTAACGCATCGGCCAGGGTTGTCGCAAATAAACAATATTCAGGAAATTATTTATTTATTGCAGATCAACATCGATAGCTATATATATTTAATTAATTTGCTATTTTACTAATGGAACAACTCCAGACAGATTTAAGTTATTTAGATGGCATTTTCGTAAACAGCACCCCAATCCACCTCGAAATTAACACCCATATCATATTAATATACATTTAAATTGGCGACCGCCATCTTGGATTTCAAAAAGGGTGACTTTTTCGTAACAAGCACCCCAATTATACTCAAAATTGACATTCATATAAAATTATAAAAAAAATGACGTCTGCCATTTTGGATGTCATAAAGGATGACTTTTTCGTAACAAGCACCCCAATTATACTCAAAATTGACATTCATGTCAAATTATAAAACAAACAAATAAAAAACAAACACGCGTTAGCTACGAACATCGTTTTGTTCGCAGCTCGGGTGCCACTTACCCGCGTCTCGTCCCTCACACCCCGCACGATTGCTCTGTCTAGACGTCTTCGTTGGACGACTGTATGATTTTTAGACTGTGGTCCACTATAACAGAATTTTTTATTTAACCGACCCCCGTATTGCCAACCAACCTACTTTTTCAATTCAAACTAATTTTTTAATCCATTTTTTTTATAAATTCTTTCACCACGGTTGCAACTGAAGCAGCAATAGCAAGTCGTTAATTTAGCATCACTATCAAGACATAAAATCTCTGTGCCCGGGCAATCAGAATTTAATCAATTGTATGGACAATGCTTATAGGATGGACGTCGTGCGGCGCGGCAAAGTAACCATCGAGTTCGTGGATCGGGTAGTGATCACTTCGATAAGTCCTTACATAAAGTTTTACCCTCCGTATGGTCAAACCAAACATGTACATGCTTGCCAACGGGCAAAACAAACACGTAACAAATTAAGATACGAGAACTTTGTTAAGAAATCAGTTCTTTTATTTATCTACGTACTAGCCCCGCACGATGATATTGCGATGGAACCTTGTCACAATAACAGCGTTGTGACGTCATCTGTCACACAAAAGGACAGCTAGCAAAAGAATGTTAAATGCAAAATTAATATTAGGGTTAAGGGTTTATTTGTATTTTATAATTTTATTACACTCTTTATAAAGAGTGTATGTATAAATTAATATTAGGGTTAAGGGTTTATTTGTATTTTATAATTTTATTACACTCTTTATAAAGAGTGTATGTATAATAAAATTAATATTAATTTTGCATTTAACATTCTTTCTTAGGTATACCTACTCACCCATATTCTGACAAATAAACTTTCATTATTAAAAATTTCAATGAAATAATTTTTGTAGACGTAAAAAAAATATACTTATTCGTATATCTTTCTTAGATGTATACTATATTTTTCTAACTACAATCCTGTTAATTTGCGAGCGGGAATTGAACCAGAGTCCACTGTGTAGTAGTCATGTTTTAATTACTACCTACATATCTATCAGCTTATAAATAAAACCAGGATAATATGTAAAAAAAATGTATATAGTCTTCCGAATCATAACTGCTTTCTGGGTCTGTCGTTTCCGATTCACTGTCGTCGCCGTATTTATGACAAATAACTCGTCAATTATTCGATCTTTATTCCAATAGGTATTCCTCTTCAAGCCGTTTAACATGATTGACTTCCTTTCGCCAGTCATCTGGAGTTATTGACGCCAACGACTCCAACGTCAGAGCTTCAATGCGACTTTCCAACTGCTCCACATTCTTTTCTGACACCCTCATCTTTACCAGGTTCCAGATGTACTCAATGGGGTTGAGGTCGCAGTTTTAAGGTGGTAATCTAACGACTTCATGGCCATTGCCAGCTAATAAATTGTTAATTTTATAATTTTTCGGCGGTCTGTGCCGTTTAATTAATAAATACAGTTCAGGTTTTGTACTGTCGTTGGGAAAGTCTCAACAATCAACTGTTTTTTATTGTTCATACTTGGTGGCCTATTCTCATCCCTACTGTGATAAGGGGCGTTGTCCATCACAATTTTGGAGTTGCGTGGTATGTTGGGTACTATTTTTTCTGTAAGCCACTTGGTGAAATTCTCAGCATTCATTTGATCATAGTAATCCCCCGTTTTGGTGTCTGCTTTAAACATTAAAAGGGCATTGTCAACAAAACCGCTTTAACTTCCCGCGTGAACTATTATCCATCGGCGGCCGGGGCTGTCGTTCCGTCTCACTCCATCGGTTGCTGTTTGCCAACATTTTTCTACCGTGTAGTGTGCATGTATCCACGTTTCGTCGAGATAAATAACGGGTCTTTTGTTATTACCAAGCGAGTCATTTTCTTTCATACGTCGTAAATATTTAGCCCTCCACGCTTGAATTTGGGGTCTTTGAATTAGGGCCAGTCTTTTTTGGTAGCATCGTTTAAATTGGTAGCCTAAATCACATTTAATTATTTTTCTTAATGTAGTTTCACTACCAGTATAATTAAGGTCTACTTTTAAAGCCACCAAGATTTTGCGCATTGTGGGTATTTCTCTCCTCACCGTACACATTGAATCTATAATATTTCTTAAAGCTGTTAAGGAAAACCCGTCGAAATATTTCTTCTTTTGTCTTTTTTCCTTTAGTAGGAGTTCTCATTTTGCTGCCACTGGCTGTTGCTGACTCATGCTCTCGTCTCAATTTCGTCACAGTATTTTTTGCAACGCCTGTGGCACATGCCACACACTCCGTGACGTTGATAGAATTTTGCAAAATATTTTTAATAACTGTAAGCAGTTGCTTCGGTATTAAAATGTCCGAAGCACTTTTTAAAGCACGGTTTATACTCTCAAGAACTAAATTACAATCCTCTTTCTCTTTAACAAAATAATTGTCCACTTTAATTATAATTTCACGAGCACGACTATTAATTAATTTCTTACTCATTTTAACGAGTAACAGCTAACAAAACTAAACAACAAAACTCAAGAACAACAATAAAACAGGATAACAAAAACAAAAAGCTAACAAAAATATTCGATGTGCGTAAGTGGGTAAGCGCGGACTGAACTTGCGAACGGTACCGACGGTGCGAGTTCGACTACGTCACCAAGATGGCCGCCAATCGCAATATCATCGTGCGGGGCTTTATAATGTGTTGTTTTTAGGGTTCTGTAGTCAACTAGGAACCCTTATAGTTTTTCCAAGTCTGTTTGTATGTCTGTCATCTCAGTGACTGTCAGAACTAAATAGTTAATACACGTAAAGTGGCGAACGAATTTTGTTTTCATTTCTACCCTAACGTGTTATAAATTTTTGAATAGGTATTTTAAAATGAATACTTCAAAAGCAAGCTAAGCTTTTAAACCATACTTTGGACAATTCTGAAAGAAATCTCAGAAGTAAAACTTTATTGTAAATTTCTAAGACAATTATTTTGAACTGCTGGGTTTCATAGTTTAAAAAAAATACAAAATATTTTCTGAAACAAGTATGTAAATTAGTCATATATTCAAGTATTATTTTTTACATTATTTTACATAGTTTATTATCCTGAACTTATATTCTTTCAAATAAAAAAAGAAATAAAAAAGTTAGTTCTGGCAATCCAAAATTACCACCGAAAATCTGACATATATTCGGTGTTTTATAGGATGCATTTTGGGAAGTGTGCGAGGGAATTGCATGATTTTTTTTCCGTCTCCGTTCCACCATCGGGCGACCCGTCGTACGGCTAGTTTCCACCCTTACGTTGTTAACACCACTACGATCCGGACAAAGCGTTTCGCCTCCTCCTTTATACCGCGTACATCGCGGGACTGGAACAATTTGCCAGCGCCAGTGTTTCCGTCGGACTAAAATTTGAGTGTCTTCAAGGCTAGAGTGAATAGGCTCTTAATAAACTAGTGCGCTTTACCATCAACGATTGCGTTACTGCTTACCATCAGGCGGGATTGCGGTCAAGCGCTAGTTTATAATTTATATATAAAAAAAATACATATATAACCCGTCTAATTTGTATAAATTAGTAACCCAATATCTAATGATGAGAGTTGATGGGGTCAGGATGGGAAGTAACAATAAGTTGTTCTTTAGGCATCACCGTCCTTTTTCAAAATTGTGACGGATGGGAACTACGGAACCCTACATTGAGCGCCGCCCGATGCACTTTTGGCCGGTTTTTTTTATTATCTGGACTTCTGTAGATGATACCTTAGTAAATTGTGTTTACTTATGTCTTTTTTTGGATGAGAAATCATCAAATGACCTGGGAAAGACGTGTGAGACTGTTACTGACTAAAACGACCTGTGTTCCTTCACTTGTCTGAGCGCCAAGGCCCTCTATCTCACAACCTGTGGCCCTGCCAGGCATCGGTGTTCGTGGACCCCGTCACTATGTGCTGACATTTCTTTGAGGCGCGCGTGAAACACTGTGCTGTCGACCCAGGCGTCCTTACCGGGCGGCGTGCTGAGCGACCAGGGGGCCTAGTCTGCTCTTTTATTAATTTGTCATTCCAACAAGTTTCCATTGTCAAAAGCAAACACGCCTTAGCAGCAGTTCACTGATCAAAAGAACTGTCAATATTTTTGCAGATTACAGCATATGTCAGTCATTGATTTGTCATTATGGACGAGAACACTTGGTACGCCATTTTGTTAGTAAATTTCCTACGCATTTTGTCAAAATCGGTCTTTTGAGATTACAGAATAGCAGACTAGGGCCCCAGAGTGAGGCCACTGAGATTACTTACATATCCGATGTGAGTGTTTACAGGTATTTTAAGAAAATAAATTATTTTATTTATACTTAATCCTTGGAGAAAAGTAGCCAAATCGTCTTAGGATTAATTTATTTAAAAAAAAAAAAAAAACAATTACTTTATCGCGCCAGTTGTGAGAATTAAATGAGGAAAGTGGGACATTGTTACAATTATATGCGATAAACTGTTCCATTGTGGTTCCTCTCAATGTTGCTGCTAATAATAACCGGAGTTTACACTGTCAAATTGGGTCCGAATCATAATCGATTTGCACTGTAAGCCAGTCAGCTCAAGGTGGTAAAATCTGCACTGTGCATAGGTCAAAATTGCTTGGCACATCATATGACACCATTATTTTTGTTGGTGGGACAGAAACTACTCTATCCGCTTCAGCGGGTTTTAGTAACACCTGCACTAGCATAGTGTTACAAGCAAAAATATCTAAATAAGTTTTTCTTTATGTGCCAGATTTACAGTGTACGGGCTTTTCAAGCTGAACTACTTAGGTACTGTATGAGCAACAGCAGGGCAAATTAAAACGGTAGGCAATTAGTTGAGAAATCACAGTTCAATAACATATTATCAGTTGGCACTTTGCTGCGTAGCAAAGTTCGAGCAATTGACTTGATATTTTTCAAGAGCAATTATTTAAAATATGGTGCTTCCAATGGAAGCTTCTATTTAATGCTTCAATTACCCAGCGGTAATTGCAACAGGAAAACGACGTAGAATATGTCAGAATAGTGGGAAAAAATAATGAGAAATGCAGACCTATTATAGTGACTTTTCTTAGGTCAGTCCAAGAAAAGTGAAGCTAAATTGCACGTTCCAAAGCGTAGATCTCTATGGAGAAGAACGTGCAAGTAACCCCATGGAAACTCTTTTAAAATCATAATATGGATTACATTTCTTCGTTACATATTTCTGTTGCTTCTATCATGTGAGCACAATGTATAATTATAAAAATTAATGAAAAGATAGAAAATTATTTAAGCCCACTGGCAGTTAAGAGATGACCAGTCTCCACTGATGTCCCCCGTTCACGAGCATGACGCGCGCATCAGCCCCCACTTAGCTCAACCATTTTGAAGGGAACCAAATGACCCAACAGCACGCGCCACCATCAGCAAGACATTTGAGTGAGCATGACAAACTCTCAACTGCCATGCTCGTAAAGTCAAACAAGTTATATATTAAAAAAAAAAAAACAAACCATAGTCCATGGTGCCTCACATTCACAAACTTGAAAATGTATAAAAGAAAGTGTTTATGCTCTAGAACCAGGGATAACAAAAAAAGAAATAGGTATTATCGGAAGAAACAAAAGACCTCATACAGAAACGAACAACTTTATTACAGAAACCATGAAAAAACAAAAAGGAAAAAGAGAACTTTCAATGCGTAGAGCATTGAAAGTTCTCTTTTTCCTTTTTCTTTTTTCCTTTTTGTTTAAAACCACAAATAAATGAATAAAGGAAGATTACGAGAATTACCGTATAGAAAAATTAGAAAAATATTTAATCAATAATGAAAGTCAAAAGAGAGCCTATAAACAATAAATTTAGAAAAAAGTTAGAAGACACTTAAATCAGATAAAGAAAAATGCAAACCGAAAACAAGAGAGGAACTAGTTAACATCGCATCAGAATTATACAAAGAACTATAGAAGGCAAAAAATAATACTCCTTTAGCAACCAACAATGATGATGTCATATTTATAAACAACGATGCCATGGTCACACTATTCAGAGAAGAAGAAATTCTAGAAATACATAATACAACTTTTGAAGACAGAAAAGCCCAGGAGCCGACAACATCACTAACGAAGCCTTAAAAATAGGAAAATACTTACTGATTAAATCTCCTAAGACTTTATTCAACAAAATACAGGAAGCACAGGAAATAAACTGCTTCTGCTGATGCCCGGCATCTATGGGTATGCAGATGACAGCACAGTTGTGGAGAGATATCTGCCGGAAGCTCGGGCTAGTAAGGAATCAATCCGGTCTGAAAGAGAGGCTATGGAAGAGCGTACGAGTGCTGCACTACTGGCAGTCTCCGAATGGGGCAAAGCCAATCTTGTATTATTCAATGCCGCCAAAACACAGGCGTGTCTTTTCACCGCCAAAAGGAGCCCGTTCAGCTTGGCTCCTACTTTTCCGAATTTATCCTTGGAGTGCACCGACCCCCTTCAGCTTTTGGGAGTTGAGATTTCCTCGAACCTGAACTTTGGGCGGTTCATTAAGTCCAAGGCCAAGGTGGCTGCCAGAAAACGTGGCGTCATCGCGAAGGTCCGGCGGTACTTCACACCAGGGCAGCTTCTAATGTTGTACAAAACACAGGTCCGTTCGTGTGTGAAGTACTGCAGCCACATTTGGGCTGGTGCTGCGAAATGTCATCTGGCTACTTTGGATTCAGTGGAGAGGCGTGCGAAGAGGCTAATTGGTGACCCTGATTTAACTCGAGACGGTCTTCAAAGCCTAGAGCACAGGCGTAGAGTAGCCAGCCTTTCGGTGTTCTATAGGATGCATTTTGGGGAGTGTGCGAGGGAATTGCATCATTTAGTTCCCCCATCTCCGTTCCACCATCGGACCACCCATCGTACGGCGAGTTTCCACCCTTACGTTGTTAACACTACTACGATCTGGACGAAACGTTTCGCCTCTTCCTTTATAACGCGTAGATCATGGGACTGGAACAACTTGCCGGCGGCGGTGTTTCCGTCGGACTACAATTTGAGTGTCTTCAAGGCTAGAGTGAATAGGCTCTTAATAAACTAGCGCGCTTTACCATCAACGATCGCCTCGCTGCTTACCATCAGGCGGGATTGCGGTCAATCGCTGGTTTATTATTTAAAAAAAAAAAATGCCTAGAAACTGGGCGAAGTCACACATTATTCTGCTATACAAGAAAGGAGACCCTGCTAATATCAATAACATCCGGCCAGTCAGCCTGCTCTCAACAATCTACAAATTGTTTGCAATGTGCCTAGAAAAAAGAATAAAGCCATTTATAGAAAGAAATCAACCGGTAGAGCAGGCAGTTTTTCGACAAGGGTTATCTACAACCGATAACATGCATACCTTAGAACAAATAGTAGAGAAACACCTTGAGTTTATTCGACCCATATACATAGGCTACGTCGACTATGCATTTGACTCGATATCACATGAAACTATGTGGATGGCATTATACGATCAAGAAATACGCCACATATTAAAATAATGCAAGATATTTACGGGAAAAGCTCAAACACAATTGGAAAACTAGCACTTTACAGGAGAGCACTTTGAAGTTTATTTTACGTATAAAATTTACATCTATGGAGCTAACTGCAGTTAATTTGACATATGTACTAAAATTGTTGTAATTAAGAAATACATAAGACCTATGCATTGAATTTATTGATAGTTTCTGTGAAAAGCTAGTTTCGATACTTTATTACGGTCATCAAATAATAAGAACAATTGAAACTGCCCTTTTCAATACTGTACTGTGGAACAGTTTTTGAAAAGTTTGTCGAAAGTGGATCTTTCGATATGTTACGTTGGGCTTAGTAAACAGAAAAATATTGAAAGTCTCATATTCGATCAAGTACATGGGATTAATTTTTAGGTTTCGATATTATTCTTATAAATAATGAACGAATGAACTGGTAGCAAACTAAATAAAAATGAGTTTTTATTACGAAAGTGTAATTACATCAAAAATTACAATCACAGACCAAGTTCTGTTTGGCATAATGAGATCAAACTATACTTAAATTAGGTGATTTGTCATGCCATTTGTTGTCAATGACGACGAAACATTTTAATTACTTCCACTTAGAATAAATAAGAGTTCGGTAATACAAAAAGAGTACTGTTTTATTTCATAAATAACAAGTATCTAAATATACAAATAATTCCAAATTAAACTATTGTAAATGGTATATTCGATAGGATCATTAAATCATGTACCCGTGTATAATAACGAATGTGGCAGATTCGATAATACAAATTAAAATAACATCAATGAATAATATCGAATCAGTCACTTTCGATACCTCAATCAAAAAATGTAACGATGTACAAAATCGAAGCTGGAACTTTTGATAGTATATATCGAGTAATGATAAGTTAGTTCAAAATTCAGTTACTTAGACCTTTTTTTAATATTAATTCAATAAGTCATCTCATAAATTAAACCGAAGCACGGGCAAGGGTCGCGGTTTACAATAACGAAATGGGCAGTTTCGTCCTGTTCGCACGCTTCTGGCCTCCGCGTACAGTATCGATAGTGAACATTCAATCGTTTAGGCTGGATCATTTGTCAAGTATTGATATTATACCAGTTAAAAATATGGGTAAAAGTCATATTATAGCTTAATTTCTTTTAGAGTGTAAAAATATACTAAAAGAGGGATGTTTTGCAGCAATAAAAAAAATCCTAAAATTTCAGTTTCGATACTGTACTTAGGGGCAGTCGATATATTAGTGGCAAATATCTAAGCAACCTTAGATTTGCAGATGACTTAGTAATATTTGTAAATAGCTCTAAACAGCTGGAAAATATGTTGGAGGAACTAAACAAAGTAAGCAATGAAATTGGCCTAGAACTCAATACATCCAAAACGAAAGTAGGTACCAACGGCACAAAAAATCCCATAAAGATACACAAGGGTGCCATTTACCCTTTTGGATTATACTGAAAACTATACCTACTTAGGAAAACAAATATCATTCAAAAGCACAAGGGACATAGACGAATTAGAACGCAGAATAAACACAACATGGAAAAAATACTGGTGTCACAAAGACATACTAAACTCGAAACTACCACTAACACTTAAGAAGGATATGGATTCGTGTCTGCTACCTTGTCTTACGTACGGTGCCCAAACATGGACTTTCAACAAAAATGTATTACAAAATTACGTTCTTGCCAGCGAGCATGGAACGAGATATATTAGGCCTCAAACTCATGAACAAACATAAAAGCTCGGTCATACATAATAAAACACAAAGTATCGATGCAGTACGTTTAAAATGGAGACGGGCAGGACATCTGGTGCGATTTCCAGACAACAGATGCTCAAAAATTGCGACAACATGGCAGGGGCCAGGAGGAAAAAGACCCAAAGGCCGCCCTAGGAACCGTTGAAGGGTTGAGTTATTAAAGATCGCAGAGAGAAATTGGCTAAATGTGGCAAAAGATAGAAATAGATGGAGGCACTTGAAGGAGGCCTATACCGAAACAGGCCATGAATCGTAATGGAATCTAAATTTATTTATTTACTACTATTTTTATTGTTTTTTATTGATTCTTTTTTCAGAAATACTTAAAGAAAATTTCAAACAAACTAAATCGAATAAAAATGGAATAGAACATCCTTTAAAATATTGGTTCAATGACCTCCGATCAGCGGGCGACAGCGCTTTCCTGTATCGACTTGCTTTTTCGCGTCATTATTATTAAAGTTTAATACCGCTGGATGCGGCGGTCATCAAAAGCGCTTCCTTATCAAGAAGTACATCATGTAGAAAATGTGAAAAATGAAATATTATTTCCTGTGACTCAACTAATGGATATATTTGTATAATTTTTTATGGATAGACTGATAATGTGTCGAGGGTAAACGATGTTTAATTTATTGTCGTATTGTCAGCGCCACTCTGTATACAGAAAAAATATAAAAAATGAAGTCAAGTAATATCGGAATACCTATTGATTCTCAATTACTCAGACACAGAAAAGCTTCTGGAAGTTATAGTGTGATAGTAAATAGTTTACAGATAAAAGTTAGATAAGATTAAAATTAAATAGTACAGATAGCATAATAAATTACTAAAGCTTTTGTTTATTGAATTCATAACGTTTCATGATTAAATCTTACGGACTTATTGATATATTGTGATGTAAAGTGAGAGCCTGAAACACAGGTTTAATAAACCTAGCTCGGGCATGTCGCTAATTTTACATGATTCTCTGTATAATAATTTAGTCACACATAATACCTAGCTGTTATTTAGGCAATAAGATATGTATGTATTTGTATAAGAATATTTTTGTAGCTTTGATTGTACAATGTTGTGTAAGTTTTTTGAATCCATCCCTATAAAGTGCGTATGTTTGTATGTCTGTCTGTATGTATGTGCCCGAAGTTGCTCAAAACCCTCACCACTAGATAATCATATAGATCTGGATGAGCTGAGTTCAAAAAAAATTATTTACCATACTTTACATTTTTTAATTTACATTTTTAAATATTTATATAAACACATAAAAACATTTAAAAATATAGAAAATAGTAGCCCACCGGTATCGGAAACAGGGTCCAAGCTACCGGCGGTCAGGGCTCCAGAGAGAGGAACTTCCTGCCGATGCGAACCGTGTCCAGTAGTACCGCGAGACTTGGCTATTAAGCCATTGGCTGTCACGACTATCAGTACAATGATTGCCGAATCCACTTCCCACATGTCGACAACCTCGTGAGCCAAGTCAAGATACTTGATTTGTTTATCTTCTCAGCTTTCACGAGGTTCTTATCATGTGGGATGGTTATGTCAACAATCATTGCACCCCGCTCTCATCGATCCACCAGCACTATATCAGGCTTATTGGCAACAATAGTCCTGTCAGTGATGATGGATCGACCCCAGTTCAATGTGATATGACCATCTTCGAGAACTGGGTCGGGCATATACCTCTAGTACGGTACCTCCGATTCCACAACGTTGTATTTAAGAGCAAGTTGCTGGTGAATTATCCTGGCTACAAGGTTGTGTCTATGCAAGTAGTCTCCGTTAGCCAGACGAGAACATCCGGAGATAATATGCCTTATTGATTCCGCCAATAAATCTCCGGTAATTGTTCGTCATCATAACATCGTCCATAATTGCAGAGACAAAACCTTCGGTTTTCCCAAAAAGGTCACCGAAACGTAGCCAGGCTACGGACGCTTGAAAATCTACATCTGGCCCGTGTAGGGCTTGCAAAAAGCATCCGTGAAGCTCCTTGCTCTGCCGTACCTCCATGCGATCGTTAGTTTCGAGCACTACTGGTTTGCGCCAGTTCTCTTTAGCCAAGGAGAGCGGAGTGAGGCCCTTGTCAACCGCGACCACATCTCGATGCATTCCCACGTCAGTTTTCAGGAAATATTCCCTGGGACTGCATATCTCGCGATTGTGGAGGGTCTTAGCGTTTAAAAAGCCTCGAACTCCACATTTTCGCGGGATATACAGTCTCATAACCGATGACCGTGGGTGATGCAATCGATTTGCAGTCAGCAACGTACGGACTCTTTGATTCAGGGCATCAAGTTCGGTCTGAGTCCATTTGAGTATGCCGAAAGAGTACATCTAAATGGGCATAATCCAACTGAAGAAGGCGCGCACCTTATTTCCGCCTGATAGAAGACAATTAAATACATTTTTCAGGCGGCCAAAGAAGCGTTCCCTCAACGATTGCTTCATGTCAGTAACATTGATACCCAACGCTTCCGACATACCCAAATACGTATTGGATGCGGAGAGGGCTCTAAGGTTTATGGAACCAGTGAGTTGGGTTCCCACGGATTCCACAATCTCTCCTCGCTGTACACGCATGACCGCACATTTGTCCACACCGAATTCCATCCTGATGGCTCTACTGAGAGTTTCAGTAATTTTCAGTCGCTGCCTCAGCTGCAAATCGTTGGGAGCAAATAGTTTTAGGTCATCCATGTAGAGGAGGTGCGATATAACCTGACCACCTCTCCTCAGCCTATAGCCGAGACCTGAATCCTCCAGCAATGTGCTTAGAGGATTCAAGGCCAAGCAAAGTGGACTCAAACTATCGCCCTGAAATATACCTCGCTCGATCCTTATCGGTTCGCTATTCTTCTGAATATTTCGACATCCTGGATAGTGAAGGACCGTTCTCCATTGTGACATACATGTCATCAGGAAGGTGCGCAGAGTTGCATCTACTTTATACAACTCTAGCACCCGCCTGAGCCATGTATGTGGCACCGAATCATAGGCCTTCTTATAATCTATCCAACATGTCCACAGATCCCTTTGAGAACAACGAACCTGTTGGCTAAGGGCCATATCAATAAGGAGTACAACAACATCAGCCGCCGGCATAAGTTACCACCCACCAGACAAAGTCTTGCCGCCAAGCGATTCGTCGTGTTCCGGCATGATGTCTGGTGAAGCCGTACGGAGAACGGGTCTGAGCAGTTGTGTTCCGATGTGTGCCGGGTACGATGTGCCTAATGTTGTTGTGTCGGGAGTTTGGTTTTAAATAAATACCTACTGAATATAAAAATAGCTTCGTGCCTTACTTTATTTAATTACTAGCTTTCCGCCCGCGGCTTCGCCCGCGTGGAATTCGGTTATATCGCGCTTTTTAGATTTCCCTCGGGAATATCAAATTTTTCAGTGTAAAAGGTAGCCTATGTCCTTTCTCAGGGTCTAAAGATTGTCTGTGCCAAATTTCACCAAAATCGGTTGAGAGGTTTAAGCGGGAAAGCGTAACAGACAGACAGACAGAGTTACTTTCGCATGTATTATATTAGTACTAGCTTTCCGCCCGCGGCTTCGCCCGCGTGGAGTTCGGTTATATCGCGCTTTTTAGGTTTCCCTCGGGAACATCAAATTTTTCCGGGATAAAAGGTAGCCTATGTTCTTTCTCGGGGTCTAAAGATTGTCTGTGCCAAATTTCATCAAAATCGGTTGAGAGGTTTAAGCGGGAAAGCGTAACAGACAGACAGACAGACAGACAGACAGACAGACAGACAGACAGAGTTACTTTCGCATTTATAATATTAGTATGGATGGATTTCTATAAACGAGAGTAGTGAATTATTACTAACACCTGCTAAAAGACATGAATTTGAATAGTGCAGCTTTTGTTCATTATAGCCTGAATAAAGGAATTCCAGGGCATTCCTGATTTCGGAAAACAACAAAACTAAATTGACATTACAGACTGAAGCATTTCAAATAGTTGACTGTTGTTTATTACTCAGTGAAACAATAACAGTCAGTCAGTAGGTGTCCTGTTGTCACGTGTCAGTAGGTGTCCTGTTGTCACGTGTCAGTAGGTGTCCTGTTGTCACGTGCCAGAAGGTGTCCTTTTGTCACGTGCCAGTAGGTGTTCTGTTGTCACGTGTCAGTAGGTGTCCTGTTGTCACGAGTCAGTAGGTGTCCTGTTGTCACGTGTCAGTAGGTGTCCTGTTGTCACGTGCCAGTAGGTGTCCTGTCGTCACGTGTCAGTAGGTGTCCTGTTGTCAGTTGTCACGTGTCAGTAGGTGTCCTGTTGTCACGTGTCAGTAGGTGTCCTGTTGTCACGTGTCAGTGTAGGTGTCCTGTTGTCACGTGTCAGTAGGTGTCCTGTTATCACGTGTTTTACTCCAATGGACAAACTTTATGCTAAGTATAAACTAGGGATGTAACGGAGGCTTGTTAGCGGATGCGAAGGTTAACGGAGGCGGAGGCGGAGGTGAAAGTACATATAGAAAAAATTAAAATTTATGTTTTTTTTTTTTACATATTATAAACCAGCGCTTGACCGCAATCCTGCCTGATGGTAAGCAGTGACGCAATCGTTGATGGTAAAGCGCACTAGTTTATTAAGAGCCTATTTACTTTAGCCTTGAAGACACTCAAATTGTAGTCCGACGGAAACACCGCCGCCGGCAAATTGTTCCAGTCGCTCGATGTACGCGGTATAAAGGAGGAGGCGAAACGCTTCGTCCGGATCGTAGTGGTGTTAACAACGTAAGGGTGGAAACCAGCCGTACGACGGGTCGTCCGCTGGTGGAACGGAGATGGGTGAATTAAATCATGCAATTCCCTCGCACACTTCCCGAAATGCATCCTATAGAACACCGAAAGGCTGGCTACTCTACGCCTGTGCTCTAGGCTTTGGAGACAAACTCGAGTTAGATCAGGGTCACCAATCAGCCTCTTTGCACGTCTCTCCACTGAATCCAAAGTGGCCAGGTGACACTTGGCAGCACCAGCCCAAATGTGGCTGCAGTACTCCACACACGAACGGACCTGTGCTTTGTATAACATTAGAAGCTGCCCAGGTGTGAAGTACTGCCGGACCTTTGCGATAACGCCAAGTTTCCTGGCAGCCACCTTGGCCTTGGACTCAATGAACCGCCCAAAGTTAAGGTTCGAGGAAATCTCAACTCCCAAAAGCTGAAGGCGGTCGGAACACTCCAAGGACACATTCCGAAAAGTAGGGACCAAGGTGAACGGGCTCCTTTTGGCGGTGAAAAGACACGCCTGTGTTTTGGCGGCATTGAATGCTACAAGATTGACATTGCCCCATTCGGAGACTGCCTGCAGTGCAACACTCGTTCGCTCAACCATGGCCTCTCTTTCGGACCGGATTGATTCCCTACTAGCCCGAGCATCCGGCAGGTATCTCTCTACAACTGTGCTGTCATCTGCATACCCATAGATACCGGGCATCAGCAGATCGTTAATATGCAGCAGGAACAGAGTTGCAGAGAGAACAGACCCCTGAGGAACACCGGCATTAGTTGACATGGGCTCAGAAGAGCATCCGTCGACAACAACTCGGAGGGACCGTTCAGTCAGGAAGTCTTTTACCCAGCCAGTCAGGCTAGGGGAAATGCCGTACGCTGGAAGCTTACTCAAAAGGCCAGCGTGCCAAACCCGGTCGAAGGCCTTCGAGACATCAAGGGAGACAGCAATCGCTTCCCCATTCTTCTCGAGGGCCTCGCCCCACAAGTGAGTGGCATACACTAGTAGGTCCCCAGTTGACCGATTGCGGCGAAACCCGTACTGTCGGTCACTGAGGAGATCGTTACCTTCCAGGTATGCCAAGAAGCGCGAGTTCAATACGCGCTCCATAATTTTGCAAAGTATGGAGGTGATCGAAATCGGCCGATAGTTGGCAGGATCGGCACGACTACCCTTCTTGGGCACGGGCTGCACGTTAGCAAGCTTCCAGGACTTGGGCACTATACCAGTCCTAAATGAGAGGCGATACAAGCGCGTCAATACAGGAGACAAATCGGGCGCACATGCTTTAAGAACAATCGCTGGTATACCATCCGGACCACTAGCCTTATTCACGTCCAGACGACACAGTACTCTCAGAACCTCCTTGTTTCTAATGCGAACCTAAGGCATTGAAGCTCCGCAATGAGGTAAATTAGGTGGAGTAGCACCCCCAGTATCAAGACGCGAATTATGGGCAAAGAGAGAAGCAAAGAGACCTGCTTTCTCTCTCGCCGTATGAGCCAGTGTTCCATCAGGCCTAACCAGCGGAGGCAGTGAGGGCCGACAGAAGTTCGCCTCAACCGATTTGGCAAGGGACCAAAAAGATCTGCTACCGGATGGCTGCGCAGATAACTTGTTGCCAATATGGGTAATGCGGTCGAAGCGAGCCTTCTTGAGCGCCTTCTGGTAGGACTTGGCAGCTCGATTAAAGGCTCTCTTCTTTGAGCTTAGATCCGGAGCTCCGCGGTCACGAGCGTCAACCCAGGCGAGAAATGCCGTGTGCTTACGCTGTTCAGCTTGGACACAATCGGCATTGAACCATGGGCGAGCCGAGCCACCGACGGGCACGTCATTGAATGGGATAAAATACTCCATAGCTTGACGCACCACATCGGTTATAGCGTCTGCACAGCTCGACGGTTTGTCAGAAGAGAAGCAGACCTGCTGCCAAGGATAAGACGCAAAGAAGTGGCGCATCTCATCCCAATCCGCTGACCTATATCGCCACATTCGCCGTTCACCACGAGAATCGTGATCTGGTGGGGAGAAGGACGATACAGACTTCACCAGACAGTGGTCTGAAGTTCCCAACGGTGAGGAAACTGTTACAACACATCTGTCCGGATCAGTGGTCAGCAGAAGGTCCAAACAGTTAGCAGTAAGGCCAACTACATCAGGCACCCTAGTCGCTTGCTCTACCAGCTGGGAAAGCCCCATAGAAAGCGCGAAGTTTCGCGCTTCTCTCCCAGTGTCGTCGGTCCTCTGGTATGGGAAGAGCCAGTCCTGGTGGCAGGCGTTGAAGTTCCCCAGAGCGACGAACTGAGCGTCAGGGTGCCGATGCAGCGCATTGTCAGCAGCCTCACTGAGGTGGTCAAATAATCGAGTCGTCTCCTGATCACCGCTGTGCGATCGGTAGATACAGGTGTAAACAATTTTGTCCACACCAGTGTCAACCAACAGCCATAGGGACGAGAAGTGAGGGTCTTCGAGGTGACGGAGGCGCCGGCAACAGATTTCATTGCGGACATACACACAGACCCCGGCACGTTGCAGGAAATGATGCTCCAAAGAGTATCCCGGGTAGCCGAGGTATGCCGCATCAGTCGGACATCTGATCTGGGTCTCCGTCAAGAAAAGTAGGTGGGGCTTTTCAGTCTCAAGGTGGTGATGGACTGCATCGATATTGGAGTGCAAACCTCGGATGTTTGAGAGGTGCACTATGAACGAGATGACGTGCGCCCGCTGTGCACACCTACTTTTCCTTTTGTAACCTTTCATAAGAGTTATATACTGAGTGAATAGGAAGGAAGACGGCAGTTGAGTGAGGTGATGCAATGATAAACCCAACAATACGACCAACGATGCTGGGCCAGAGGGAGATTGTTCTGGAGACAGCGGGGACGCCCGAACCCCCCCAGGGATCGCCATCGGGTCCTCTCGTCCGGTCGCCAACCGGCACGATGAGGCCACCCTGGGATTTTTCGCAGTTGGCGGGGCAGCCTTTCGTATGTGGCTGGCACACTACTTGGGCCCCCAACTACCTGCGGTCGGCCGGCGGTCGATGTTGTGACCTACCACCGAGAAAGAGTTTAATTAAAACAAAATTTTCATTTTAAATACGTACATTAATAGTAGTAAACTTGGTAAAAAAATATTACCTTCTTGTAATGAAAATTAAGGAGAAACAAATTGTGTTTGCCGCATTCCCGCCTCGCAATAGTTGATTCTTGACCAGTTCGCGCTCAAACGCGGCCGGACGGTTGTCGAGCGTCGCAGCTTGCGCGTTATTTATTTTATAAATACGTAAATAAACCTCCGTTATAACTCCGCAAAAATTGTGCGGAGGCGGAGGCGGAAGTGAAGATACGATTTCTTGCGGAACTTCCGCAGTAACGGATGCGGAGGCGATGCTCCGTTACAACCCTAGTATAAACCAATGACGTCATGTTCTGGGTAAACAATCTTGCAGGTCATTCAAATACATACATATTATTTAATAGTTCCTACTTCATATTTTTACATCATTCATTACTAAGTAGGTATTTCATTTTGCCTCGCAAACAATTATTATACTTTACATAAATTGTATTCGTGAAGCGAATAATAAGAAAAATATCTTGAGACGTTCTCGAGAATTTTTCACGTTAACGCTAAATACTTGCTTAAACACTTGACATTTCTGGAAACTCTTGGATTCATAACTCACTCGACAGCAATTTGTATTCTTCTAAATGGAATGGCTACCTTTGATGCTATACAAGATCGGTTGCTCAAAATTACTGAACTGAATACTGGAGATAAGTGCTAGAGTTTCTTGCATCAAACGTATCAATTATATAGATATCGGAAATAGGATGCGTGAACAATTAATTAAACAAAAAAGATTTAAATAATAAGACTATAACGTAGTGTCAATCGATTGCATGATCCATATCGTATTATTTATACAGCGTGGAATTTTAATGGTTGTTTTCCCGCAGCGAAACGGTTCTGTCTTAGTAATACAATCGTTTCATCATGAAATTAAATATTAGAAACTTGAAATGGCAGATTTAACATAGTGATAAAAAAACGCACGAGAGCTTATTATGGTTTGAACATTACATACATTGCTTTCCTTTGAGGCGGTTTCATGTACATTCCGAGTAGTACGGGTAGTACCTACAAGTTGTATCTAGCGTAATTAACTTTTCTCACTTTTTCGAGTTGATGATTTTTTTTTATTTACTTTTTAATTATTTTATAATACAAACATTTTTGGTTTTTTACTCTATTCATCGAAAGTATTCCTTAAAGCAAATCGTTCTGCCGCGGGAAAACAACCATTTAAATTCCAGCGTGTATAATAAACGAGTGGCAGCCGACGTTGATACGTTCATTAGAACGATAACAACTGTTAATAAAACTTATCACATTTTATTACACAAACTCACAAATAACAATCTCTTTATGATTGTTTAACTCTTACAATTCATTCACAGAAAATCGTATCGTATACAAGTAATATTAAGTACCTACTCCGAATTTAAAAGGCTGGAGGTATCTATTTTGAATTTTATTTCCCTGAAACTAGAATTTACAATCTAGCTAATTATAAGGAGCTAATAGCTTATAATATAAGCTATTTGTGCTATAAGTATTAGCTATAATGTCATTTAGAAAAAATTGAGATCTTCAGTCTGGTGAGTTCGTAACATTCTCTGGTTTAGTCAAGTTTTATGATCACAGACAGTATTCAGATTATGTGCAAATAATGAATATTTTTATCTAACTACGGCAAGGCAAAAGGAGGGTTATGATTTTGACAGGCTATGTATGTATGTATTTATGTATGTATGTATGTATTTATGTATGTATGTTCATCTGTTCCCTCGTAACTTCTAAACTACTTATCAGAATTCGACAAATGATATATCATTAGAAGCGTCTTAATTGTCCGCTGGTTATAGGCTATATGGGGTTTCACAAAATCTACTGTGGCGCCCTCTAGCGGACAAAACATACAGAGTAAAAAAAAAAGTTAAGATAAATATGCCGTGTTTGGTATCATTTGAAAGCACTTTACTTGTACATTTTGAATATATATATATATTACTAGCATTTGCTTGTGACTTTACCTGTATTCATGGGCTGGTTGCATATAATTCACATCTTTTCGTTCATAGCTTCTTTACTACTTAACAGAATAAGACCACTGTAGTACCATTAGAAGGGCCTTGATATTCTGTTAGTTATGAGCTATAAAGCTTGTCACCAGATTTAGTATTGCGCCCTTTAGCGGACAAAAAGTTCTATGTTAATATAAAATTAAAATAATTATACCGTGTTTGGTATCACGTGAAAGAGCTTCACGAGTACTTTATGCTACTACATAATTACAAGAATGCTTTAATGATGTTAAATATGAGCGATAAGAGTAAAGTGCGGATCACGGGAACTGTGAATCGCTTTATGCAATGCAGAGCAGTTTGAACATTAATAGAATATGTAATGCACTAATCAAAACGACATAAGCTGGGAGTAACTCCACGCGGTGAAGGCGGAAACAGTTTGATAACTGGCTAAAACTCTCATAAAAATGTCCTCTGCACTATATATGCCTTCGGGCTTATGTTATTATATGTGCGTGTAGATGTAATATGTCAAGTACCTAGTTTTTAGTTCATCAGTTTAACTTTTGTTAATATTATGCGCCACAAATACACTTTAACACCAAAATAGTACAAATAATAAAAAGTAAAAAAAACTAAAACAAGATTTTCAGAATACCGAACTGAACAAAGTTGCTAATGTAGTTGCAAGTAAATGGACACAGTAGTAATGTCATACAATAGTATTCTGAAGTATGCAATATTCACTATGTAGAGACAAATTTTCATGTTTGGAAAGGCGTAGTCACACGTTGTCAAGGTGCTACGGTAGGTAGGTATATGTAACGTGTGACTACGCCTTTCCAAACAGAATACTATTGTATGACATTACTACTGTGTCCATTTACTTGCAAGTGCAACTACATTAGCAACTTTGTTCAGTTCAGTATTCTGAAAATCTTGTTTTATACTTTTTCAGCGTCGTTTTTTGTCGTAGTTGGGTTTTAGTTTTTTTTTACTTTTTAACAGTTTGCCTTTTAATAGCGAAATCAAACATAGAGTCCGTTTTATCATTCTGCTCAAAATATTCTTGGATTAAATTTAGGTCAAAAAATACACTACCAGATCGTGTAAACACTCGAGTCCCTTTTATCTTATCTCATTCTAGGGGCCGGGACTCAAGTTATCTTGTGTGTAGGCTACCGAATGCTTGGAATCAAAAATATTAATTTATTTAGCAAAAACGATAAAGAAAATAGCTTCAAATCACTTATTGTAGAAGTTATGTAGCGGCCGAGTAACTCGTCTTGTTAATAGTGTAACAACAAAACTATTTCTTACACACCGGCGCACGTTTTACACAACACACAACACAATGGCCCGATTCACTAGTTTACACACTAAATTAAAGTTCCGTGCATTCTATTCTTTATACTTCTTTAAGAAAAGGACAGATGATAATTATTAGTTAAGTCCTGTCAAATCAGTCAACGCCTAAACTAAACTGACGTAGGTACCTATTTTTGTTTGCTAATTACTGTCTATGGAATATCTTGATTTGACAGGACTTTACTAATTTTTTAACTGTTTTTTTTTTTATAATGAAATAGAAAAAGCAGCACTTTACTTAAATTTAGTTTAGATCATGAAGAAGGGAATCGGCGCCATTCACAATCTGAATCACTTATTGCTTTAATATGTGGTATTCAATGATTGTTGTCGAACACTTAACAAAATGCCATGGCTACTGCAAGTGTGGGATGCAATTACTCAGAACTTAATCAAATCCATTTACCTTTTTATGAATAGGTATGTACGGGCGACAACACATCAAGCTTCTATAATCTGTCAAATATCTTTATTAGATTTTCAATTTTATAACTAAACCATTAAGGCTCAATCATCATCATCCCAGCGTTAATCCCAGTCGCATCCGCAGCCTTTTCAGCTTTGGAGTCTGGCGTCCGCTTTACCAGTCCAACTGCTGATATGGCTAAACTTCGACATTTTCCGTGAAGCGACTGCCGTCTGACCTCCACAACCCGAAGGCGACATCGAAGCATTGCAGTTAGACCACTTGTTGCATTTTTGAGAGCTCCAACAACCCGTAACGACTGCCACTAGGTGTTCGTATGGCAACCGGGACCAACGGCTTAACGTGCTTTCCGAGGCAGGACCAGACCAGTGCAAATATTCATATTCATGCATACAAATACTTGCACTGTGCGGGGATCGAACCCGGGCCACCTTGCGCAACGGCCGCGTCCGCTACCGCTACGCCACGGAGCCTGTCAAAAAAGCTCAATGTGAGTGGGAATATTGGACAGTTTCGGGTAGCTTGACCTGCAGTCGTCCGTACATTAGGTAACCAGGACCAAAAAGTTTCATGATAGCGACTCCAAAGTTTAAAAAATATGGCGTTCGACAGTTCCTGAACGATGCGCCAATATTTACAATTTTCAAACTTCGACAAAATTGTACCAGAGGCTAACCGTTTCAGGTGGTAGGTATAGGAATATTTTATGGCAAGTACATATTAAGTTGAGATAGCTATGAAATACCTACACTATCAATCTTATGTAGGTATATTAGAAGGACGCAACCGACCAACCGTACACGTGCTCCCGATTATCAGAGCCAAGCTGTGTGTAGTATCATATATCTTATTATCATTAGTCATTAACTCATTACACCTCTCAAAAGTTACTTTACTATGTAAAGTTCCTTGCCTCCGCGGAGGTATAAAACGTGTTATCTGAAATTCTTCTCTAAATAACTCACCGTGAACATTCAGGCTAAGTGAGGTGTAAGTGGTGTCAATTCCTCCCGGTGCAGTGTAAAAATCTCAACATAAGAGCTTAAGTAGTGTGAGCTGAGAATGTCCCTTACATTCTCAGCTCACACTAATTACGATATCATTGTGAGATTTATACTGAATAGACCAACAAGTGAACAGTATGTACTTACAGTTGTTCGAGATGCACGAGGTCCTGGAAGGTATCTTGTTCGATGTTCTGGATGCGGTTCCGGTACAAGTAAAGGTACTTGAGCCTGCGCAGGCCGTGGAAGATGCCTTTACGCAGCTCCTGCAGGCGGTTGTCGTTGAGGAGGAGGGAGCGCAGAGAGTGCAGATGCGCCAGCACTCCTGGTGGGATATCGGTGATCTTGTTGAAGCGAAGGTCCCTGCACAAACACAAAAAGTTGCTGGATTACGTCGTGCGTGTCACTATACACAGTGTACTCAAAACCTACAAGTCTGCCTTACTCATTTCCTTTTTACAATAGTCCATAACTGTACCTACTGTTGTACAAAACAGACATCTCATGTAGGATAATATATGATGCTTCTGTTTGGAACCCTTTCTACAATAAATACAGTAACCAATTGGAATCAGAACAACGTGAATATCTTAGCTAGTCATTCTTAACTGTAAATTACGTATGAGATCTTTATATAAAATTTTCCGTGTGAACCACTCAATATACCAATCGTTCCTATACAAGATTTATTACAATAAATGTTGCAATAACATAAACCAAAAAAAAGGCATTGTTGGTTCTAGGAGGAGCAGACAAGTCGCTTTCTGAAAAAAAAAGCTTTATTCTGAGATCCATTCTGTGTATGATACACAGAATGGATCTCAGAATAAAGCTTTTTTTAAATCTTAATTTAGTCATTTATTCAATAACAAAAAATGTATCTGAAATCACACAATAATAAAAGAGAGAACTAAGAATTCACATTACATTAAAAATGTCAAATATTACAATTGAATATACATATAAAACATTATTGATATCACAGCATCATTACTGAAAACGTATCGCCATATTCTAGTCCCTCCTCTATAGAACCTACATCTTTAATCTTTACATTCAATCAGGAGTTTTCCCCAATGCCCTTAAAAAAGCTACATCCAATTTTCAAGGGAGGGGACAGAAACTGTGTTAACAATTATAGACCCATATCAGTTCTTACATCAATTTCTAAAATTTTTGAGAAGATCCTTAACAAACAACTCAGAAATTTTCTGGGCAAATTTAATCTTATAGCTGAAAACCAATATGGGTTTCGTACGGGAGTATCTACTGAAGACGCAGTACTAGATCTTACGCAATCAATTGCCAAAAAACTCGATGTAAAGGCGAAGTGCTTGGGAATTTTCCTAGATCTTTCTAAGGCGTTTGACACAGTTTCTGTGCCTAAACTTATCTCCAAGCTAGAATCCATGGGTATTCGTGGCAAAGCTCTGGAAATTTTTGTTGACTACCTTACAAATCGTAGTCAACAAGTTCAAATTGGACCTGTCTTGAGTAGCGGGGAGCTTGTGACATATGGCGTACCACAAGGCAGCATACTGGGGCCAACATTGTTTCTTATTTACATAAACGATCTCTGCAAGTTGACGCTCCCAAATTGCAATATATACACCTATGCAAATGACACCGCAATTGTCGCCCACGGTCCTTCTTAGGAAGCTGTCAAAAGCAACGCTGAGTCTGCCCTTAGTAGAATCATGCACTGGTTAAACACTAACCTACTGACATTAAATCTGGCTAAAACCTCATATATACCTTTCGCCATCCGCTGTAATCTGAAACCTCTAAATACTTTCTCGATAACGGCACACTCGTGTACAAGTCCCTCAACACATTGTTCTTGTCCAAAATTAAGAAAAGAAGACAGCGTAAAATACCTTGGCATCTATATAGACAGCGGACTAAGGTGGGACAAACACCTAGATACACTTACCACTCGAACAATGCGACTTATCTCCATATTTATATCACTTAGGGGGTCAGCTGACCAGGATGTTCTTAAAATAGTTTATTTTGCCCTATGTCAATCGGTGCTGGGTTATTGTATTAACTTGTGGTGTGGAGCCAAGAAGACGGATCTCCAGAGGGTTGAGAGGGCACAAAGAGCAATCCCTAAAGTTATGACAAAAAAACCACGCAGATATCCGCAACAACTAGCGCAACTTTAAACAGACTGTAAGGTTTTAACAGTACGGCAGCTTTTTGTGCTTCAATTAATTCAGACACATAGCGGTTTGGTTCCCCCCGACATCAAAAAACGTACTCATATAATTCCCAGCGTTAAACATAAAACGAAGTTTGCAAGGCACCAATTCTATATAATAAGTACGTACATTTATAATAAAATCCAAAAAAAAACTAAACATTCTCGGTCTCCCAAGGTTTAAACTAAAACGTAAATTAATTGAATGGCTGCTTAAACAGGACTATCACGGAACGGAATCACTTTTAACATACACAATATAATAAATATTCACTCTGTATGTGTAATCCACCTTTTGTTTTTCTTTCACGAGCATTATATTTTCACACATACAAACATACATTCACTCCACCATAATTCACTATACCACAAACACTTCCTAAACATAATCATCAAACACTCACTTACTCCATACAATTTCACTCTTCACAGTCTCTCTTTCATATTTTTAAAGTCACAAGGTCAAAATTCAAGAATTTGCTAGTCTACTGGTGCATCTGCCAAAATTACATTATGTATTTGTATACCCTGTAGCCGGGCACTGCCCCCTAAGATACAGGCCTAGCCTAGTTTAGGGGACAGGGGGGAAACCTATTGTACCTTCCTATTGTAATGCAGTATTATTGTACACAAAAATTTAAAAATGTATCTTTTGTGCCAATAAAAATATTTCTATATTTCTTTCTTTCTATTATGCTATATCTGATTTTAAATTCTTACCAACGAAAAATAGATCATTTTCAAATGCTTAATGCCAATGTTTTCCTTGGTCTCAGCTATGGCTAGTATATTGTCGGCAAATCAGTATAAAGGCGCTGAAAGGTGTCATCTGCAAACACTTGTGTTGCATTGTGTGTGTACAGTTTCGGGAAGAAAACATCTCTCTGTCTAACACGTCGCTGCAGAACGATAAGTTCCGAGGTCTAATCCTGGAATCGAACTGACATAATGTCGTTTTCGTACAGACTTCTTGCACTTTGCACCTTTATGTATCGATTGACCCTTGAAGAGTCTGCAGTGCAGTCAATGTCGCTATCGAAGCAAAGGCGACATCGACGACAATACAGCGCTGCGTATTGTGTTCCATTCCCGCACAGAACAAATATTTGTATGTCCCACAAGTAGGTGTTACGGGTCTATTTATTATAAGTGAATTTATATACTTGTAAACGTATCCATGATACAAGAGAAATTTAATAAACATGAAACGCTGAACACAAAGTCAGTCTTATACTTTTTGGTTACCACATGGGATCAGCACATTGTTTGGTTACCACATGGGATCAGCACATTGTTTGGTTACCACATGGGATCAGCACATTGTTTGGTTACCACATGGGATCAGCACATTGTTTGGTTACCACATGGGATCAGCACATTGTTTGCTGATATTGCTCCCGATTCCCTTTTCACAAACTAAATTTAAATATTTTATCTTCTGTCCTTCCCTTAATGAAATAGAAAGCAAAACAATAAACATGCACCGAACTTAAATTTAGTTCACTCAGTCGGTACACAGTAGGATTTATAAAAAAATCGCCAAACCTCGTTAATATACACGTACAATACATAATCAGCCTATAACGTACCCACTCCTCTCGGAGAGCGTGGTCCGTAATCTACCGCGCGGGCCCAGTGCGTCTGATAGGGTTCGAACCTACGACCTCCAACTTGATACCACTAGGCCACCACTAATCTATGATAAACAATATTTTTTGTAAGGTAACTTAACAAACAATTATTGTTTACTAGCTTTCCGCCCGCGGCTTCGCCCGCGTGGAGTTCGGTTATATCGCGCTTTTTAGATTTCCCTCGGGAACATCAAATTTTTCCGGGATAAAAGGTAGCCTATGTTCTTTCTCAGGGTCTAAAGAATGTCTGTGCCAAATTTCATCAAAATCGGCTGAGAGGTTTAAGCGGGAAAGCGTAACAGACAGACAGACAGACAGATAGACAGACAGACAGACAGAGTTACTTTCGCATTTATAATATTAGTATGGATGATACATATATTTATATTTTCCTTAAGCTATTTTCACAGTTGTATTAATTTGTATCAATTACTCAGGTGTTTATAAAACATCTGGACTACATATAAAACAAACTGAAATATGATATGGAACATTACCCACGAGCTATTCACGCAGTTCGCAGCAAACCATTGCTCAATTTGATGCTGTATCGGAAATTGTTTCCAAAGATTCTTTGCATTAGTTTGGACGTCTCGGCTACCGAGCTATAGAGAACTGGCCAGAGACTTACTCCGTCATATTACAAAACGAGTTCTGACTTTAGTCCAATCCCAAACCTACGAACTTGTTATTGTTCAGAATTCACAATTTGGTTTGGCCCACATTTTTTTAAGTTGACATGTTGTGAGTATAGTACACTATCATTTAATTTTAATTTGCATAACTGCTTGAAAGACAACCTGCTTTATTTGCATCAAATATAGGACGTTATTTTTTAAATTATTACAGTATTACTGAATTATTAAATTATTACTGAGCGCGCTACCACAGTAAACAGAACAGTAAAACATCCTCATACAAACGTGCCGCTCTCGGTTTGAATGTATGCGTGCGCGCCGCGCCGGCACGCGATTTCACGCACACGCTGGCATAATTAATATAACTGGGAAATAACGAGGGGGCAGTATGGGCTATGCCGCGTGACTGTGAGCACGCGCGTAAGTTATATGACCACTCGCGTTCGTCAACTCTCGCCGGCCACTTACCATAGGTAATATTAATTATTACGAGTATCATGACTACAAAAAGGGGACAAAAATATTGTAGTGTTTTCGGGTGCCTCAATAACGATTTCGCAAACCCGGACTTATCATTCTTCATAATTCCTACTGAACCAGAAATAAAGGTATCTACTTATACTTAAATCATATTAGAAAATATTTGTACTGTTTATTTCACAGTTTATTTGCTTTATTAAGAGCGTAACCGAGTCGCATTTTTTCCATATAAATGTATTCCCAAATTTACTTCCTGAATACTATGTTTAGAGCTAAAGTTTATTTTACGAAGCCTAATTTTCCTATAAAACAGAGGATTGAGTACGAAATATCGTTTAGGTAAACGCATTTGTCGCGTATAGTGTAATAAGGGCAATTTAAAAATAATTACCTACTACTGCAAATTACTATTTTTTTTTCTATTGTCTTATGTATTGTTTGATCCAAATATGGTGTCTTAATCATAATATTAACTCAATATAATTATAGTAAGATGTGACCGACTAACGCTTAAGGTTATCACCACTTTCACTTTTAGCTAAATGGTACATAAAGCTAAATAGACAACCCTGGGGATCAACGAAAGAGTAGGCAAATAACTCGGCGGACGGCCTTAGATAACCTACTGTTCTGTTTACTGTGGCGCTACATAGCTTACGTGGGCGCAAGCCCGCGCTCTGCTGACGCTACAGGTAAATGCACCCGGCTCGCCCTAACAAACGGAGCGTGGACCATATTTTTGTTGGGACATCCAAGTAGGATAACAACCTCATAACTTTGTGGTTTTTCATGATATCTTTTTGAAATTTTGTACTTAGATTCTTTACTTAAAAATACTGGACACGTGTTTCGGGTTTCGCGTAAACATAAAATAGTGCTGTATACCTATACAATGTATTTTTTTCTTTAAACGAAACCTGAATATAGTTTGTTCAGATCAAGCAGCTGAATCGGTTCCAATAATATAACGTTATACAGTAAAAAAAAAATTGCTTCCACAAAACAAATAAGTTTTTCTCTGTCATTGGATAACCGTTTAGTCTGGTCTAGGAACAATTGTATTTCCTGTGAGAATAAAGCCGTAAAATTACATGCTATAAATATACAGTATAAATGCAATAATATTGAAACAGTAAAATAAGAGAACATAAGTACAAATCGTGATTGTGAACGGTTCGCAACGTGTTTCCATCACGTAAACATTTTTCCATATTTTCTTATCGAGACGGCAAGCTTGATGATTTTTATCTTCTTAAAGTCCGTTGAAACGTACTACAGGTTCTCTTGAATGTGGTAACTATGGCTTTATTTCCCACCGCAGATAAGCTATCGGGTCGCCCTTTGCCTCAGCGATCAGTTTTTTTTTAATCGAGATAACCGAGTGCAGCCTGCTAAATTAACCTTTGAAAGCTCTAGATACATCAGAGTCTTCGATCTGCAGAAGCGCGACTGAGAGGCACGCAAGCGAACTCAGACTTTAAAGGATTTCACCCCGTCTGAGTTCCAAGGGAGTTTTATTTTTATTATTATTTTAGTTGAACCAGTTAATTCAAATTCAAACCTTAATGTTAATTGTGATTGTTGTACCTGCTGAAATTATTCAAATTTAATGTTGTAATAACCCATTAAAAATCCTATCCTTTTTCTCCAAATTCTTTCTCCAAAGTGATATTTTTTTATATTCATTTAAAACTAGCGACCCGCCCCGTCTTCCCACGGGTTCAATGCTGATACTAAATACACACACAGAAAAACTGTGAACATATAAAAAACAGCGGCCCGCTGCCGCTACTGCCGCCCTGGCTGGTTGCTCCTGCCAGCAATTTTTAAATCTGTAATATCTTCGAAAATATTAATTTAAATAATATGCTGTAAATGGCGATATAGATTTATATTAAATCAACAATTTATTTAAGGTATTAAATTGGATCAGGATTTGTGATGTATTGGTTAAAATCGTTTGGAAAGTTTTATATATGGCGTACGTCGAGGGACTGGAACGATGTGCCGGCGGCGGTGTTTCCGTCACACTACAATTTGAGTATCCTCAAGGCTAGAGTGAATAGGCTCTTAATAAACTAGCGCACTTTACCATCAACGATCGCATCACTGCTTACCGTCAGGCGGGATTGCGGTCAAGCGCTGGTTTATAATTTATAAAAAAAAAAAACTTTTTCAATGTTAACGACTTAGGGAACCAGCGGATCTTGACACTATCAAGATGGTCTACTTCGCACTGTGTCAGTTAGTAATCGGTTATTGTATCGCAGCTTGGGGTGGTGCCGGGAAAACCAGTTCCTTAGGGCAGAACGAGCGCAGAGAGTAGTTTTGAAGGTAATGAAGAAAAAACCTTATAGATACCCAAAAACCCAACTCTATGCTGACATCAAAGTGCTCACAGACCGTCAATTGTATGTCCTTCAATCAATTCTCAGAAAACATGCTACGTTGCCCAAATCTGACCCAAATAAACGTACAAACCTCCCCTTCAGTGCTCAGCACAAGACCTCTTTCGCCAAACACCAGTTCTACGTCTTAAGCTCACACAAATACAAAAAAAATCCATAAAATTCTCAACATTCTAACTTAAATCTAAGGTCACTAACTGGCTGCTACAACAGGACTACTCTAATACTGAGTCTTTACTAACCTACATCGGGTAAAATAAAATAATAATAAACAAAAAACTCTCACCCATATACACCCTTTCCCCCCATACACACACACCACACATACACACGCACTCACTCACAAACAAACACACACACAACTAGAAACTATACCTTTCGATTGCCCTGGGCCTTGGTCCTACAAATGTAATTATTGTAATTGTTGTAATATTACACAAATATAAATGAAACTCTAACAAATTAAGTGAAATATTACTCGTAGACCTCGCCCTCTGATGTATGTCGTCACGCTTCATTTGTCACTTAAAACCTAATCATAATGGCCGAACCACTGTCTGTTATAATACAGGTTTCCCTAGTGTAAGAGGCAGGGTATACATTGTCTGCGCATAGATTTAAGTAATCTTGATTTAAGTTCCACAGATATATATATATATATATATATATATATATATATATATATATATATATATATATATATATATATATAAATATATGTTTTCTTTTCTTTTCTCTATGTAAGTTTTGTGAAATAAACGTATTATTATTATCATTACTAGCTTTCCGTCCGCGGCTTCGCCCGCGTGGAGTTTGGTTATATCGCGCTTTTTAGATTTCCCTCGGGAATATCAAATTTTTCCGGGATAAAAGGTTGTTCTTTCTCAGGGTGTAAAGATTGTCTGTGCCAAATTTCATCAAAATCGGTTGAGAGGTTTAGGCGGGAAAGCGTAACAGACAGACAGACAGACACACAGACAGTCAGACAGAGTTACTTTCGCATTTATAATATTAGTATGGATGTATGGATACAATATTTACGTACAATATTTAGTACATTATTTTGATAAATCACCTAAGGTTCTGGCGAACACGGCTGAAGAAGCGAGCCCAAACCAGAAAACTCCGAAACTTCGTGGAACGTTGGCACGCTAACTGGACGCGCGAGAGAGGCTCTCCACAGGCGGAGGGTGGCCGTGGCGTTCCTGCAGGAGACTCGGTGGAAAGGCAGCAGATCCCGGCTTATTGGGAATGGCTACAAGCTGATCTACACGGGTGCACCTAGTGGGAGAAATGGGGTGGCCGTGGTGTTGTCTGACAAGCTCCAGGATGACGTCTTGGAGGTGAATCGCATCAGTGATCGGCTAATGTCGGTGCGGGTGCTTGTCAATGGTGGTGGTGCCGTTGTAACCCACTTGATAAGTGCCTACGCTCCGCAGGCCGGGTGCGGTGACGCCGAAGAGACGTTGTTCTGGAGACAGCTCGAAGGACTGCTTCGAGGGATCCAGTTATCCCAGGGAATCGTTCTGGGTGGTGATTTGAACGGTCATTTGGGTGAGAAGTGTAATGGGTTTGAGCGTGTTTACGGTAGCCGCAACGCGGAAGGGGACAACATCCTCCGAACGTGTGCGGTCGGAAACCGAAGATCCCTGTTACCTACCGGGGCGGGAAAAGCGCTACCCAGATCGACTTCCTAGTAACTAGGAGACACCACATTGGCAAAGTAGCCAACTGCAAAGTCATACCCGGTGAGAGCCTCATTGCACAACACCGTCTCCTTGTTATGGATCTGTGCGTAAAGGCCCAAAGTAGAGGTGTAGCCAAATGCCAGCACCAGATCCGGTGGTGGCTGCTTGACGAAAATAAGTCCCAGGATTTCGCTTCGACTATCGGCGACAAGTTCGCTGGCACAGATGGCGAAACTATCCAAGTCCACTGGGACAGGATCCAGGCAGCTATTGCAGGGGCGGCGCGGGTGGTTCTCTGCGTCTCCAAGAGCGGTCGCAAAAGTGACAAGGAAACCTGGTGGTGGGACGACACAATCCAGAGGGAGACTAGGGTAAAAAAGCCCTCTTCAAAACGTGGCATGCGACCGGATCTCCTGAAGATCGCGACGCATATAAGGTTGCCAAACGTGCCACTAAAATAGCTGTAGCCAGAGCCAGACGAGTCCACTTGCAACCTCTATACGAAAAGTTGGAATCGTCTGAAGAGCAAAAGCTCATTTACAAGTTGGCACGTTCCAGGGTCAAAGCGGCACAGGATATATCCTAGTGCCGTTGTGTAAAAGACCCTAACGGTGACCTGCTATGCGAGGACCTCGCGGTGAAGGAGAAATAGCGCTCGTACTTACACGAGTTGTTGAACAAGCAGCACCAAGAGGCGCAGACACCGGAACTCCCTCCGAACCTTGGACTAATGCCCACGATAACGCCTAAGGAAGTCCTAACGGCTCTTCCTCGTATGGGGAATCAGAAAGCTTTCGGAGCTGACAGAGTCCCCATTGAGGCCTGGAAGGCGATGCGTCCTCGCGGTGTGGGCATGTTAACTAACTTCCTGTATCGCGTGCTCCTGACCGGCAAAATCCCGAGCCAACGGAGGTTGAGTATTATTACTTCAGTCTTCAAAGGCAAGGGCACGGTACAAGAGTGTGGTATGGCGGTATTAAGGTCATTTCTCACACCATGAAGATCTTTGACAGGATTTTAGACTCCCGGATCCGGCAGGAGTGTGCTGTCTAGGAGTGTCAATATGGGTTTCACCCAGGGTACAGAACCATAGACCTTATCTTCGCACTAAGGATCACCATGGAGAGATACAGATCGAAGAACACGCCTCTGCATATGCTCTTTCTAGATATGCAGAAGGCCTTCTACTGTGTCCCTCGCGGGGTGATCAAAGGGGTACCAGAAGCCTATGTTGACATAATTCGAGACATGTACCTCAATTCCGATTCCGTTGTTAGAACCGCTGTTGAGGGTACTAAACCCTTCCCCATCACCGTCGGAGTCCACCAGGGATCCGCCCTTAATCCGTTTCTGTTAAGCGTGATATTTGACGTCTTGTCGGACAGCATCAGGGACTCACATGAGCCCCTGGCTACTCATGTAGGTATGCTGACAATATCGCGCTGGCGCACGCGGACAGGGAACGGTTGGTGCGCCGTGTGAATGCGTGGAAGGACTCGCTTGAGAACGGAGGTCTGAAATTCCACGAGGCGAAGACCAGCAACACGACAGACCCCATGTCTGTGCGCATAGGCGGAGACATGGTCGAGTGCACGGACCAGTTTAAATACTTGGGGTCTGTGCTCCACGCGTCCGGCGACATTGATTGCGACGTTAGGGCACGTATTTCCACAGCTTGGGCAAAATGGCGTGAGGTGACAGGTGTCATATGTGACCCCAAAATGCCGGTTAAGCTTAAGGGAAGGTCTACAAAACCATCATTAGACCTGTTCTCCAGTTCTCCTGTATGGCAGTGAGGCATGGCCTGTGCTTGAGCGACACAAGCAGGAGCTGCGTGTCACGGAGATGAATATGCAGTGGTGGATGTGTGGAGTTACGCGGAAAGACCGCATCAGGAACTCCCGCATCCGGCCCAGTCTTCGTGTCCGTGACATTGCAGACAAACTGCAGGAGGGTCGCCTAAGCTGGTACGGCCACGTCTTACGCAATCCGGAATGTTACGTGGGTAACAAATGTCTTGCCATGGCGCCTCCGCCGGGCCGGAACAAGCGGGGTAGACCCAAGAAATGCTGGCTTGACGTTATAAGATATGACATGCGTGCCAAAAAACTCTTACGGACCGTGGACCGTGCTAAAGACCGTGCGAAATGGAGGAGAATGTGCAGGAAAGCGGACCCCGGGCTCCAACGCGAAAGCTGCGGATGCAACCGGTACAAACGCTAAGATAATGATAATGATTAGAAACCTCAAAAATAATAGTATTTTTCCACAATTTAATTTTATTTAAACCTTCCTCTTTAATGATTCTATCTATTAAAAAAATCGCATCAAGATCCGTTGCAGAGTTTTAAAGATTTAATCATACAAAGCGATATCGGGAAAGTAAAAGTGACTTTGTTTTATTATTTGTAGTGATTATACGTGATTCTCTCTTCTCTGGTCTCGCGGCCAAAAGAACAGGCGTTCACCTTGGCGTCCACTTTTTGGAATGTTTCCTTGAAGTGCACCGACCGCCTTCAGCTTTTGGGAGTTGAGATTTCCTCAAGCCTAAACTTTGGGCGGTTCATTGAGTCCAAGTCCAAGTTGGCTGCCAGGCAACTTGGCGTTATAGCAAAGGTCCGGCGATAATTCACACCAGGACAGCTTCTAATATTATACAAAGCGCAGCTCCGTTCGTGTGTGGATTACTGCAGCCACTTTCGGGCTGATGATAGTGCCATCGGGCTACTTTGGATTCAGTGAAGAGGCGTGCGAAGAGGTTGATTGGCGACACAGATTTAACTCAAACGGTTCCCAAAGCCTGAAGCACAGGCGAAGAGTAGCCAGCCTGTCGATGCTCTTATATGATGGATTCTGGAGAGCGTGCGTGGGAATTGCATAATTTAATTTCTCATCTCCGTTCCATCAACGGATGTTGTTGACACCATATCGATCCGAACGAAGCGTTTCGCCTCCTCTTTTATACCGGGTACATCGAGGGACTGAAACAATTTGCCAGCGGCGGTGTTTCCATCGATCTACACTTTAAGTGTCTTGAAGGCTAGAGTGAATAGGCTCTTAATAAGCCAGCGCGCTTTACCATCAACGATTGCATCACTGCTTATCATCAGGTGGGACTGCTTTCAAGCACTAGTATACAAAAATAAAAAAGTATGAACCAATTGTCATGAATACATAGACTTACATTCCTTCCCTTATCTCTATAATATAGGTCAGGTAATCGCAGGTATCACTGATATGGTATGTAATTATGTCTGATGAGTGTCTATCAGATTACGTAGAAGCTAACGCCATACAATACTGACACAATTGACTATGAATTATATGAAAAAGAGAGATGGTCGAAAATTTAAGTTTTATACTATTTAATGATCATTTGTTTTTAGCACAGATTTACGTTGTCGTTTAGTATAACTCTTTATTTGGTTTACTTATATTAAAAAAGAGTCTTTGAACTTACTGCACCATCGCCTCACAGGCTCACAGCTTCGGCAAGGAGACATTGTATCTCATAAAGGCATTTCGAAAGTAATCGAGACCGTTTGCATTTGCCTTTGTTAATGATGAGGCGGTCTCGGGTGTGTTCGGCATAGATGTGCAAAATACCGCGGCGTATGCCTACAGTATAAAATAATATTACTTAATTGTTTCAACGTATAGTATCTACATACCTTAGTTACAGGAGCGCCATCAGAACTATGGCAAGCTAAATGTCCCGTCAAATATTAAGAAATAAGATCAAAACTTAACTCTGTCAATAACAAATGACCTGTGTAATGCCACTCTGCTGGACGTGGTCACCTGGCCACTCTTTGGAGTTGCCAATCTATTAGTACTATTTAATGCTCTTTCATATAGGTAAGAAAACGTTATTCCTAATAGCAGTAGATGTCATCATCATCATCATTTTTCAGCCGAAAGACGTCCACTGCTGGACATAGGCCTCCCCCAAGGTTCTCCACGACGACCGGTCATGCGCCTCCCGCATCCAGCGGTTTCCCGCGACCTTCCAGGTCGCCGGTCCACCGTGTCGGAGGCCTACCCACGCTACGTCTTCCGATGCGTGGTCGCCACTCGAGAACCCGTCGGCCCCATCGGGCATCAGTCCTACGGGCAATGTGTCCAGCCCACTGCCACTTTATTGTTACAATTCTTCGGGCTATGTCGGTTACTCTCGTTCTTCTGCGGATCTCCTCATTCCTGATTCGATCGCGCAGTGAAACCACAAGCATAGCCCTCTCCATTGCCCTTTGAGTGACTTTGAGCCTTCTTATAAGGCCCATTGTTAGCGACCACGTCTCAATTCCATAAGCCATCACTGGCAACACACACTGGTCGAAGACTTTTGTCTTGAGACACTGCGGTATTTCGGACGAGAAGATTTTACGTAGCTTCCCGAAAGCAGCCCAGCCGAGTTGGATTCGATGATAGACCTCTTTGAGTAGATGTAATATGTACAAGTACATAGTGAAATGTTGTAACATTGTTGGTTTACATTAGGTATATTTGTCATGGCACTTGTTGTCCACAAGTCTAACATAAAAGCCGCTTGAGTGCGAGCTTTGTACTACATAAAAGTTTTGCTTCGATGCGAGTGACGCTGTGTGCGTACATACAAGATGGAGATGACTTTCTTCATAATTTTCGATAGCGCAAATACTTAACTATTTGATCGTTAGATTTAACAGGACAATTGCACAAGCTTAGACTCAAACTGTGTGTAAACCTAGGTATTTTCTGTATAATACTTAGACTCAAACTGTGTGTAAACCTAGGTATTTTCTGTATAATACTTATATCACATTATAACACCTATCTTATATTATAAATAGGAAAGTGAGTTTGTTTGTTCCGCTTTCACGCCGTAACTACTGAACCGATTGCTTAGAAATTTTGCAGACGTAAAGTCAGAAGTCCGGATTAAATAATAGGGTACTTTATATCCCGGAAAAATTTTATATTCCCGAGGGAAATCTAAAAAGCTTGATATAACCGAACTCCACACGGGCGGAAAGCTAGTGAAATATAAATCCAAAAATATTTGATTACCTTGCGGTATCTATGTAAGTATTCTCCTCCTCGACTAAGGTGTCTTCACCCAGGGTTCTGGTCTTACCTCTTGTTTAAAGAGTTAATCTGTCTCTGTATTCCGAAGTCCTAGGGTCCTTCGTTACTTTCGAGATTCAAATTCAATATAACGCCCGTGACTTAAGACACTTAGCGAAACTATTAAATGGACGAGTTCGGGAATAATTGCAGCTGATGGATCTAAATTCTGATATCAATCTATAAACTTGTGAGCTAAAGTTCCTGTTGTATGTTAATAAGAAGATGATGTAGGTATGTACTCAATTCATGGAGCAAAGTTTAGGGTAACAATAAAGTACTAGATTGAGTGAACCGGAGTTGAGTAGCTAAAGGAAAAACGTTGAGTTATTTACTTCTGCAACGGCAGATGTAAGTAACTCAATATTTTTCCTTTGTCACGAGATTCAAAGGTTTTCCAAGTATTTTACGCTTTTAGATTTTGCTCTTTTAATATTTTATTTGAAACCTTGGCGCGTCAAAAGTGGCTCAGTTACCTATTATAAACGACTTCAAAAAATGATGAGGTTCTCAATTCGGTACTTTTTTATGTTTGTTACTCAAGAATTCCGTTATTTACAAATATAGTTGTTGATGGATAAGTTATGCCACAGGGGCACATATTGCATTAAAGTTAGCTAACAGGTACGATTTTATAATATTTTTTTTTAGTCAAAATAAAGGATTTTTAGTAGGACACTTTAAAAATACCTACATTTATTAAAAATAACCACTATTGAGACAGCCTCCGTGGCGTAGCGGTAGCGAACGCGGCCGTTGCGCACGGAGTCGCGGGTTCGATCCCCGCACAGAGCATGCAGAATATTTGTATGCATGAATATGAATATTTGCACTGGTCTGGTCGTGCCTCGGAAAGCACGTTAAGCCGTTGGTCCCGGATGCCATACGAACATCTAGTGGCAGTCGTTACGGGTTGTTGGAGCCCTCAAAAGTCCAACAATTTGTTTAACTGCTATACTTAGATATCGCCTTCGGGTTGTGGAGGTCAGACGGCAGTCGCTTCACGGAAAATATCGAAGTTTAGCCAAAATCAGCAGTTAGACTGGTAAAGCAGACCCCAGACTCCAAAGCTGACAAGCTACGGATGCGACTGGGATTAACGCTGAGATGATGATGATGATGATGACAGGGGCACATATTGCATTAAAGTTAGCTAATAGGTACGATTTTATAATATATATTTTTTTTAGTCAAAATAAAGGATTGTAGGACACTTTAAAAATACAGTTATTAAAAATAACCACTATTTAAACAATAGTGTGGGTGAGCACTGCTTGTCAGGCTAGGTTATGAAAACCTGTGGTAAAGAGAAGCAGTCCGGTCCTCTAAGGTACAATGACGTAAAAGTTACCTATTGATTCTGATGTTACTATTACATTTCCGAAGAAGTACTTAGACAGTTAAAAATTTAGGATATATTTGGTTATCATTATGAGCATGTGTGTGATTGAGTATATATGTATGATACGTGTGTGTGTGGGTGTATGTATGTGTTTGCGTGTATATGCGTGTGTGTGTGCTAGTGGATGTTTATCACCTAATGTTAAGATCCTTTCTGTTTCGTCAGTGGCGGCGTAAAGGGGGGGCGGCAGGGGGTTCCGCCCCGGGTGCCAAGCATCAAGGGGTGACAAAGAAATGCCAACTGCTGACAATGGAGTTTCACAAATCACACACACTCACAGTGGTGTCGTTTTTCATAAAAGGTGACAATACCCTCCTGAAAAACTACAGACCGATATCCCTCCTGAGCCATGTCTATAAGCTGTTTTCTAGAGTCATCACGAATCGGTTTGCTCGCAGGTTCGACGACTTCCAGCCTCCCGAACAAGCAGGCTTCCGAAAAGGTTTTAGGACCATAGACCACATATACACGCTGCGGCAAGTTATACAAAAGTCAGAGGAGTGTAACAAACCACTATGCTTGGCGTTTGTGAACTATGAGAAGCCTTCGATTCGATCGAGACTTGGGCGGTGCTACAGTCTCTCCTCCAGCGGTGCCAAATTGACCGTCGATACATTGAGGTGATAAAGTGTTTGTACAAAAACACCACCATGTCCGTCCGTCTCCAGGATCAGGACTCGAAACCAATCCAACTCCAGCGTGGAGTGAGACAAAGAGATGTCATATCTCCCAAATTGTTCACTGCTGCGTTGGAAGATGTCTTCAAGCTCCTGGACTGCAAAAGACTTGGCATTAACATCAACGGCGAGTACTAATCTCCGATCCTCCAATAATAATCAATCTAATCTTCGTTTTGCAGATGATTCGTGGTCATGGCGGAGACCCTGGAAGACTTAAGCAAAATGCTCAATGACCTCAGTAGAGCTTCCCAACAAGTGGGTCTAAGGATAAACATGGATAAGACAAAGATCATGTCGAACTCTCATTTCGCACCCCCTCCAATTCCAGTTGGTTGCTCTGCACTCGAAGTTGTTGACGAGTATATATACCTGGAACAAACAGTCCAAATAGGTAGATCCAACTTCGAGAAAGAGGTGTCTCGTCGAATCCAGCTAGGCTGGGCAGCGTTCGGGAAGCTACGCTACATCTTCTCGTCGTCCAAGATACCACAGTGTTTCACGACTAAAGTGTTTGACCAGTGTGTGTTACCAGTGATGACTTACGGAACGAAAACGTGGTCGGTCACAATAGGCCTCATACGAAGGCTCATGGCAATGGAAAGAGGCTCGGAGTTTCTCTGCGTGATCGAATCAGAAATGAGGAGATCCGCAGTAGAACCAAAGTCACCGACATAGCTCTTCGAGTCGCTACACTTAAGTGGCAGTGGGCAGGGCACATTACTCGTATAACCGATAGCCGATGGGGCAGTAAGGTTCTGGAATGGCGGCCACGTACTGGAAGACGCAGCGTAGGGAGGCCCCCAACAAGGTGGACCGATGACCTGGTGAAGGTCGCGGGAAGCCGATGGATGCGGGCAGCACAAGACCGGTCATCGTGGAAAGCCTTGGGGGAGGCCTTTGTCCAGCTGTGGACATCTATAGGCTGAAGAAGAAGAAGAAGATACCAATTTGCGAACTCGTCCAATTAGCAGACCGTGGTGAGACTTAAAATTGAGATTGATGTCCAAGACTATTCCCAGGTATCTGATGCTTTCAACAGAGGCTAAAATAGGGCACTGGCAGCTCAAGCCCCGCATATGTGGATGACCAGTGTGATCTTCGATCGAAATAGAAGTGAAAGTTTTAGACACTTGGCTATTAGACTAGGTTATAAGGTTGGTTTTGAAGGTATTGAGGATAAGAGTTTGAGAATTAAGCCAATATAAAGCCACATCAAAGCCATACTTTGCCTGATACTCAAGTTATAACCAGGCATCAGTAACAAAGGTTATTCCTATATCATCTGCAAACGATATTATCTTTGCATTAACAATATTTTGTATTTATGTATTTATTGATATTGATGCCATGGGTGAGTCCCAGGGCATCAAGAAAAGAGTGGGGCCTAAAATGATTCCTTGAGTTGGTATTCATGAACTACGTCACATGTTGACACACTTTTGTGACATCCATTTTTTCGAGATTATCTTGCAATGCTCCAGGTAACTAACCAATCTTTTGCTTATCAAACGTTCAAGAACTTTGGATAAAGCGGGGAATACAGCTATAGAGCGAAAATTATACCATATTATCACCCCCCATGAAGACTGGAAAGATTATTGCCTTTTTAAAAGAAGTTGGAAAAACAGCTGTTGTAAAACAAATATTAAATAGGTATGTGGCATAAAATATTCGCCGAAAAGTGGAAAATTTCTTAGAATCATATGTATTCTATGGTCAGATCGATATTTTATAATTTTAATAGTATGTTTATCAAGGAAAGTACCTATACCTGTTTAGTAGGCCTGAACCTAAGTACGGAGTGAAGGTCTGTATTAGCCAATCGAGCACTCGAATCGTCTATAATAATTATTTTAAAATTGCAACAATTTATGTAATACAAAAAAGATCAGAGCTAGAGCTGCAACACAAAGGACTAACGATAAAAGTTTCAAACACTCGCCTCTACGCTTTCAATATTAACATGCAGGTTTAAGTTCCAGTACAAACAAGCCACGCCAAAGCTTAAGTAGCAAATGTATATGACAGGACCGGCCGGGTTCTGTAATTATTTTTTATGTAATGATATATAGGAATAAAGAAAAAAATAATCAACTTGCGAAGTCTACCCTAATAGTCATTAGCTTGTATCCCGATATCCACACTCTTCGCTTTATCATTCATTATAAGTTCTTTGATAGTTTATTGAGAGATAGAAAAAAATTCGCTGCTTTGTTAATTAAACTTAAGTTATACAACGTGTAACATAAAGGGTATATACATAACAAAGGCATGGCATCTTTACATGATATCAAACGATATTGGAAGGGTTTTTTAATCCTATCTCTTTATGTTAGGAAGTTATGAGGGAAAACACTGCCTGTGATAGGCTACTATCATACTAGTCGCACAGAGATATTGAAGACATTTATCGGATTTTGGCAAGTAACGTGACGGGTAACGAGTAGTTATAACGTATGTAGTGTGGTGCCATGTTCGTTATGATTTGATTTTAAGAAACACACGAAACCGAAAATTTGGTATCAATTTTATGAGTATTTTATTTTGAGTTGAAATCCTTCCGATATCGTTTGATATCATCTAAAGATGCTATGCCCTTGGTATGTATGTACATATATACCCTTTTTGTTACACGTTGTATAAAGGACTAGCGGCCGCCAGCGACTTCGTTCGCGTGGAATTATTTATGCTCAGCTCCTATTGGTCGCAGCGTGATATAACATCACGCTACAAAAACTACAGAAATGTTAAGGTTTTCAGTTAACACTTAAAGTTATTATTTCGAAGAGAATCAGTGATGCGTACTTTTACAGAACGAAACAACAAACGCCCGGAGACTCGACGCTACAAAATATCTATTGTTTTATTATCCAAATGTTCTGGCATGTGCAAGCCAGAGCAGTCTGCACGTCAGAAATGTAAGTACCATCAAGATAAAGCTAACATCCAGAAATTCACGGCGATGCGGGCGGCGCGAGCGGCGGCGCGCGGCGGCCTGTTGCGAGACTTGCCTTCAATTGTGAGTCGCTACGCTTTATAAACGGAACAAGGGCGCCGCACATTGTTTCGTTCCATTTTAGCATAGAATATAGAGGGGAAGTAGGTTATCTGCGACCCAATCCGCGATTTAATTGCCTACTGTCTTAGGGTTGACGACTGTCCGCGCTTCGTCGGTTACGGTTGTCGCCCAAACCGCTAACAAATATTTATAGACTAAGAGCTTATGTTTAAATTATTTGCTTAGTATTTAGTTTACATATACTAGTCAGTTTTTTTTTTGTAATATTTATTTTTAGTTTTGTACACATAAAGAACCATATTTATTTTTATTTTTAATTAATACAAATATAAATAATACAAACACAACATCTATTGAATCACACATTTAATACAAAATTACAAATTAGCTACAGAAAAATACCTACTTTCTTCGGTTTCGACTATTACGAAACGCGTTGTTATTAAACTTAAATGTGTAATATATCCGTATCCTTGTAAATAACTTTTAGAAATATAATTTGAAAAATATAAGTCTTTTATTTGTTCATAAATAGACATACCAACTTTGCAGTTTATGTGATCATTTTTTAAAAGCTAATGTGCTGAAAAGCCGTGACGCGCGAACCTCGTTCCGTGCTAGCCGCGACTAGCGGAGTCATAGGCACTCTAATATTGTGTTTAGGTGTGCGTGCGGCGACGCATAGATACTATGGCGCACACATACAAGCCGCGCGCGGTCCGTTTGTATGAAGATAACGTACTTCCCTCTCTTTATTCTATGATTTTAGTGTCACGCCGTTATCGGTCATGGCGGAGAAGTCGATTACTTAAGTGTACATCATGTTTATAATGGCATATCTTTCTACCTTTAGCCACAAGAAGCTCAAATTGATGCTAAGAAGGGGGAGTGTGATTCATTAATTGTATCGCCATAATACCTACCTACATTTTTTTGCACATAAGTTCTCAGTTTTTCGAGAAACTTTTACATCAAACTATTTATAAGTATGTTCTAGAAATATTTTGATGTGTAAGTTTACCTATTTAGTTTGTTTGGATTTGGTTTGTGTTGGCAAAAGTGATCCCTTTATTTGTTTTGTATTGTAGGTGCATTTTCAAACATAATATAAACTAGTCAAACAGCCAGACCCAGAACAACTACTTGTAGGTCATACAAATATTTGTTAAGTGCGGTAATCTAAGCCACCCGTTATTTTATTATAGTCTACTAAGGTCCACTACTAACATTTTTCTTATAGACGGCAGTATACCGAATACTGAATATTCAACGAGCCCCCTGGCCCTGACCAAATCGCCGAATATTAGGCAGCAGTATTCGGTCGGATTTTAGCGCCAAATCTTGTCCAGACGCGCGCCCGTAGTTGCTCTGCACGATATATTGCTAACGGACTGCAGGCTTTAGGGCGGGTTGTTTCAAACGGTTGGTTATCGTAACATACGTACGTCAAAAAGTTACGTCCGTTAACGTAACTTTGATGATGTTTAACGTTCGTTAAATGCCGGGGCTACATTAGCAGGCGAAGATTCGTGTCGCGTTGGCGCGCAAAATATCTGTTGTCCTTGTCAGACATACACGATGTTCTTCTCATTGGCGGGCGAAGATTCAGAAATCGGCCTACGGCGAATATTCGTTGTTTAGTTGTGCGGCCGAGACGATGGAGGAAGCAGTGGCTTTGCATTATATGTCAATAAATTATTATTTATTACATGTTTACACAACAAATAAAACAAAAACAATGTAAAAAATATGCAAAAAGAACGTCAGTCCTACTTCAAAGTCTGGACGACACTGAAGTGACGTAGGTGTGACTACTCCAGCGAATATTGTCGCGACAAGTCCTTTGAAGCGCGCCACTTTACCGACAGCGCCCCGATGCGATGCTACATCGTCTGCGCACGAATACATTGCGTTGCAACGATGTACCCGGCCACATACATCGCCCCAGCAAATTTTATCTAGGCGACTGTCATGTGCTGTAGTTTATCTAACTTTCTTGGTATTATTGTTTAATTGTTGTGGGAAATAACTTCGTGCCATTTTATAAATTAAGTCCGTTTATACTAGAAAACTGTGGACCTATAGTAAAGCTATACTTTGACGAAAAATGGATACATTTTATTTTTATTTTATATATTTGGGACAAAAAACAATTATTATGTTACAATATTAATAGCCGGCTAAGAATACATAGTAACCAAACATAAACATTGTCGTCCTCCGTGGCGCAGCGGTCAACACGCCTGCTTGCGACGTGGAGGCCCCGGGTTCGAACCCCGGCCAGGTCATGATGGAAAACGATCATTTCCTGATTGGCCTGGGCCTTGGATGTTTATCTATATATGTATCTATTATAAATATAGTATCGTTGAGTTAGTATCCCATAACACAAGCCTCAATCTTACTTTGGGACTAGCTCAATCTGTGTGATTTGTCCGTATATATTTATTTATTATTTATATAACCCCCACCATTGTGTATGGTGGGGGTTATATAAATAATAAATAAACGACGAAAGTACGAGTGAGTGTAGTAATTTACTTACTTTGGTGTGCAAAGTAAGTAAATTACTACACTCACTCGTACTACTACATACACTTAAACATAGTTACTATGTTTAAGGCCTTAATAAGTAGGTATATGTTAAACATTGCAATCTAACAAAACACGTATATTCTATGATGTAAACATATTTTTTTTTAGAGAACGGAAAAAAAAATAAAACATGACGTGTAAAAGTGATCAGTGATCCTACTTGCTTAATAAACGATTTCATTTAATTTCACTAACTTCACAAAAAATGAGAAAGATCGCTTTCAATCTTCGCTTGAAAAATATAAAGATGTGTTGTTCTGTAAAGAAACAGACAACAACAGTAATATAAAAAAAAAAAAAAACAGAACTTGGGCTGCTAAACACCTTTCTTTTTCTTTTTACGGTACTTGTATCATCATCAGATGAACTACCTACTATCGTCAATTAGAGACCAAACTCGCGAATACAAAAGGGAGTTTATGTTGTTTTCACTAATGGACACCACGGCGGACTAAACACAACTTGACATAAGTTACGTTAACCAGTGCTCAGAGCATCGGTTAAAGTAATCGTATTTTTTTGCGTGCGTTGACGTTTACGTATTGTGAAACAACTCATTTTTTTACTTGACGATGGTTAGCACCATTTTTAACTTTTACGCATGCGCTAAGTGAACGTGAAACAACCCGTCAGCTATCGTAATCGTATCTTTTTTTGCGTGCGTTAACGTTTACGTATTGTGAAACAACTCATTTTTTGACTTGACGATGGTTAGCACCATTTTTAACTTTTACGCATGCGTTAAGTGAACGTGAAACAACCCGCCCCAAGGGCGGGTTGTTTCACGACGACGTTTAGACAAGTTTATTTCGTGGATATCGTATAAAGTTAAGTACAGTTTACCTTGCTCTCTTAGTTTGGTTTGTTTGTAAGTGTACTCAAATGATAGCTACAGATAGAAGGATGGTAAGATCGTAACTCATTTCATTCAACAGAATTGTTAAAAAAAAAAAAACTTAAAAATTCCTAAAAATTTGGCTTTCTTCACAATAACCTTCCTTTTAAATTTATGTAATGAAAATAATTCAAATGCGAAGAAAATTCTTCACTCTTCCAATTACGTTTTTTGATGTGCCTGTATTATGTATCAATGACTACTTATTTAAATTATTAAAAGAGAAATGAAGAGATGAATATTATATGTAAAGAAATGTTTTTAGGGTTCCGTACCTCAAAAGGAAAAAACGGAACCCTTATAGGATCACTTTGTTGTCCGTCTGTCTGTGTGTGTCTGTCTGTGTGTCTGTGTGTCTGTATCTCAAGAACGCGTGGACATATCAAGCTAAAATTCACAAGAAATACTTGGGTCTATTGTCCCTTTAAGCTGTGAAAATATCAAACTTCTAAGCCAAGCCAATCAAAAGATACAGCCGATTATGTCGATATTTTCAACAAATTGTCGACACTCGCGAAGGAATCAAAACCTACAGGATACTTCCCGTAAACTCAGAATCTTGAAAATTGGCATGAAGCATTGTCATATAATGCAAATATAGGAAAAATTGCGAAAATCACATTTTTTTAGTTACATAATATAATAAACATATTTTAATAAAATGAAACTTACTACCTTATTTCTCACGAACGAATAAAGTTATCAAATTGAAATTTATACCAAATACTTAGGTCTATTGTCCCTTTAAGCTGTGAAAATATCAAACTTCTAAGCCAAGCCAATCAAAAGATACAGCCGATATGTCGATCTTTTCAACAAATTTTCGACACTCGCAAAGGAATCAAAACTTACAGGATACTTCCCGTAAACTCAGAATCTTGAAATTTGGCATGAAGGATTGTCATAAAATGGATATATAGGAAAAATTGCGAAAATCACATTTTTTTAGTTATATAATATAATAAACATATTTTAATAAAATGGAACTTACTACTTTATTTCTCACGAACGAATAAAGTTATCAAATTGAAATTTATACCAAATACCTAGGTCTATTGTCCCTTTAAGCAGTGAAAAAATCTAACTTCTAAGTTAAAGCGATCAAAAGATACAGCAGTTTATACCAACACCTTAGACGAATTTCCGTCACACGCTAGGGAATCAAAACCTACAAGGTACTTCCCGTGAACTCAGAATCTTGAAATTCGGCACGAAGCAACGTTATATTATAGTACAGACAGATAAAGGAAAAATTGTGAAAATGATAGATTTGAAGTTACATAAAATATTAAAATATTATTTTTGCTTATATGACATAAAATATTTTTTTAATAATTATAAACTTACCTCCTACCCTTTTTCACATGAATGCGTAGAGATATTAAAGTTGAAATTCATATCAAACACTTCTTAAATCTAATTTCCTCTAAACTGTGTAAAATTCTAAATCAATGCTAGTATTATAAATGCGAAAGTAACTCTGTCTGTCTGTTACGCTTTCCCGCCTAAACCTCTCAACCGATTTTGATGAAGTTTGGCACAGACAATCTTTAGACCCTGAGAAAGAACATAGGCTACCTTTTATCGCGGAATAATTTGATGTTCCCGAGGGGAATCTAAACAGCGCGATATAACCGAACTCCACGCGGGCGAAGCCGCTGGCGGAAAGCTAGTACGTCATAAATTGTAAACCGTTACGTTTGTACGGCGGAACCCTCGGTGTGCGAGTCCGACTCGCATTAGGCCGGTTTTTTTTTTGTTATTTTATCAATTATCACCCTATTACAAATTATATTACCCAAGGAATAATAATATTATTCTTTTCTTGAAGTAAGTAATTTAAGTATTCAGTATGCGGCCAAATATAATAGAAGCAGCTGAATAGGCCGAATACCGAATAGTAAGCGGACCCTGGACTCCAACGCGAAGGCCGCGGATGCAACAGAGATTGAACGCTGGGATGATGATGATGATGACCGAATAGTAACCAAATATGTATTTGTTGCAAGCTTAATATACATATTTGTTTTAATAAAAGCATTGCTTTCATCCATTTTAACTACAAAGCAAATTGCTTTTATTTTCAGAAAAATATCACATAATAATATTTTAAAACCTTTTTAACCCATTTGGCGCCGCTGTACCTTATCAGGTACAGCACTAAAAATGAAGGTAGCTCTTAATTTTATTATAACAAACATAAATATTAGACTGTTGTTGGTAAGAAGACATACAAAGCTAACAATCAATTACTAATATTGGAGGGTAGATACATTAAAACTGTCAGATCGAGGATTGTATACTTAGAGTTTTGCGGCGATAACGAGTAAGTAGTGATCCGATTTATATTTCTATTGTTTTATATAAAATATTTGTACTTAAATGTATGTTTTTTGGAAGAATATATCCCTGCCTATAAAATAAATATTGGATACGAGGTCTCAAACTTGTTTTGAAAAAAATATATGCTCTGATATACTACTGTACCTGATTGTGTACAACGGCGGAATCCATACACAGAAACTATTTTGTTTTCTAGATTTCACTACAACGAGTTCCAAGAAATTCAATGTGTCTACAGATTACAATAGGTTAGAAGAAGCTGTGAATGCAATTTTGTGTGATAGTGACAGTGAGGCCGAATACGATTTTGCAGTTATACCACCGGAACCTAGCGTTTTGACGGATGAAGAAGAAGGTTCCGACGAGGATATGCTATTTGTATCCTTACCCAAAGATGTACCAGGTAACATAGAGGTATTTAGCTGTAATTCAGACGATTATGACAGCAGTGATGATGAACCTGTAGCTGAAAAAGCTAAACGAATGCCTCGTCAACAACCAAATCAGCCAATTTGGCGATAATGTGCACCTGTTTACTCTTTTACTATGCAGGAAACATCTGATATGGAAAACACAGTGCGACACGAAAGAACATCTAGTAAAATTTACAACTGTACATATATTTGAGAAAATATTTGATGAGGAGCTTGATAATTACAAATACTGTTATACGCCACGCAAAATAACAGACACTCATTCCAACTCGACTCCAACGACTTGAAAAACTTTATAGGCATTATGGTCTTGTCTGGATATCATAAATTACCACGAGAAGATTTACTGGTCCTTAGACGAACATGTGGGTGTAGAAATCGTGTCTAGAGCTATGTTAGGACCAAGAAATCTCCATTTCGTGAGTAACGACGAAGCTACCAGTACCAGCGACACGAAATGTTCAAAGTGCGGCCATTAGAAGATATTCTCATGAAAAAGAACATGCAGTGGGGTGTGATGCATGAACACATTTCAACAGACGAATCGATGGTAAAATCCCTCGGTTATCAACCTGCGAAACAATTCATCCGAGGAAAACCTGTGCGATTCGGCTACAAAAACTGGGTAGCAGCGAGTTCTTCGGGATACTGCTATGTGTTTGATATTTACTGTGGAAAATCCACCAATGCTTCTTCAAATCCTCTAGGTTCAAGAACAGTCAAGATACTACTGATGAAATTGGGGACGAATTCATCAAACTACCAAGTTTTTTTCGATAACTTTTACGCCCTTCTTCCTCGTCAGTACCAAGTTTACCTACAGATGGAGTAGGTAATTTCCCTCAAAAGTTAGAAAAGCCACTCCGATGCGTTTTATGTCATGCACGAGTTACGAGAGTACGTTAGCAACGCAAAAAGAGCTAAAAAATATTATGTGTTGAAAGACAATGTTTCGAAAAATATCATACGTAATACGCCGCTGTACCCATTTGTGTACACCCCCCTCAAAGGAAGCCTTATCATTTTTTAATTTTTTTTTTGTACTTTTTTGTTCTTTAGGTTTGTAAACAATATAAAAATAAACATTTCTTTAATATATTATGGCTAATTTCAATTTGGCGGTTAATGGGTAAGCTTCATTAAACTTATGTAAAATATGAAGTCTAAACAATCAGTGAACAGTTCTGAGAAAAATTGCAAACTGAAATCGATAAATTGCATTGTAGAATCATTTGAAAATTCAGATCGTTTTGCAAACTATATGAGAGACACCCGTCGCAATCGCTGGCTAGAGAATCTAGCGCTGAACGTTCAGTGTCTTGCGGAAAAAAATGCACGATCGTCACAGCTACATTTATGAACGATAGCCAAGCGCCGAGTGCTCGCTGCGTCTTGCTGAAAAAAGAGCTAGGAACTAACAAACACGAGCAAGGGAATATAGCACCGAACGTTCACTTCGTCTTGCAGAATGAAATGCGATATAGTCGCAGCTATACGAACTACATCGACAGTAGAGCGCCGAGCGCACGTAGCGTCTTACTAAACAGTACAGCGTACAACGAGATAGATAGACAATGGACGACAATGGTCGTTAACAACTAGGACTGAATGCCGATCTATTTACTATGGTAATAGACTGTTGAAGCGAACAGTATGTGCTGCGTGTCTACAAAACTTACTGTCCAATACTGAAGAGCAATCAGAACAAAGAAAAAAATTAAAAAAACAATGCATTAACACCGCTAAACTAATTCCCCATTTCCGTTTCATCATCGGACGACCCGTCGTACGGCCAGTACACCCTTGCGTTTTTGACACCACTACGATCAAGACGAAGCGTTTTGCCTCGGTTTTTTATACCGCTTAGGTACATCGAAAGTCTGCAATAGTTTGCCAGCGGCGGTGTTTCCGTCTGACTACAATTATTTACTTAAGTGTCTTCAAGGCTAGAGTGAATAGGCTCTTGATAAACTAGCACGACTTACCATTAATGATTGCATCACAACTTACCATCAGGCAGGATTGCAATCAAGCACCAGTTTATACTTATAAAAAAAAGTACTTATACACAAAACAAATTAGAGAAGGAAATTTTATGCACACCGTAAGGTGCCTAAGCCTTATTTTTTCAGATATATTTTTTATCAGTTTCACTACTCAGTGTATACAGTATACAACTATCATTGCAATCAATGGTGACCCCATGATGAAATTTAAATTGATAAAAAAAAATATTATAAATAAATGAGTAAAAAAATTACACACTCTAAAAATAAAACACATAAACGACAAAAATAAAATAATACTTACTTAAAAATTGGGTTAAGGTAAAAGGGGAGACGATTGAAAGCATTGGATTGATTGGTAGCATTTTGAACATTTGGTCAAATGGAGTCCTGAACGTTTTAATTTATAGTGTAAAACAAAATGTTAAAAAATATGGCACCCGTGCGAATTCGAGACGGGCCGCTAGTATGTACCTACACAATAAGAATAGCTCAGAAGTTCGCGTCGGGTCCTGCAGCGAGCTCACGGAATTTTGACAATTAATTATACAAAATATAAAATATGTATACAATGGCGCCTCCTGTTGTTCACAAACTAAACAAATTTTGACAATTAATTATACAAAATATGTATACAATGGCGCCTCCTGTTGTTCACAAACTAAACTAATTTTGACAATTAATTATACAAAATATAAAATATGTATACAATGGCGCCTCCTGTTGTTCACAAACTAAACTAATTTTGACAATTAATTATACAAAATACAAAATATGTATACAATGGCGCCTCCTGTTGTTCACAAACTAAACTAATTTTGACAATTAATTATACAAAATATAAAATATGTATACAATGGCGCCTCCTGTTGTTCACAAACTAAACTAATTTTGACAATTAATTATACAAAATACAAAATATGTATACAATGGCGCCTCCTGTTGTTCACAAACTAAATTAATTTTGACAATTAATTATGCAAAATACAAAATATGTATACAATGGCGCCTCCTGTTGTTCACAAACTAAACTAATTTTGACAATTAATTATACAAAATACAAAATATGTATACAATGGCGCCTCCTGTTGTTCACAAACTAAACTAATTTTGACAATTAATTATACAAAATACAAAATATGTATACAATGGCGCCTCCTGTTGTTCACAAACTAAATTAATTTTGACAATTAATTATGCAAAATACAAAATATGTATACAATGGCGCCTCCTGTTGTTCACAAACTAAACTAATTTTGACAATTAATTATACAAAATACAAAATATGTATACAACAAACTAAACTAATTTTGACAATTAATTATACAAAATACAAAATATGTATACAATGGCGCCTCCTGTTGTTCACAAACTAAACTAATTTTGACAATTAATTATACAAAATACAAAATATGTATACAATGGCGCCTCCTGTTGTTCACAAACTAAACTAATTTTGACAATTAATTATACAAAATACAAAATATGTATACAATGGTGCCTCCTGTTGTTCACAAACTAAACTACTTTTGACAATTAATTATACAAAATACAAAATATGTATACAATGGCGCCTCCTGTTGTTCACAAACTAAACTAATTTTGACAATTAATTATACAAAATACAAAATATGTATACAATGGCGCCTCCTGTTGTTCACGAACTAAACTAACTTTAGGTTATGTGCATCTTTTTTTTCTATTTCATTAAGAAAAGGACAGAAGATAAAATGTCAGTTTAGACCTGTCAAATTAGTGCGCTCCTGACGTAAAGTGGCGTATTTTTAGTCGCCATGTTTATAATACTCTAATCTTGTTTCCTTTTCTTATTGAATTAGAAAGTTGCACTGAACTTAAAATTAGTTTGTGAACAACTGAACAGTGACAGTTTTTATACGAAATTAGAGCAAGTAAAAATGCTCTATGTACGTACCAACTAACTTAAGTTGTAAAGATACCAATGTAAAAACCTAAGATGCTATGAATAGATTAATAGATAAGATACTCAACATACTCTACAACGAGCTTGTCCTAACCAAATCTTAATATGTAGTTTGGACAACTACAGAAACAAACACTGCATATATACCTACAGTTTGAAGATTCAGATACCAATAACTTGATTTCTTTACCACAACCGAAGCATCAACTATAGGTAATCATCATCATCATCAACCTTTTTATCGTTCCACTGCTGGGCACAGGCCACCTCTCATACAGAGAAGGATTGAGCATAATCATCACGCTTGCTCAATGCGGGTTGGCGATTTCAGACTTAAAGTCCAGGTTTCCTCAAGATGTATTTATTCACCTTCAGTCATTGGTTTCCAAGATATACTTAGAAAGTACATATAACTTAGAAAAGTTACATTGGTACTTGCCTGACCTGGAATCGAACCCGCGCACTCATACTTGAGAGGCTGGTGTTTTAACCACTAAGCCACCACGACATACATAACTATAGGTAATAACCGATTAACAAAACTGTTCCCAGGTTAATCGTAAGACCTATTATATCGTCGGCTGCACTAACTCAGCCGTGCTTCAGGCAACCCTGCCCCTGATATTGCCAGTTACAACGGGTGTGAAGCAATATATTTTCCTTGAGACCGTAGTTGATATCAATCAAAAATTAGATAATAATTAAAATTTCCTTATACAACCTTTCGACTAATAATAATTTAAGTCAAATTACAGCATATTTATTTATTTATTTTGATTTACTTATTAACCATGGATGGTTTACTCCTATAAAAACAAAATAAAAGTACCTAGTGTGTGAGACAGTTAAATAGTAATACATAATACCCCTTAATACATTCTTCTGTGTGATGCGCTTCCTCTTGATATCAATGTTGGCTGCCAATCGCGGGCATTGCACAGTCATTTCCTTAACAATTGGGGTAAAGTCATCTGAGCACCTCTCTCTCAAGTCTTTTCCTTATATTTTTTTCCAACTGAACCACCTGTCATCTAAGCTTTTCACCACCCGTGGTTGACTGGTTTAGAATGCCTAAGGCATTAAATCCGTCTCTGTACAGTTCATATCCAAAAGTGTAAATAAATAAATAAAAGACATCAAAACGTCACAGCTATCAAAAGAGAAAGAGAGAACTGAATCAATATGTATATCATTCAAGCTTACAATAAATTAAATACAAAAATAAAACCTGAACATAAAAAAGCTACGTTTCATGTACTTTCTGGCTGAGGAGAAACCCGTTATGAGTGGCTCAAAATCATGTTATTTACACATGACGTTAAAATTTCCATTTGCACGTACTGTAAATTAATTTTCTCTGTAATTTGTAGAGGTAAATGGAACAGCAACGGTGAGGTCCATCAGTTTGACCTTCCGGAACGTTCAAATAGAATGTGTAGCTATACAGTATCGGAGCTATTAGTAGAATTAATGAAAATTTTAAATAATAATAATGATTAAATATAGTAAAATCATTTTTTTTTATCTTTTGGCTTGAGTAAATCATTTGCATAGTTGCATTACCGCTTTATAAAACCTAGTAGTGATTGAGATGCTTGCAACTATAGCCTCAGAATGGGATTCAAACATAAGTTTAGAATTGTGATATACTCCCAGATCTTGGACTCAATTCGTTCCAGGTGGTACCTGATCCCTACCCAATCAGACATCTACTTACGTATGGCTGCAATATATGTAAGGAATTGTAATTGCTTATTATTTTTCGTTTTCAGGTAAGAAGAAAATCATGTGAGTAAATCAGCCCGTATTCCCATACCATTTGATAGTAAGATTTCGTGGTCGGTCGAAGCTTTATATTATCAGTATAAATGACATCAACCTAATTACCGTTATTCATGTAATAGAATCATTAAGCAGAATTAAGTTGATGACAAAAAACCTTCCTTTCAAAAAAAAATTTAAAGAAACTAAACGATTTATAGAAACATCCAACTTCAAGTTAGAAACTTTCCTAAGGTTCACCACAATACTCCACACATCAGACATACCAGAAGATTCAGTAATAAAATGGGGTGAAGTGTGAAAATAATTTGAATGAAGAAGTTTAATTATTTATTAATTGATCGAAAAATTCAGATTCCCAGTTGGTTGCGGAAATCCCTTTGTTGATAGATTCATAGTCACCCTTCTCTAACAGATATTGAGTCAGCGGCGCACACTAATGGAGCAGCTTCAACGAAATCCATAATTAATAGATAGGAAGTGCTGGTACCTAACTGTGGAACATTCAACCACTAATTAGTTTGAAAGTACTAAATCTACAATTTGACAACATCTATTAATGGCGCCGATCCTCTTGTTCACAAACTAATTTTAAATTCAGTGCATATTTTTCTTTCTATTTAATTAAAAATAGAATAGAAGATAACATTTTAGTTTAATCCTGTCAAATTAAGATGTTCCATAGACAGATTAGACTCACACAGATTATAAACATGGTGACCAAAAATACATCTATTTACGTCAGGCGCGGACTAATTTGACAGGTCTAAACTAACATATTATCTTCTGTCCTTTTCTTAACGACATGTTAAGAAAAAGATGGACTGAGCTTAAATTTAGTTTAGTTTGTGAACAAGGTGATCGGGCCAATAACACTCTTACGTTGACCAAGAGCTGGCGAACATAATTCGTCACATAGTAAAACTTCGTCAGGAGCTGCGGTCCATTAGGGCGACAGATAGTTGTCAGAGAGTACGCAGTTAATACCGCTCCTGTTACGAGTCACCAAACATGGAAAAGGTTGTTTGGTTCAGTTATGTGAGGTACCTAATTGCAAAGTTGCAATAAAAAAAGGCCTAAGTTTTCCATACATTATTAAACAATACAAATATGTAAAGGTAATTTAATATATTTCAGCACATCAGAATTTCTCAGTCGTATGCTGAGCCATAAATCATCTACTGAATACTGTCTTATGTAATAATGACGTTCAAAAAGTGCTGATTCTCAGTCAAATTTGAATAAATGACTTTAGATTTTGATTTGACTGAAACCTGAAGTTTCAATACCATTCAGGTTGGCGTATAACTAAAAGTACCGTGCGTGCAGCAATTAGCACACCCCCACCACGCATTGCCCGGTCAAAACATAATATTTCGAAAAAAATGATTTCGTACTTTAAAAGTGCCAATTATTTAATAAGTATTTTATTACAATTTAAATTTAAGGTAAGCAAAAGTGTTTCACGTTGTAATGAGGGATTTTTTTAACTTTATTAAATTTTTGGGGATATTTATAGAATTGTATAATTATGCCAGTCCCATCAGACCTTATAACAATTTTTTTTCACTTTTAATTTTACTACTTTGTCGGCGTGATTGATTAACATATTGGTACCAAATTTAAGCTAGTAGTTTTTTTATATATATATATATATATTATAAACTAGCGCTTGATCGCAATCCCGCCTGATGGTAAGCAGTGATGCGATCGTTCTTGGTAAAGCGCACTAGTTTATTAAGAGCCTATTCACTCTAGCCTTCCTAGTGCTAATGTTCTCTGGGATTATGCGCGGACGGACAGGCAGACAGAAAGACTTGGGGAAAATATAAGGGTTTCTAGTTTACTACGGAACCCTAAAAAAGAATCTTCAAAATATGTTCAACTAGTTGAAGATTGTGAGGTATGTACATAAAAACATTGGACGACAAGACAAGTTAAAATTGAGAGGTAAATATAAAATGTAAATAGGTAAATACCTAGTACCTAAATGAATTAGCCAAACATACTTTGTAGCTCTAATTAATGTTTCCTGCAATTTGTTAAAAAGAGTTGAACATCATAAGTAAAGAGAAATTTGTGAAAATGTTATTCTTCAGTAAAAGAACTTGTGACCACGATCTCTGTTGAAGATTGAGTTATTAAGGTTTCCTTTAATATGTTTGTGATCGTTAATAAGTGATATGCATAAAAACATGCGTAAATTAATTTGGTGTATTAATTTTTACAATAAGTGTGCCTGACGGTGGAGATAGCGGAATCAACACTGCTGACGTCAACACTGACACTGCTGACGTCTCGATTTCTAAAAATCCAAATGACCAGTGTGCTCACTTACCTACTTATTATAATATGATTTTTTCTATTCAATAACTTTTGTGAAAATGTTAAAAGGAAAGCCATTCCAAGAGTTAGTATGATTATGATAAGTTAGTAGATATTATCGATTACCACTGTTTGTTCCAAGAATGTACTTATATTTCCTTGTTACATTATTAATTGTAGCATCAGAATACTAAATAAGCCGACTAGGTACTTAACGGCTACCATTATAAACTTGTCTTGCTTTCAGTCTGGAGCAGTCTGACTTGCAATTTGTTTTGAAGTTATTCAAGTACCTACCGACCAAAATGTGTAGCTACTAGATCTGCTACGCTACGTTTACGCCACGATAAGCTGCTTATTTTCATGAAACTGTGGCCATTACATGGCGTATATTACGTCTCCACTCTCCGTAGGTTTTCTACACTGGACATCAAAAGAACTGCAATTTTATTTTCCTGGGACCTATCTGATGTTCGCTAATTGATATTGGAGCGGTAGTGGAAATAAGGCTCGAGCTTATTTAAAAGGAAACATATTTTTCCCTGTTAAAGAAATTTATATAATAAGCGCCCTGGAGAGTTACTTAAATAATTTTATTTAAAAAATCGTGACTGTTGTGTATGATATTTCATAGTGTGTATGTAATCTTGTGTTGCGTAGGTTACATTTGTCATGGCCAATAATTTATTAAATGCTTTGTTACCTTCTTTCTGCCTTCGTAGGACATAGGTAAGGTCGCACCTCAATAATACAAAACACAACACCACAAGAACCGATCAAACAGGCGCCTTTTTGTAGTATCTCCCAGGTTACCCAAGGTCGACGGCTGCATAAAAGGGCTTGCTTGTGGGTGCCTCAATAATTTTAGGCCTCCAACCAGGGCCCCACACGGGCGCTTATATTCTACCAATATTTGAACATTCAAAGAGCTAATTTAGCGAGCTTCAATATTCATTATTACATCTAAAATAACAAGAACTACTTCAATAATGGCATAGGTTTCAATCACGTTGCACATTACTGTCGCCATTCCACACGACCCTGCCGGTATCTAAGTAAATATTATAAAATTGTTGTGATATTGCGCCGTATAGAAACTCGCCAGAAGAAAGGTGGCGGTAGAGTAGATAGTGCATTTGTCACTACCTAGCGCACAGAACCCTTGCAAAACAGAATTTATATGAAGATTGAAAGGACCGGGATTGAAGCTGCATTATGTGAATTATACACTTTATGAGGAAGCAGCAAAGTGGTTCGATGAATGTACGTTTGTCGAGTAGATATTGCGTTGAATAGAAGCCGCAATGAATGCACTTGTTAATATCGGCCGTACGGAGCAAATAGGTAGCTATTTGCTTCGCCGGCGGTTGGCATGCGGATTGCGTTTTTTAGTCTGGGGTTTGAATATTTATCCGTGGAGGACAATTTTCGTTTAAAATATGCAAAATAAAATCGCAGTCTCGACGACGCAAAATATTAAATTGTATCAAGGTATAAGAATTGTGTACCTACCTATAATTAAAACTTTAAATTAAATTTGTAAAGTAATTAATGTCGTGTCTTCCTTGTGCCGCATACCGACCGATGTGCACATGTTTGCATATTCTGTGTACTGCTTAGCGCGGCGCAAGCTGTTGCTCGTGTTTATTTTTTATTCGCCTTCACTAATGAATTTGTGGCGATAGAGCTGCTGGCGTGCCTGCAGCAGAATCTGGATGTGATGACGAATGAGGTATCCGTTGCCCAAATCTACGCTACAAACTTCAGTGAAAACGACATAGCTGCTGCCAAGCCATTGTTGTTCAGTATACTAAATAAGAGCAACCAGATGGTATCCCGCCAGTGTGATGGGACTAAGAAAAACCTAAGAAGCCTTTCCAAAGACACTGACACGGAATTCGTGCCAAAGATTGTGTCGAATGAGCTGCACAGTGCACAACCCGCCACCTTCGACCTCGTCGATGTAACAAGCTTGCTGAAGGAAACTGTCTTTCTGATGACCGCGCGTTAATTCGAACGAGCCCTTCTACCCGTCCCTGCAAAATCCTCGCGGTTGCTCTAACCAAGTCGAACGAGCTCTTAAACCCGTCCCTGCAAAAGGAATCATATCGTCTCCCAGGGGCTCCAAGTTTATCAGAATGATGACGAGTTCAGTCAAAAGAAAGAGTCGCAAATCGCTAACAAACAAGAACCGCTGTTACACAGCTCCTAAAGAGCCCGAAGCCAGCTTGCCTGCGCAAAGCCGAACAACGCAGCGATTTGACACAGGACGTCATCGTGCGCCAGAAGTCGAGGTATACCCTGGGTGAAGTTACTGGAGTCGTACAGCAACGTCAACTTCGAGGCGTTTGTGGTGCATGTACTGAATTGTTTTGTGACCATCGTCGTCATGGAAGACGTTGCACAGGCGGCAGGAAGCGGTGTTTCTTCGCTTCCGCGGATTGGTACTACAAAACAGCACAAGAACATGTTTTTTAAGTAATTATAAACTAGTGCTTGACTGCAATCCGGCGTGATGGTAAGCAGTGAGGCAATGGTTGATGGTAAAGCGCGGCAAGTTTATTAAGCCTATTCACTTAAAAATGTTAGTGAATAGGAAGGAAGACGGCAGTTGAACGAGAAGATGCGATGTTAAACTTAGCAACACGACCAACGATGCTGCAAGATTGTGTTTGTTCCTGGTATTTATATTATGAATATCGCTTATTTTCTTAAATTCCGATAAATATTTATGTCAGTGTTTTATGGCTACAGTCAGAATGTTCACCTCTCTGAATTTTTCTCTTAGAGAATCTCTGGGACCAAGGTTGTAAATGGCTCGAACAGCCCTTTTCTGTAAAACAAAGATGTTGACAAGTTCCCCAGAGAAGAATCCCATAATCGACGGGGATCAACTCTACTCCATTCAGTTGAACATTGGTACTTAGCTGCCAGACATATCAGTTATTTACACAAATCCAATGGACAATTTTAAAAAGTGCATTGTTTACTTCGCCAAAATTTGCTAGCTGACGCTTGACTTTAAAAATAAGAGAAGTGTCAACCGCGAACAATACTATGTTGTAATTATCCCTTACGTGATGAGGTAAGTCATTAATATAAATTAAAAAGAATGGACCTAGAATTGAGCCCTGCGGAACGCCCATGGTGACAGATCCTGCAGATCTCTTGCCCTTAACAACGCTCAAGCGGTCTCGGTCAAGCGCTCTTTCCTTAAACCAAAATGGTACAATTTCCTAATAAGAGTCATCTTTAATAAAGTAGCCAAAAGTTGGAGAGAACTGCCTATATCAATGTATAAGAACAAACTTCGTACTTTTTTGACCGCCAGAGTATATTATAGTATTAATGAGTTCCTTAGTGAAAAAAAATTTTTTTTACATAAATACTAATTGGATTCATTTTGACTGACTAATGTAATAATAATATTGATTTAATTGATAATTTTATAATACATTAGTAAATAAGTACCTATGACAATTTTTAATATCGTGATAATATTTTTTTTTAAATTGTATAACTCTATTATTTTGCACGTCATATAGTGACAAACATATTAAGCTTAACGTTATTTATCACCTTGTATGCACTTTTTATGTATGTACACACGCATGTTTATGCAAATAAAATCTTATCTTATCTTATCTTAAAAGAGTATCATGATGTACGCAATCAAAGGCCTTGGACAAATCACAAAAAATACCAAGATCATTTTTTTTTTTAATTTCATTTTATTGGGGAAAACAAACAATTGTACATTAAATTATAAATTTTGCTATACATGACTTTAAACCAATGCACAATCCACTACGTTTGCACAGATTACTTAAAAAATGTCTTGTGATTCCTCCCAGGCCCCAAATATTTTCTTTAGCAACGGCTGCATCTGTAGTTGAACGACCTTGTGTTAAATCAAATTGTTTCACGTGCAATAAATTATGTAGGTAAGTTAAAGTGCCTCAACAACTGTTTCCAAATTATTTTTTCATAAATTTTGCTCAATGTTGGTAATATCAAAATTGGCGGAAAATTCGTGGTATGAGTTGTACTAGCAGATTTGAACAGTGGAATTACTTTGCTAAGTTTCATCAAATCAGGAAATATACCAGATGTGACACAAGAATTAAAAACAATTGCTAAGAAAGGTGCGATACATCTATTATTGAAGCTACAGTATAGACTGACAAACCCCAATGATCGGCAATTTTTTTTACATAAAGATCCTTAAAAGATTATATAATGTCTTTAGCAGTCACAAACGTAAATTCAAAATGTTTGTCACATTCTGGAACACATTCTTTTAGTATGGCGTAAGCAGTAGTGGAGGAGGAAGACAAAGTTTTTGTTGTTATTATTAAAATATTAGTAAAAAAATTCTCAAACTCAGTTGCTACCTCCAAGTCCGCCTTTATATCTTCATCGTTAGGTTTAAGATGGAAACTGCGATTTTGTACTCTGGTTCTTCCAGTTTCTGAATTTATAATTTGCCAAGTTGTTTTGATTTTATTTCCAGAAGATTTTATTTTATTTTTAATGTGTATGGCTTTTGCTAAGGAACAGGCTCTTTTAAAAGTTTCTGAATAATGTTTAACAAATTCTTGAAAAGTTTCATCATGGTTATATGTTTTTTCCTGATACAATTCATACATTTTTTCCCTGCTTTTGGGGTTTGCTTCTGGGGTTGCCCAGTCACTAAATATAATGGGGTCGCTAACAGGCAATATTTTTTTTTTTGTGAAAACTTTCATAAGTTCACAATTAATCAGGTTAAATATTACACTATACGCATGATCCGGGTTGTTGTGATGAGGCAAGCCCGGTAGCTTTTCAATTAAATTATTTTTAAATTGTCCGAAACGATTTTCATTTACAAGAACAAAACTCACAAATTTTCTGTGAGTTCTGACTTCACTTTTCTGAGGAAAAGTAACTAACTGGCCACAGTGATCAGAGTTTAACTCATTTATAATTAAATGGTCAGAAGGTCTTAAGTTAGTAAAGATGTTGTCTAAACAGTTGGCACTTGTGGCAGTTATTCTAGTCGGCTCAAAGATTGTTGTGTACCTAAAAATTATAAGACTCGAATAATGACATAAATTTATTAACTGTAGCTGATTTCTCTAAAACATTAATGTTGAAGTCTCCTCAGATAACAACTGTTTTGTTACTGTGACAAGTCTTTAATAAAACTTCCTCCATATATTTTTCAAAAATATTATAGTAAGCACATGGGGGGCCTGTAGATACTTATTACAATGAACTGATCAAGCTCGATGCAAGCCATTTCAATAACTCGCTCAACAGAGAGGCTTACAATATCAGCCCGTTAATTTGATATATTTACGAATAATTATTAGGGAGCCACCCCTTATCATATTCACTCTGCTGAAGGAGCTAGCAATCTGACGGTTATTAAAGCTGAACATGAACTGATGGGCTTTTAACCAATGTTCAGAAAGACAAACAATATCAATATCGCTACAGTTCATGAACAACTCCAATTCTAATTGTTTATTTATCACACCCTGTATATTTTCGTGAACAATTTTAAGGTTATTATTATTACTGATTATATTTTGAAAATTAAAATTTAATGGGTGTGATATTAATGGATCTAGGTTTACATTTCTTTTTAGGTTTACATTGCTTTTGAAGTTCTGTATATTTTAGCTAGAGGTTGGCTCTATTATCTTAATTTCTAATTTAAATTATTTATAATGTCAACTGAAACCAAATTATTGGCAGAATTAATTATTATGTCATTGCATTGCTCAAAAGAAGCAAGTTGTTTAGCCATATTCTTGGCTGTAATAGAAAAAAAAAATATGATAGCAACACAGCTATCTTTCTTTTGTAGTAATTAGAAAGATATTACATAACATTGTTATGTCTATCTCTTATCAAATACAAATTCTTCTTTATTTACCTCAATTAAATGTACTATTTTATTATTAAATGTCAAGTTGGTCATTGTCATAGCTCAAATCTAATCCTATTTTCTTTCTGTGGCAACTGGTCACTGTAAGGGAATGTAAACAAGTAAACGCGCCCTAGTTTATTAAAAAAATCATGCAATTGCCGCGCACACTCTCCAAAATGCATCCTATAAAACAGCGACAGGTTGGCTACTTCACGCCAGTGCTTCAAGCTTTAGAGACCGTTTTGAGCCGAATCTGGGTCGCCAATTAGCCTCTTCGCACGCCTCTCCACCAAATCCAAAGTTGTCAGGTGGCATTTTGCAGCACCAGCCCAAATGTGGCTACAGTTTAAGTAGCCGCGGTACACACGAATGGACCTGTGCTTTAATAATAATAATAATAATAATAATCTTTATTCATAAAACTTACACACAAACATTGTAAAACCAAAGCTACAAAAATATTCTTATACAATTAAATACATATCTTATTGCCTAAATAACAGCTAGGTATTATGTGTGACTAAAAATATACATAAGGTCATACAGAACGTATTATTATATAGAGAATCATGTAAAATTAGCGACATGCCCGAGCTAGGTTCATTAAACCTGTGTTTCAGGCGCTCACTTTACATCACAATATATCAGTAAGTCCGTAAGATTCAATTATGCAACGTTATGGACTAGGAATTCAATAAACAAAAACGTCAGTTATTTATTATGCTATCTTATGTACTATTTAATTTTATAACTTATCTAACTTTTATCTGTAAACTATTTACTATCACACTATAACTTCCAGAAGCTTTTCTGTGTCTGTGTAATTGAGAATCAATAGGTATTCCGATATTACTTGACTACATTTTTTATAATTTATACTGTATATATCTAATAGTTTGTTAAGCTTGTTATATAAGAAAGGGCCTAAAAATACATAAAATCTATAGGCATAAGCGTGTCTCGTCTGTGGTTTTGTGCAAACCATATCTTTTCTCCTCCTGGTTGAAGGTACTGGGTCAAAAGGAAGCTCAGAGTGCTGATGAAGTACGGTATGCAAGATAAATAGTTGACGTACCGTTAGAACCTTGCATTCCACATAAAGCTTTGTAAGACATTAGAAGCTAGCGTCTACCAAAAGCTGAAGGCGGTCGGTGCACTCCATGGATACATTCCCAAAACTAGAAGCCAAGCTGAACGGGCTCCTTTTGGTGGTGCACACGCCTATGTTTTACTTGCTGTAAATAAATATTCTATACAGTTAATTACTTATGTTAAGTAATATACGCAGGTTTTATGGAGGTTCCGAGTATTTGCGAACTTGTGTTTACCTAATTAGGACCGTTATTGGGCTTGTTCCTAGTTATTAGTATACGTTTTCCCTACGGCTGATTTTTCTCTAAATGCGGAATATTCACAACAGTTCTGACACCTGCCTCCGTTTTAGCATCCGCATCAAAATGCAGATCTTTAATGGATGAGTATTTAAGTATAAGTGCGACAGGTAGACACGTAAAGTAAGTGTGCGCAGTGCGGGTCCAGAGCGGCTCGCGCGTGGGTGCGTGTTTTTGTTATTTGCAATCATCGTTCCATGCACAGAACAGATAAAGACATTTCCTTGGTTCTACGAATGATGCCGACGGTTGAGTGACTCTATATGAACTTGGTGTGCTGTCCACCATACTTAAAATTGGAATATATTTAAAAATAATCAAATTTAAAGAGAATACGCATCCGCAGACGTCGTATTTTTTTTTTCATTAAGCTAAATTAGGTGTTTACATACTATATAGTTGTAATTTAGCTTATGTAATCAACTCGGTCTCTACTAGACCTATGGCCAGTCGATTCTCCCAGGCTCCGGTACAACTTCCAGATCGTCATCTAGTCCATCCCAGACATCTTTTTAGGTCGTCTGTCGTAGTCAAGGTACCTATACCGGGTCCTAGGAGTCGATTGTAATTAGATTTTAGTCAGTAATATTTGTGATCACGAAATATTTTTTTTTTATGTAACATGCAATAATTAAACATAATGGTCTTTTGCTTCTGATATGTATGATCCTGATGAACCGCAATCTCACAATCTCAAAGCTATGCATACCTAGTCGATCCTGAGGTACAGCAACCTTGAAGTGACGCGACGATCATTTGTCGCGGACCAAAACAGACTTGCTGGGAAATCTACGGGTTCTATATGGCTGGTAGGATGTAACAGTAGGCAAGCAAGCTAAGTGAATAGTTCGATACCAAAGAAAAGGTGTCAAGCTTGCTTATATATTACTAGCGGCCGCCAGCGACTTCGTTCGCGTGGAATTAGTTATACTCAGCTCCTATTGGTCGCAGCGTGATGCCTTCGTGGTGCGGTCGTAGCCTAAAGCCTTCCTGGATTAATGAGCTATCCAACGCAAAAATAATTTTTCAAATCGGACCAGTAATTCCCGGGATTAGCGCGAACAAACAAACAAACTCTTCAGCTTTATATATTAGTATAGATAGATATTCGTTTCAATTTACACGGCACAATTTAAAATGATTGGTTGTGATGTATAAAGGTTCGACTGCATTCAGTGCCTACAAATTTTTTATCAACTGACTTTTCTTCCAATAATTTAATTGACTACATGTCAAGTAGGTACTCAGGTGCTATGGGCACGTGCCCTTTGATAAACACGATCAAAGACAGAAAAAACATTTATTTTGCACAGACTCGATCGGATTCGTATTCTCAATATACAGTAGGTATGTTAACTAACAGAGGGCGTTCCCGTTAACCCGAAATAGTATAGCATACATACATGCTAAAAATAATATTTCCATTCGAAAACAAAATGTTTTAAAATTTTTTCCAATAAGAAAATATTCAATAAAAATTTTAAATTGACATGTAAAAGAAACACACTGTACACGCGAACATGAAAGACGGCAACGTCGCAATTTATTTATACATGACGACTACTATTTTGATTTAAAACAGGAGGTTTCAAATTTATTTCCAATTAAATTTTTTTTTTATTCGGATTTTTTATGCTTATTTTTCTATGCTGATATTTTTATTTTAATCTATTAATGATATATATTAACGAGTTTAAGGGAACGCCCTCTGTTATTTAACATACTGTATACAAAAAAACCCGCAAAGTGCGAGTCCGGAGTCGCGCACGAAGGGTTCCGTACCGGCAAAAAAACACGTTTGTTGTATGGGAGCCCTCTTAATATTTTTATATTTAGAATTTGTTGTTATAGCGGCAATAGAAATACATATTCTCTGAAAAATACGAAATGATTTGAGATACAGCGGTGACAGACGGACGGACAGACGGACAGCGAAGTTCATGAATAGAGTTCCGTGTTACCTTTTAAGTACGGAAGCCTAAAAGACGCCAGTATCATCGCCACTATATGTAGGTATTAATTTATGTTGTTTGAACTGTTAAGCCCCTTGACGTATGTATAATAACGCGCTCGGCATCACACCCCTCAAAAATACCCGCCCACGGAGCGTCTAACAAGTTCGTCTTTCAATAAGTACCCTCCGAACTACTTGTTTGCTGAGTAACATGAACATTTCTCGTCCTCACAGTTTTACTCCGATTCTTTAACTATTTCCTTTAAAAAGTTACCTAGTTATATTATCAATTCGATAAAAAAAAACGGTGTTTTTTTTTTGTTTATTGATCATATTCATTTATTACTAAAGGATATTACTTGTGTTAAACGGTAGGTTAATATTATGCTCGAATCAAGATACGAATATTAGGTAGGTACTTACTGCTTGTGACATAACTGATGCCACAAGCAGTACCTACCTACCTGCCTAATATTAGGTAGGTACTGCTTGTGACATAACTCATGCCACAAGCAGTACCTACCTACCTGCCTAATATTAGGTTGGTACTGCTTGTGACGTAACTCATGCCACAAGCAGTACCTACCTACCTGCCTAATATTAGGTAGGTACTGCTTGTGACATAACTCATGCCACAAGCAGTACCTACCTACCTGCCTAATATTAGGTAGGTACTGCTTGTGACATAACTCATGCCACAAGCAGTACTTACCTACCTGCCTAATATTAGGTGGGTACTGCTTGTGACATAACTCATGCCACAAGCAGTACCTACCTACCTGCCTAATATTAGGTAGGTACTGCTTGTGACATAACTCATGCCACAAGCAGTACCTACCTACCTGCCTAATATTAGGTAGGTACTGCTTGTGACATAACTCATGCCACAAGCAGTACCTACCTACCTGCCTCTAGTCAGAATAAATGTGAAACGCAAGAAATTCAACTAAAATCTCAGCACTGAATCACTGAACTAGAACTAGTTAGTGTACTCATCAAATATCATCCATTGGTAACGTAAACATAGAGCAAATATACCTACAGATAAGTCTGATACGAAGCCAGACTTCGCCTTATCAGAAAAGATATCAGTCAACATACTTAATTAGCTATACTTGATCGTAGTTGTTACTACGTAAATCATCGTGTTATCGAACTATAGAGATGCTCCATTGTGGGCCACACCAAGGTATGATGTAATAAACGGATTAATTCAACCATAAATTATTCATGTCAATGGCAACGCTATTTTTGACTTCATTGTGGTTCATACTGGGTGCGTCCGGCGCTCCTAAGTTATGGTCCATAGAACCAGCTAATATCACTGTAGAGCTAACCAATTAGGTATATCTGTACCGTAGTACTTGCTACTACCCTTTTTTTTTCCAGGTGGAAAATCCTCATAGATGTCCGCCGCCCTGGGGCGGGCGACGGGGTCTGTCAGACTCTTACTGACTAAAAACCACCCGGTTGTTCCGTCTCACACCTACACCGGGGTCTGCGAGAACTAATACTGCTTCCGCAACCCCCGATTGGTGCTGGCCCACCACCGTGGGCCTCCTCGGGACAGTGAGGTGTAGGACTCCCCCCGTGACGTCTAAGAGTAGCGCGCGTGGAACACTTCGCGCCGCCACCTCGGGTCCTTATGTTTGGGGGGCGACAGATGTCCCCGAGTCTATCGCCCCTGGACCCATTTAGGGGGGCTGGAAGAGGGCGTTATCCGCCTTCCGACGACGCCCGGTACGCCTGCTGCGGGTCGGGTGAGAGGACGAGATCTCCCTCTCCCTTTCCGCAGCCTCCTTCTGCGAGACATCTGTTTCGCAGAATTAAACCACCGCATCCCAGGACTCTTCGCTGCCGACCATTGACTTGATTACGGCCGGCAGCGACAAGTCACTGCCTACTTCAGAGATGAGGACACGGCGCAGCTCCTCCCAAGCGGCACACTCTGCCAGCGTATGCTGCACCGTATCCTCCCGGCAGTCGACGCAGTGGTGACACCGGGCGTCCGGCTCCCTGTTTATGCGACACAGGTACTTTCCGAAGCAACCATGCCCCGAGAGCACCTGTGTCACCCGAAACTTCAGGGAGCCATGCCTTCTCCAGAGCCAGTCCGCCAGTACCGGCCGGATGGCCTCAATGGTGGTAAGGCCGGCGGTAGGGCGTGAAAGCCTGTCCCGCCATTCCGCCACCAGGACCTCGCTGAGCTGCGACCGACGCTGCTCTAGCTGACGCTGCATCGGCCGATTGCCCCGTTCTCGCGCCTGCTCCCGCCACCGGTACAGTGACGCGAGGACCCTCGCCTCCAGGTCCCAGGGCGGGGTTCCAGCCAGTAGGCAGGCCGCCTCATAGGAGATTGTGCGATACCCATATATGACTCTGACGGCCATCACTCTCTGCGGTATTCGCAGTACAGCGATGCTGCCGGCCGTCAGGTCAGAAGCCCACACCGGGGCCCCATACAGGGCCATCGATCGCACGATTCCCATGTAGAGCCGCCTGCAAGCGGCGCTCGGTCCCCCCAGGTTGGGAAGCAACGTTGAAACTGCCCTAGCCGTCCCCAACAACTTGGGCGCCAGCCGCCGGAAGTGGGGGCCGAAGTCCCACCGGCTGTCGAGCACCAATCCTAGGTACTTCATAGTGGACTCGACAGCGATCCGAATCCCCCCGATCACGATATGTGAGCTGAGTGGCGGCGCCCGCCGGGGACCATGAAACACCATGGCCTCCGACTTGTTGAGGGCTACCTCCAGGCCTAGGCGACGTATACGGCCCACCACCTGTGATGCCGCAGCCGTCGCCAGCAACGTTGCTTCCCTATGCGAGCTCCCTCGGGCGGTGACCAGCGTGTCGTCCGCATAACACGTCAGGTCTACCCCCGGTCTGAGCTCACCTCTCAGCACCCAGTCGTAACCGATGTTCCACAGGAGCGGGTCTAGGACCGAGCCCTGTGGAACACCGCACGACATGCGGCGCTGGTGTCCGCCATCACGTCCCATGTAAGTGACACATCTCTCGGACACTTGCTACTACCCTAGGCTAACAGTCAGGAGATGAATCCAACTAAATTAATACAACTCCATTTCAATTTCACCAAACTGAAGCATATTTAATAACGGAGGGTTATAAATGTCCATGCAAAATATTCGAATCCTTTGAGAAAGTTTTTCCATTATTTCATTTCGCCGTTGTAAATAACTGCTAGCTTCCCATTCATAGTAAAAGGTTGTTTCGAACGAATTTAAAACTCAGTTTTTAATTACAATATTTTCTTATTTTCCAGATAAAAAGGCAAAGCAATGAACAATTTTATTTTGTACTGATATTTATTTTCAGAAATAATATTTCATGGGTTAATCACGTAGCAGAGGTTGATTAAGTCAGCAATATTTTTACCTAAGAAGAATCTACCTACGATCTTCAGACAGTTAGGTTCTTAATCACAGAGTGTTCAGAGTACTGTTCGAACTACGGCGCTGTTGCAGCGCTTCAAAAAGAGCTGATGGTTTCCATGCCATCATGCGGTAGCGCTGTGCATCTCTCATGAAGCGAATGTGGGCTGTGTTCGTCGACCGCTGGGACTCGCCGATGTGGCGGCAATGGATGCGACTACACACTACGGGTGGTCGCATCCTGGGTTTGGCATAACTTGACACTTCTGTAAGCGGTTCCATTTGATTATGTTGTATTTCTGTTTTGTGTACTTACTAACAATGGATTTATAAGGTTTTAATGGTTTTTGATTTTTTTGTATGATTTATCTTTATCCAATTAAATTCCTTAAATACATTGTTTTAATACAGATATATATGGCCCTTTACAGCACGTACGGAGGACGGGTCTGAGCAGTTGTGTTGCGATGTGTGGCGGGTACGATGCGCCAAATGTTATTGTGTCGGGAGTTTGGTCGTGGAGAGTCTCCAGATCAATCTTCCTCTAGCGCAGCATCGTTTGGTCGTGTTGGTCTTGGGGTTAACATTGCATCACCTAGCTCAACTGCCGTCATCCTTCCTATTCCTTAGTTTTTTAAGTGAATAGGCTTAATAAACTAGTGGGCTTTACCGTCAACCATTGCATCACTCCTTACCATCAGGCGGGATTGCATACAAGCACTATTTTATATATATTAAAAAAAAAGTGATTTAAATACATGTTTTCGAAGATACAACAGATTTAAAAATTGCGGGACGTAGCGTTTGCGGCGGTACCGACCGGCCGGGGCGGCTGGAGCGGCGGCGGGCCGCTATGGTATTATATACATATGTACAACTCACACAGATTTTCTATAGTGTATTTAGTGTGAGCATTGACCCGTGCGAAACCGGGGCGGGACGGCAGTCAACCTATAATGTACCTAAGAGTAATAAGGAACTGGGTGTAATGTTTACTGATCCTCCACATAAGAGGACGGATCCTACGAACAGATGGGCGGTGTGTCTGGCGGGCATTTGATCATGGGATGATGTTCGAGAAGTTAGTAAAAGGTAAATGCTACTTGCACGGTAAACTCTGTTTGCGAAATCCAGGATTTGCGTCAGTATGACGCGTTGTTTTCATGTGGCGTTTTTAAATACCGACACAATACCAAAGCGTATTTCATTACCTAGCATAAGTATAATCAACCTATATTAGTCCCACTGCTGGGACACAGGCCTTCTCTATTCGAGAGGGATGTGGTAGATATGGGCTACACCTACCACTACCACGCTGACCCACAGTGCGGATTTGTACAAGTGACATGTCTTCAAACTTTTGGTTATACATCATGGCGAAATCCTCACCATGTGTTCCTTTGCCGTTTTGAGAGCAGCGGTGAAGGATTTTTACTCAAAGTAAACTGAAGTCAAATGTATTGATGTTATATTAAATAATAATTTATAGCTCTTCTTTAATATTACAAGTGTTCTGGAACTTGCTAAATTTCAAGAGGCAAGACCACTTGACCACTCACAATTAGAATTTAAAGTAATACCGACGAGCTCACAAATAATACTTATTAAAATAATTATAGACTTATTGTCTATACTAATATTATAAAGAGGTAAAATTTGTACGTATGTAAGTTTGTATGTAGGGGGTAATCTCTGGAAATCATAATCCAATTCTAAAAATTTTTTAACTACCAGAAAGATACATTATTCCTGAGTGCTATAGGCTATAAATTGTTTCTATAACATGTATATTAACCGAGCTATCACAACTTTTGTCTAGCAAGTAGGAAAAAAATACCTCATAAAACAGAATTATTTGCGTGCGCTGCCTAAACGGTTGCTTAAAATTAAAAACAATGTATGGCTCAGTTCGTCTTAATTATTTCTACAAAAAAGTCCGCGATACCATATCTCTATCTTTTATATTTTATCTTTTATACTTCTTTTATTTCATTTAAAAAGATTTTTTTTTCAGCATATTTACGTTTGGTTGATTATTTGAGCAACAGAATAATAATTCTTAGGACAATAAATTATTTCAGTATCACAAGACCATCATACAGATAAGATTTGCCATTTACAGTACATCAATTGGTCATACAGTTTCGGAGATAATATAAAATTACTAAAACGCATAACTTTCATTGTGCAGACACCAGCCTCTCAAGTAAGAGTGCGCGGGTTCGATTCCAGGTCAGGCAAGTACCAATGTAACTTTTCTAAAGTTATATGTACTTTCTAAGTATATATTGGACACCAATGACTGAAGGTGAAGGAAAACATCTTGAGGAAACCTGGACTTTATAAGTCTGAAATCGCCAACCCGCATTGAGCAAGCGTGGTGATTACGCTCAATCCTTCTCTGTACGAGAGGACACCTGTGCCCAGCAGTGGGACGATAAAAGGTTGATGATGATGATGATGATGATGAACTCTGCAATACCGACGAATTTGCAAAAACCCTGTTGTACCACGAAGTTCCACACTATTTTACGTGGGCTAATAACAAATTTTCAAGACGAAGGCGCGGTCAAAACATCGATGGGCATCCAGAAATAAAAAGAGATGAAGCTTTGGGAAGAGTATACGGTGTACATCCGTCACAATCAGAATGCTTTTATCTAAGAATTTTATTGCATCGCGTACGCGGCCCCACATCATTTGAAGATTTGAAAACTATAAATGGAGTGGTCAAGGAGACGTATCAAGCGGCTTGCCGGGACAGAGGTTTGCTGGAAAATGATGATCACTGGGAGAAGACATTAAGAGAAGCTTCGATGTCGGAATGTTCATTGAAACTTAGGGAGTTATTTGTGGTGATACTGCTATTTTGTCAGCCATCTGAACCGTTAAAACTATGGGATATCTTCAAAGACAATTATTGTGACATAGAATTCGACAACAAAATCAGGACTTTACCATGCCTTTTAATGATGTTATGTACCATGAAGGTTTAATACAAGATGAAAACAAACTTTTAGCATTGAATGATAAAACATTGAGTGACTTTGGATTACCGTCTCCAGTTCGCCCTGTAAATGATGCAATAGATACAATATTGGTACATTCGCACAACATCAGTGAATTAGCTACTTTTGTAAATGAAAATTTACCCAAATTAGTCACAGACCAAAAACAGGCTTTTGATGAAATTATTGATATCGTAACGAATAATAAAGGAAAAATATTTTTCCAGGAGGCATAGGGAAAACATTCCTCGCTAATTTAATATTAGCATATGTTAGGCAATCCAGAAAAATAGCTTTGGCAGTGGCTTCTTCTGGGATTGCGGCTACTTTATTGAGTGACGGTAAAACTGCTCACTCTACCTTCAAACTCCTATTGACAGTTTCATTGGAGCAACAGTCGGTATGTTCAATACGCAAAATGGGCCCATTGGTCAATTGTTACAGAATGTACCATGAGTCATAGAGCACATGTTGAAGCAGTGGATCGAACACTTAAGGACTTGAGAAACTCAGTCGCTGTCATGGGTGCTGTCACTTTTGTGTTTGCAGGTGACTTTCGTCAGACACTTCCCGTCATCACAAGAGGGACACGTGCGGATATCATAAAGGCATGTCTAAAATCATCGCCCCTATAGAGTATAGTCCAAACTTTGAATTTACGTACGAACATGAGAGTCCACGTTATCGGAAATATGGATAAGGATTTTCCACAACAGCTGCTCAAAATTGGAGAAGGGTCTTTTTCTTCTGGAAGCTTGGGCTCCAAGTCTGCGGAAATCGTTATAAATGAGACTTTGTTAAATGAGACGTCGTATAGTTCACAATCTGCAGCATCTTATAGACGCAGTATATCCTGACCTCGAATATTTACTAGATAGAGACATTCATTTGCTTTGTTCAAGGGCTATCGTCTCACCAAGGAGCGATACAGTCAATGAAATCTAATATCCTAATTATAAATATAATCTAATTTTACAAAAAGTTCCCGGCCATGGTAAAATCTACAAGTCAATTGATATAGTGTGTAATATCGAGGATGCAGTCCACTCTCCGCAGGAATTTTTAATATCCATGCTTTTGAGAAATTTAAGCCCACCTAACCTGTGCAATGGCACAAGGCTACTAATAAAAGATTTGAAGGACAACCTAATTGTAGCGACCATTCTCATCGGCCCAGGAGCTGGCCAGTTGGCGTACATCCCAAGAATTCCAATGATTCCGACGGACCTACCCATACCCTTTAAACGACTCCAGTTTCTAATAAAAACATAATTTGCCCTGACTATTAACAAGTCCCAGGGATAAACATTCTCTTTGGTTGGCATTGACCTACGAAAAGAATGTTTTTCTCATGGGCAATTATATGTTGGTCTATCAAGAGTGGGATCATCCGAAAAGCAAATTATTCTGTTACCGGAAAATAAAACTACTTCAAACATTGTATGTAGAGAAGCTTTAAATTAAATAGATACCTAACTTACATAAATAAATAAATAAAATAAGTAAAAGGCGACTAAGGGTTAGGTCACCTTGAGCAGAAAAGAGAACTCCGGTAATCTTTGAAGTTACTGATCTGATTCCAAAAAAAAATTTACTAATAAAATTAAATACAGTAATATCAATCGAGTGTAATCTTATGTCAAAACTAGAAATTTTCCGCGGACGAAGTCGCGGGCAGAAGCTTCCTATAAAGGTATTATTATCGAACGTAACGTACATGCATGTTATATACGTAACGTACATTTTTGGGACAAGTTCCTTTAGCTTAGGGAAAGGCATTATAGCCCTCCATCATATCAAAATTATATAGTAATTGCGTCCAGTCTTGAATAGCCTTCTAAGGAATCGAATTGTTTCAGAACCACGCCAGTCAAAAAGGACACTCTCTTTGCTTTTTTATTTGATACATCAATGTAAAGAGTGATAAAACATTAAGCTGTTTAAGGGAGTGACTTCGAACGTAAATACTCAACTGTCATAGTGCCCGAAAGTGGAATTCACGCGGTATTCTCATCGTAGACACGTCAATTATTTTTTTGTACCCCCAGCCATGTGATGTTCAACAGATTTCATTCATTTTAAAGTATAAATGGTTACCGTAAGGTACAACAAATAACATTACATACATTTTATCAATATCGGTTGCGTTAAAAATAAAGTACATGACAGTGGCCCCGGCGCCCTCGTTCACAAACTAAATTAAATTTAAGTTCAGTACATCTCTTTCTTTCTATTTCAATAAGAAAAGGACAAAAAATAAAATGTCAGTTTTACTGTCAAATTAGTGCGCTCTTGACGTAAACTGGCGTATTTTTAGTAGCCATGTTTATAATCCGTTCCTGTGTGTAGTATCTTCATTTGACAGGATTAAACTAAAATATTGTCATCTATCCGTTTCTTAACAAAATGGAAAAAAAAAAACATAGATGCACTTAACTTTTTCGTTTCGCGAGCATATCAGATATGTAAGAAAGCGTACAGAAACCTCGGCTTTGTTCTTAGGCAGTCACAAGGGTTCACTAATATTACGACTATTAGGGTATTATACGACGCTCTAGTCAGGAGTCACTTGGAGTACGGTGCTGTCATATGGTCTCCACATGAAGCCAAGTACTCTGTCATGCTGGAGCGTGTACAGAACAAATTCACGCGTCACTTGTACTTTAGACTGTACGGGGTTTATCCATTGTACCCGCTGATGTACCCTACCCTATTTGTACTGGGCATGGTCGGGTAGAATGAATTGAGAGTGCGACGATAATTCACTTTTGTCGTCAATTTAATAAAGTTACTCCGGGGCAAGGAGCATAATCCGGGAGTGCTTCAGTGCTTGCGGTTTAATGTTCCAGATCGCTACGTGTGGAGGCGGCGGCGCCCGCCACTGTTGGCTGTGCCAACTGCCAGAACCAACCTGCTGGCCAAAGCACCTCTCACGCGAGCAATTCGTACTATTAACGAAATTCAGAATAGGTTGGACATTTTTTCGTGTTACTTTAGTGAATTAGCAAAGGTAGGTTTATACATAATATGTTATGAAAGCAACAATTAGTGTGTTTATTGTATTGTTTTAGTTGTAAGTTTGTGCTAAATGAAGTAAGTTAAGTTGTATTGTTTATTGTATTGTTATAATCATAAGGATGTATTGTTTTAGTTGTAAGTTTGTGCTAAGTGAAGTAAGTTAAGTTGTATTGTTTATTGTATTGTTATAATCATAAGGATGTATTGTTTTAGTTGTAATTTTGTGTTAAGTGAAGTAAGTTATTGTGTAGTTTTTTATAATTTGTGAGCCTTAACTATCGTATTAGGTTTCTAAATCTGTAATGATAGTTTAAGTTTTTAAGATAAATAAATAAATAAATAAACTTAAAATTAGTTTAATTTGTGAACAACAGAATCGGCGCCATTATTTACCTAAACTTGACTATTGCGACTGTTTGAACCCTACAAGTGTGATGGAAAATCATCAGATAATAACATTTTTGATTTTTCAAGATACTTTTGTCTATTTCGGGTTTCGCTTATACCCTTAAATAACAATCAAATATTAAAAGTTAATGTTCAATTTTCCATTCCGGAGTGTCTTTTGCAGGTCGAAAACCCTCATGCCCCTCATTCCCTCATCCTCCGCTGAGAGAGGCGCAGGGGTATGCCGGATTAAAACCTCATGAGCTATCCGCCGCTGGGAGAGGCGCAGGGGTGTGCCGGGCTCTTAACGATTAAAAACCACCTTAGCTTTCGTCATATAACATTCCGAGGGATCGGGTCCTCTCGATTCTACAGTACCCTCAGCAGACCTAAACCTTTCGTCGCGAGTTCGACAGGTCTCTCCACACGCGAACACCCCTCAGCGACCGCTCTCCTCATGCCACCGACTGAGATCGTGCGATACCACTAATGACTCTGACGGCCATCGTTCTCTGCGGTTTCGGCAGTACAAAGATACTGCCGGCCGTCAAGTGACAGGCCCACACCGGGAAACCTAACCTAAACATCATCATCACATCATCATTAACCTTTTATTGTCCCACTTCTGGGCACAGGTCTCCTCTCATACGGAGAAGGATTGAGTGGTTAGATATAACAGCTCGATAATAGATCTCGTCATCTCGGGCTCGTATTTTCGAATGTATACCATTACCGAAGCGCATGGTTTTCCTCGGAGATCTGCATTAGAAAGTTTGCCTGTGAGCCAGAGACTGGATTTTTTATATTTTCCCGCTATATATAACTACAAAATAACTATATGGCGGAAGGTGGATGTACCAATAACATTAATACAACCCACCCACTCCTCACAACTCACACTTTTATACATATGACTCGAACAACTGAACTGAAAGTAAACGCTAGCTTCCATTCGCATTAACATAACATTGTTGATCTTTATTCGTGAAGATCAACGAAGAGTTCGTCGTGCTCTTCATAGGTATGTATATTGTTAGCTAGAGAAATTCATGATTGATGACCATCATTGTCTTACTTTACATAGGATCTTTGTACACACCAGGCGCGCAGCAGACCGCAGGCCAAGTTCCAGCAACGGGCCGCAAGCATACCGTGCACTATTTACACGAACCGTTTCGGCCCACTTTTGACCCCCTGTAGCTCAGTGCCTATTGCAAGTACGGAGACAAAATTGTATCTACGTAATTATATACTAAAAGCAGTAAGAGTATTAAAGCAGTATGCCAGCTTAAGAAAATCCTGAAGTATGACCCGGTGAAACTAGCTAATTTTAGCACTGACTGACTCACTTTCTGACCGACAAACAATATCTTTAGGTCACTTCCTAACCTTCCTAGTTCCCGGCCTTCCTAGTCTTAAGAAGGGGTGTCGCATTAGTAGTAGAGACTGTATTATGGAGGACAGCCTTGACAGCCTCTGTGGCGTAGCGGTAACCAACGCGGCCGTTTCGATTGTTTCGATCCCCGCAAATATTTGCACTGCAAATATTTGTATGCATGAAAATAAATATTTGCACTGCTCTGGTCGTGCCTCGGAAAGCACGTTAAGCCGTTGGTCCCGGTTGCCATACGAACATCTAGTGGCAGTCGTTACGGGTTTTTGGAGCCCTCCAAAGTCTAACAATTGGTCTAACTGCAATGCTTAGATATCGCCTTCGGATTGTGGTGGTCAGACAGCAGCCGCTTCACGGAAAATATAGAAGTTTAGCCAAAAAATTAGCAGCTCGACTGGTAAAGCGGACCCCAGACTCCAAAGCTCAAAAGCTACGGATGCGACTGGGATTAACGCTGAGATGATAATGATGACTGTATTGTGGAGGAGAGACAGCTGCAGCTCCCTATAGAATAGAGGTATTCCGTTGAACATGTACAGTTAGACTGAAAGCCGACGCCGATATAGTTGGAAAAGGACAGATGATGATAAGTATGTGACGCAAGTACGGCGCTGGCCTATGTCATGTAATAAATGCACAAATGTGTTGCCATAACACCAACCTAAGAAAAAAATTATGTGTACCTACTGCATGATAAATTCACATTTCCAATAAATACATCCGGTTTATTCTCTCGCTCTTTAGTTTACTATATTACTATGAACTGGTATTGCAGCTTGAAAATTGAATCATAAGTATCCACCAGCCACTAACAGTTAATTGACAGAAACAAGAACACAAAGCTCAAAGTAAGACAGTGTCAGAATCTAGGCAGCCCTCTCGTGGGGTCCCACTCCCATGATATTTTTTGTTAATTAAAGATATACATAAACTAGGTATTTATGTATATCTTTTCCTTTCTCTTACTTCTTTCTCCTCTTTTTTTATTTTCTCTGTATATGCAGGCTACAACAGAAGCCAGAATTCAGAATAGAAAACACACACTCGATCTGACAGCTGATACTTGTATCCTCAACTTTTATAAGTTAACGAAAGGTATATGTCAAATAAAAATTGTAAAAATAGAGTTATCAAGAGGTGCCTCTTCTTATTTTTATCTCGTGGCTGACTCTGAAATTTTTAGAAAAATGTTTGTGGTAATTTAATTCAAAAGTGCTAGAAATGGTCTTGTGCAGTCCCATGTCTGCCAATCTTCATCAAACTGTTCTGAGCTCGTCGTGTGTATTTTTAACGGTATTATTAAATGCGCACGTACGTTTATCGATTTAGCTGCTAGGTACGGCCCCGAATAAATTTCATATTTTTGCTACTTCATAGTAAGTAGTAAGTAGTCAAGTCGTGGTGGCCTAGTGGTTGAAACACCAGCCTCTCAAGTATAAGTGCGCGGATTCGATTCCAGGTCAGACAAGTACCAATGTAACTTTTCTAAGGTTATATGTACTTTCTAAGTATATCTTAGACACCAATGACTGAAGGTGAAGGAAAACATCTGGAGGAAACCTGGACTTTAAATCTGAAATCGCCAACCCGCATTGAGCAAGCGTGGTGATTACGCTCATTCCTTCTCTGTATGAGAGGAGACCTGTGCCCAGCAGTGGGACATTAAAAAATAAAAAGGTCGATGATGATGATGATAGTAAGTAGGGGGTATGCTTGGGGTTTCACTGCGCGATCGAATCAGGAATGAGGAGATCCGCAGAAGAACGAGAGTAACCGACATAGCCCGAAGAATTGCAACACTAAAGTGGCAGTGGGCTGGACACATTGCCCGTAGGACCGATGCCAGATGGGGCCGACGGGTTCTCGAGTGGCGACCACGCCCCGGAAGACGTAGCGTGGGTAGGCCCCCGACAAGGTGGACCGACGACCTGGTGAAGGTCCTGGTAAATGTGGGTAACGAAAGTCGAAAGTGACCGTACGGCACAGCCCTCACGACAAGACTGAAATGACGATGATGATGATGAAGATGATGACAGTAAGTAAATACGGTTATGCCTATTGTATAGACTTTTTCGTTTGACTTTTTATACTAATAGATATCCGAAATACCACTTACACAGACTTGACAGACGTATTTTGACAAAATGTACCCAATATTTCATATAACGGCCTTTAGATTAAACTCCTCGTGTGAATATAATCAACAGCATGCCCGGCGTGCTGGTAAGTATCTTAGAAAGAGAAGGATCACCACACTTTTATTAATTTAAAACACAAAATACAACATTATTATTTATTAAATGTTTTCCGTTATTACTTAGAGAGTAGGTACTGTTTAGACTTCAAGATCTGCATTTATCAATGCTTTATTCGAAATTTAATATCAAAATTGATGGAAGCTACACCCTGCACATACATTTTTAAGATACTGAGGATACAGGATAAACTCTGAGCTATTTGCTAACTTCGCCGTCAAAAGCGAGTTTAAGTAAAAAATTTCTCGCTGCATCGTTTACAAGACTGCTACGCAAATACTGCTAGCATAGCATTACATTATGGTGGTGTACTTTTGTTGTATACGCAAACCTTACAAAGTGGTCACTATATCAAATTTTACAAAGTGGCCATTGTACCAAACATTACAAAGTGGCCACTGTACCAAACTTTATAAAGTGGCCAATGTACCAAACTTTACAAAGTGGCCAATGTACCAAACATTTCAAAGTGGCCACTGTAACAAAGATAAACAGGTTGATAATAGAAAATGCTGCAACACAATGACATCGCTTTCTCGTTGTTGACGCCTGATAAAACATATAATATAAAATGATTCTTACCTTTGGCCCAACGACAACTTTGACCTTATTTATGTATGAGAATTATCCGTCGGTATAACTAAAAATGGTTTAGTTCATTAAATATCCAAATTAGGTATCTAATGAACATATTACATCATTTTAGGTCGCCATATTTTAACGGGCTTTAGAAATTAGAAGATTCTAAATTATATTGTGTTTTCTAACAGCTCCAGATATTCTTGCTATATATATATTGATAACTCTGCTGTTTTTAGGGTTCCGTACCTCAAAAGGAAAAAACGGACACCTTTTTTTTTTTTTTTTTTTGGATGGGAAATCGTCAAATGACTTCTCCCGCTCTGGGCAGAGCGGAAGGGCGTGTCAGGATAGGATCACTTTGTTGCCCGTCTGTCTGTCTGTCAAGACCCTTTATCTCAAGAAAGCGTAGACGTATCAAGCCGAAATTCACATGAAATACTCAGGTCTATTGTCCCTTTAAGCTGTAAAAATATCAAACTTCTAAGCCAAGCCAATCAAAAGATACAGCCGATTATGTCGATATTTTAAACAAATTTTCGACACTCGCAAAGGAAACAAAACGTACAGGATACTTCCCGTAAACTCAGAATCTTGAAATTTGGCATTAAGCATTGTCATATAATTCAAATATAGGAGAAATTGCGAAAATCACATCTTTTTAGTTGTATAATATAATAAAACTATTTTAATAAAATAAAACTTACTACCTTATTTCTCACGAACGAATAAAGGTATCAAATTGAAATTTATACCAAATACTTAGGTATATTGACCTTTTAAGCAGTGAAAAAATCAAACTTCTAAGTTAACGCGATCAAAAGATACAGCAGTTTATACCGACACCTTAGACGAATTTCGGCGGAACCCTCGGTGTGCGAGTCCGACTCGCACTTGGCCGGTTTTTTTTTCAACCTAAATTCAGCAAGATCCTTCAATCGCTGTTAAACTAAAGAAAAATAAATACTCAATAAAAATAACCTACCTATTAGAGGTTATCTCATTTTTCGCCTATAGGCGTAGCAAGAAATAAAGCTAACAATGGCCTTGGTATGTTAGATAGTAATGGGTATCTGTTTACAGTTGCATCTCAGAGTGCTGAAAGTCGTGATTAAGAAAAAAGCTTCTGGAGAAGGTTTTTATATTTGAGTTTTTCTTATGGCAGCTACGACCACTGGAGTAGCAACTGATTTATTGTACATTATATAATAATATATAAATATAAAATGAAAAAGGTATATAGAGGCCAATAATTATTATTGTAGTACTAACGAACTTACAGTTAATCGCTAAGCGTTTCCTTGGAATTTAGTTTCAAGGAGAGCTTAATAAAACTCGACTGAAACAGATGCTTTCGCAACAATAACATTTCGCGATTGCCCGCTCGCGGCCGCTGCTATGAATCTCACACTTATTTATAAAGCCATGGTAATACACGCTATTTATAAACGAGCAGGCATCAAAACTTGGTGAACTTAAGAATAATGTAATACTTACAAACTGCGAGTGTCGCCCGGCGGCTTCGGGACGGTCAACAGGTCTTGGTGCAAGCACGCAACTTTGTTTCGGAAGCATTGACATTTAGAAGGGCAGGTTTTGGATAAAGTAAAGTTTAAAAAGCTGAAGAACAGAAAAAACTTGAGAAAAATTATAGGTCTCATTGTTGAAAATTAAAGTTGAAAAGTGAGTAATGTTTGTCGCGGTAGAGTGTGACGCCGAGCGAGCGAGCGGCTGGATGCGAGTGCAACGTGCACACGTCGACTGGCGGACAGGCGGAGTGTCGGCGGGCGGCGAGCGACTGTGGCTGCGGGTCGGGCGCGGTGACTGGTGACGGCAGCCAGCAGGCACAAGCAACGCGCCACGATTGCGTTTCGCGAACAAATAAGCGATGCGCTCGGACGCCCGGAACGCCCGGGACGCCCGGGACACATGTTCAACAAAAGGGATTACAATATTTCTGTAGTTTATAAAATGATTTATTTACCACATACACTCACATATGTACTTATATTCATACTTACAGGTTTTATTACCATAATGAATTTCAAAGATCAGTTCTATTTTAAGGTTCCATAGTAGGAACCCCTAAAATTTCGCGAAGTCGCGGATAATCTCAGTGACCGTTAGGACTAGAGATATTTGACTGAAATTTGGTACCAATATTATGTATGTAAGTTAATCACGCCAACAACGCCATAAATAAAAGTGCAAAAGAATGTTTTTAGGGTTCCGTAGCCAAATGGCAAAAAATGGAACCCTTATAGATTCGTCATGTCCGTCTGTATGTCATAGCCATTTTTTTCCGAAACTCTAAGAGCTATTCTGTTGAAACTTGGTAGGTAGATATATTCTATGAACCGCATTAAGATTTTGATGCAAAAATAATAATAAATATGGGGGCACCCCATACTTAGACTCTAACTTTTTTTTACGTCAAACACATACGTGTGGATAAGTCTAGGATATCTATGGATAGGTCTTTAAAAATGATATCGAGGTTTCTAAAATATTTTTTTCTAAACCGAATAGTTTGCGTGATAGACGCTCCACCCCCCCCTCTCTAACCTAACTTTAAATAAGAACTTATGTTGTACATTACTATAAAAACTACAAACGAAAATTGTTTTGAACGAGATCTAGTAAGTATTTTTTTAAAACCTTGTAAATCGTAAACTACTTATTACCGCGTAATCTTTCATAAAAATAACTTAAATCCTTTAATTTCATAAATCAATGGTATGGAACCCTTTGTGCGTGACTCCGACACGCACTTGGCCGGTTTTTTTTTTTTAATTTCCAACCTTAAGTGTGATATATTGTTAAAAATGAATAGGGGTTTACTCAAATCATTTGTTGATAATATTATTATTTTCAGAATGAATCACTCCGGAATTAAAATAAAAAGGACTCCCCCAACTTTTGAAAAATATGTTGCCTTGCAACTGAGAAAAATCTCAAACGTAGAAACACTTTATAAAACATTTCTAGTTAACTTTAAGCAACCTTTATGAAGAGAGGGGATGGTGTAAGTATATTGTTACTAGAATTGATAAAATTATCAAGTGTAAATAAGTCAAATATAATTTAATCAGTTTTTAGGTGCAATTTTAACTGCACGTAGCGGCAGACCGATTAAACCCGGGATTACTCAGGGATTACTGAAATGTATGCGCCACAGAGACAATTTATATAAAAAGCTTAAAACAGATCCGTCAAATGATATCTTCCAGGTATTTTACAAAAAGTATCGTAATTTTTGTACAAATCTGATTCGAAAAACTAAAACAGATTATGAGAGACTGGAATTTGAAATATCAGGTAGAAATTTTAAGCAGCTATGGCGTGTAATTATGGTTGTTGTTAATATAGGTCAACTGAAGTTAGCACATGATCTCATGGCGAATAATTGCGACTATTTCACAAAAGTAGTCTACATAGGACTCTCCATCAATTTGGCTAAACCGTGGCTTTGTCGATTAACCAGTTTGGTTTTCGAAAAAATCTGTCTACAGCTGATGGTGTTCATAAACTGATTAATCTGACTAACTGATTAATTTGTCGAACTGCATGGCCCAGCAGTCAACTGCCTGCCCTGGGTCGCAGGCCCCGGCCTGCAGACTGCACGCCCCGGGTTCGATCCCCGGCCAGCCCCCTAATCGGCGAACACATTTTTGTCAAATGATTGCGACTAGTTGGGATCGTTTGGACCGAAAGGACCAATGGGCGGTCCGAACGATACCAACTGATGCCAACTAGTCGCAAACATTTCACAAAAATGTGTTCGCCGATTAGGGGGCAGGTCATGATGGATCGTTTATATGAACGACCTTTTCCTGATTGGCCTGGATCTTGGATGTTTATCTATATATGTATCTATTATAAATATAGTATCTTTGAGTTAGTATCCCATAACACAAGTCTCGAACTTACTTTGGGGCTCGCTGAATCTGTATGATTTGTCCATATTTATTTATTTATTATTAATCACATAACTGTAAAAAATGTGTTGCACTATTTCTGGATCATGCGAAGGTGTTCGACACGGTCTCGATTCCCAACCTAATATTTATGCTAGAATGTCTAGGCATACAAGGTACCCAATTAGGAGCTTTTTAGGAGCTATCTTACAAATAGAAAGCAGAGTGCCAAAATTGGATCCTACTGTAACTTCAATCTAAATATAGCTTTTGGTATACCGCAGGGTAGTATTTTTAGCTCAGGTATGTTTCTAATTTAGATGAACGATCTGTGTAGCCTCTGCCTGAAAGGCGGTACAATATTTTCCTTTGCGGACAATACCGCACTTGTATTTGCGTCGGACGACTGGGAAGAGGTATATCGCCTTGCTCAGAAGGGTTTCTGAACATATCGAATACGAAAATATAAAGTTTTTCTATTCGAAATACAAATGTGTCAAAAACAAACTCCCTAAACGTTGTTGCCCAGTTGACACAGTCTAAAGGTATTATTGACGGCAGTGACAATCATGATCACTGCAACATTGCAAGAGTGACATAAATATAGTATCTTAACTCAGTGATTGTTTCCAACTTTACATTCAAAGATTACGTTGTACATCTATCAAATAGAGTGCGCAAACTAAAGTACATTTTTAAGCAACTACCCCAATCAGCAGATACCGTCATCATGAAAATGACACATTGGGTTCTGTGTCAGTCAATATTGGTTTATCGTATTTCGTCCTGTGGCGGGTCAGTGAAATCTCACTATATTCATTAAGAACGTGCGCAGATAGTGATTCTTAACCCGTGCTGTTTCAAGCCATGTCTTTTCCCCAGCATCAAGCTCTATGAATATTTTTCAGTTAAGTATTTTATTAAGTATTTTGTTTCGGAGGGGAAATCATCAAATGACCTCTCGCGCTCTGGGCGGAGCGGAAGGGAGCCACAGACTTTTACTCATTAAAACTCACCCGTGTTCCTTAATCCTTCATTTATCTGTGCGCCATGGCCACGGTTACTTATATTGTCAAGTCTTTACGGTTACACAATTGTTTGTTCTGACCATTGCTATTAAACAGCATGCTATTTCCAAAAAGTCTCAGCTAACCTATAACCGTAACCATATATGTAGGTACATAATTGTACTATTTTTTAATGAATAAATATTCTTTAAAATAGATACTTATTTTTATTATCATACAATACATATGTATTTGTTAGGTTACTCAGCATCTTTAAAATCTCAATTATTATTTTTTTATAATTATAAAGTAGTGCTTGACCGCAATCCCACCTGATGGTAAGCAGTGATGCAATCTGCGCTCAAAAATGCGCTCGTTTATTAGGAGCCTATTCAGTCTAGCCTTGAAGACATTTACATAAATTGTAGTCAGGCGGAAACACCGACGCTGGCAAATTATTCCAGTCCCTCGATGTAATATGCTTCGTCTGGATCGTAGTGGTGTCAACAACTTTTTATTTTTTATTAGAATTTAATAAAATTCTGATTTGAAAGAAGCGGTGACCTTGTGTTATCGGCTGTAGGTATGAGATACGAACCTACGACCTTCAATAGGTTCGTAACTATACTACTATGTACTTTGTGTATATAATTACCTACATCACCACTGCTTTCAAAACGGTGAATTGAAACATCGAGAGGAAACCGGCATCTCCTAACGCCTAAACTTCGAAGACGTGACATCTACAAACATAAACTGGGCCCGCGTGGTAGGTATATTAGATACGGCTCACTCCCTCTCGCCGAGAGGAGGCCTGTGTCCCACGAGTGGGAATATTGATTATGACATTCTAAAAGCACAATAATGGCTATTTTATTTGGTAATCATCATCTTGGACCTTTTTTATCGTCCCACTGCTGGGCACAGGCCTTCTCTCATACAGAGAGATTAATTGATCACATATTAGAATAATACTGTAACACTGACAATTAAAAATTTTAAAAACTGCGCAATGCTTTTCATTACTAGGCCCATATGTTTCTTAGAGACAATTTCTGTTTTAGAGGCAGCCTTCTACTGCTAAAACGAAAACCGCAGCCATCTATGCTTTAATAGTATCTAGGTAGTAAACAGTACCTACCTAGGTAGTTAAACATAAAGGATTAAAAAGAATATACTAGTAGTAGGTATGTACCTAATATTAGTAGGTAGTTTATGAAACTGTTTTAAGTAACAGTATCTCATTATGATGAGGGATATTATGAGGGATATAGTTTTTTAATAGTATCACACGAGTGTGTAATACCTAATTATGTACAGTTTCAATAACTACTTTATCTAATCTCATACATTGTATTGAATATATGAAATAAAAGATAGAGATACAGTTTATTTATTGGTTATTGTAAGTGTTAACATTTTGTATTTTATCTACAATTATGAAACTGTATATGGAATTGTGTTGCGTTGGCGTTAGACGCACTCGTACTTGGTGTAGGTGCAATTGGTACATTAATATTGATTTCATTTCTATTATTTTCTATGGCGTTTAGAATTGAGTTAGACACGAATATTTTGTTTGTCTTGGATTCATCTATATATCCTTCTGCTACGGCTGTCGATTTCCATCCGCCGTGACGCTTTAGCGTAGTGATATCCCCACCGGCGTCAATAAGTAGGGTTGCAGAAGTGTGTCTTGAGCAATGTCTGAACTTGAAAGTTGTAGATTGATAGAATCGGCTATAGTTTTACCTAAAGTTCCAAATTTGTTGATGCCAACTCTCTGTTGCGTGCATTTTCCACGTTGGTAATTTAAAAAGAAACAGGCATTTTTACAAGAAACGGGCCGTAGATCCATGTATTCTTTACACATGTCATAGTATTTTCCTGTAATTCTAAACGAGCGGTCTTGTTTATTTTTGTATTACGAATTGTTAATAATATTGTATTTTCGTAAACTTCCACATCCTGAAATTACAAATTGTAGAGTTCTTGTCTCCGACAGGCACCCATAATACCGAAAATAAGTGCAGTCTGGAACAAATGAAAATAAAAATTTAAAATACAAGCAACAACAAGAAACGTGCTAATACAATTTCACTTTAATATAACTAAAATCCAAATATTTATTTATAAATAGGTACCTTCGTTAAAAGATATTCGCGTCCAGGAGCTTTATTTAGGAATGTATTTAATTGTTCAGGTGTAAGCGTTATCGCTTTCTTCCCTTTAAACGCAGTCAGGTTGGTTCCTCCCTCTGTAGCCCCATAGTATGAGCGCATGACGTTTTCGTTGATGGATTGTGTCCATATCATGCGCTGCACACTTCCGCCGGGAGCTGGGACCCTGTCAGAAGCCGATGGCCTCGAGGTCCTAAGCAGTCCGGCGGCCGGCGTCCTTCCCGTCAGCGAACAGGTGGTGGCGTCGTCGGCGGAGAGAAGTACTCGTCGCTCGAGCTCGACGCAACTGCCGCGGCCGGGGTCGTCACAGCGCTTACAGTGGCGCTGGAGGCCGGCGGCGGCGAGGCGGTGCTGAGCAACGAGTCCGGAGATGGTGGGCGTGCACGTCGAGCGGCAGATCTTGTCAACATCTTTTCACATTTTTATATTTCCAAATTACTATTTCTTGTTGTAAGGTGACATGTTCTGTCATCCTGTCTTGTTTGTTTTATATTTTCTGGTTTTTCCATTATATTTATTTCTGCGAATATTTTTATTGTATGTATATTATTTGTTACTGATTGAGATTTTCTTTTCAAAGATGCAATCAATTTTGCAAATTTCGACATATCAACTTGGTTAGATGTATATGTTTAAAGTACTCTTCGGCATTGAATAAGTACTTAGACCACAGCGACGAACATTTACTTAAAACTTTCAGACAATTCTTGAAAATATGCCAATAGAACATTTTCTGAGAACGTAGTAGCACTTTTATTCATTTCCCATGTTAAAAAATCTTGATAACGTTTATCATATAATTTTCTTGACTTAATTGGTAGTAAATTAAGACTGACTGCTGTCGCAGGCTGTAAAATATCGGGCGGCGTCAAATTTTCTTCACTGTCACTTGACATATTAAGAAACAATAATAATCAATTATATGTCCAGCGAAACACAACAACGACTTGCAATGCAAAGAAACGTATTTGGCGCCAAAATTATGCACCCTGCACCTGCATCACCGCGCACGCACCAGAGCGCGCGCAGCCACAGATAAAAAATGAAATAGTGCTGTCTATGGTTTGTAATCTGTATGGTAATGAAAAAAAAAATTATTAAAACATTATTTTGTTAGAGAAATAATGTTATAATTTAATTTTTTAATTTCCTTTCGATATACTATTGGTAAAGTACATCAATATAAACTCCTTTTTACTTTTATATTTTAATTTTTTGATATGAGAGTAGATAAAATAAGTTACAGCACATCTTGCAAAGCAATGCTCGTACCTAGCCTAACACTAGCATTTGCATTGCTCTGCAAGATGTACCCAGAAGATACATAGAAAAAAGGTGTATTTATTTATCAAAATCAACTGCAGTGTGACTCTGTAACCTCCCCACCACGAACTCTTAAGTGATGTGTGCGTGGAGTGAGTTGTCATTCCAAATAATGCTAAGGGATTGACACTCCTGCCCTGGTTGCATTTGACTACGGTGGCTTGAGAACGTCGAGCCGGGGGCTGTGAGCCGCCCAGCAAGGACCAGCACCCTAATTACGTAACACACTATTACCATCAGTTGGAATCATTTCGAAGCATACCCATTGCTAATCCATTACTCCTTGTGTTCGAAAATGTGTCTGCTCAACAACGTAAATAACGCAATGAATGTGGTTGAACTGTCAAAATTAAACCCATTGCTACTGCTAGTGTGTTACGTAATTAGCCTGCAGGTCCGAGAAACGGCGCGTTGTGTTACAACCCCGCACCACATAGTGACGGGATCCATGAAGACCAACCGCCTCTAGGGCTGCGGGTGGTTCGGAAGAGATACCGGAAGTCAATTAACACGGGTGGGTTTTGTTAAGTAAAAATCTGCTCTAACGCTCTTCCGCTCCGCTCATAGCGAGTTATTTAAATATTTTCTATTCGAAAAAAGGGGATCGATAGTGTTGACACATACAGCTCACCTGCTCACCAAGTTCACTCCACTCAATTTGTTCACGGTGAGATTGTAACAGAAACGACCTGCTGGGTCGATCCCAGGCTAGAAATAAGTATACATTTTTCCAAAATCCAATTCTGCAGCTTTAGTTGTCTTAGTGTTTCTTTATAGTATTGGATGTAAAAGGATCCTTTTTGTAAATCCTGGTTATACTTATAAACAAAGTGTGTGCCAAATTTTATTCAAATCCTTTCAGTAGGTAGAAAGAGTAATAAATACACATGCATACATTGTTTCATGTGTACAGTGTTAATAGGATGTTGTTACAATGAACTTATACTGTTAATTCTGTGTCAGTACCTACTGTAGGTTTGCTTGAATACGTAGCATAACAAAATGTTTCAGCTTTAAACAAAAGTTATTTGGTCGTAGTTTCAATAAGCCAGAGAGATGCTGTGGTACCTATGTACTTACAGCCGGTAGCGACTGCCGACTGGCGCCCTACTCCTACTGCACAACTAACTTTGTGCTCTTATTTTACGAATCCCGTTTGAAAGTTAATTAGCTTGGTTTGTTTATTAATGATTCAAAATTTCCATTTGGCGCTAACTTTAGACCAACTACTTTGTTCGTCATACCTCACTGGGCACTCACTTGTCTCAAAGGCTTCCTCCTTCTAACTTAAACCTTCCCGTTTTCAGCAATCTCTAGCTCTAGCATGTTCACTATGAAAATGTCTAGAAGATCGTTACACCAGCAGCACTTCATCCCGCGGGGTGCTTGTGTAACACACTATCAGTACCTAGGTACTTAGGTGCGTATTACAGAACGTCACTCAAAACTCAAGCTCTACTTAAGTCTCGTTTCAAGCCATTTGATTGGTTGAAACTAGTTTTAAGTAATGTTTAAACAGAGATCAATGCTTGAGTTTCCTTCTGGAATACGGACCTTAGTCACGGCTTCCATTTTGATAGTTAAGCTACATACCTACACTGCGTTATTAACGTGGATTAGGTTGATAGATTCTTTTTAACCGACTTCAATAAAAAGGAGGAGGTTCTCAATTCGTCGAAATATTTTATTTTTTATGTATGCCACTTACCTCGAAGACGCCTGGACCGATTTGCAAAATTCTTTTTTTGTTTGAAAGGGTATACTTTTCAGTTGATCCCTTAGTCGCCAGGTCAGAATCTGATGATGGAAGACCAGAGAAATCAAGGAGAACTTTCAAAGATCGTACGGGCGACTAAGGCATTTCTAAGTATTTTCAAAGCACTACGATGTAATAAAAGTCTGGGGTAGGTCTGATGTTGGAGCCGGGAGACAGTCGAAGGACCTCCTCGACGATTCACAGCAGATACTTTGAGTTTGTGCTTTATTAATTTGTATTGATAGGAACTTTACATCTAGATGGATTGTGATTATCATAAGGGCTCTGATAATGAAGACAAATGCCAGTTCCGGGAACTCTTCAACGGTTTACAGTAGTTACCTTGTATTTGGACTTAATTCATTTATATTCATGAGCACTTTGCACCCATATGGTTTATAATGGTGACCCGGTTGGTGACCTGTAACACAGGCTTCTTCAAAAACCTACTTCAGGCACGAGGGGTGTAACTCCCAATGGTCGAATATCAGTAAAAACATTGTTAAACCAATGTTGTGAAGAGAGAAATAAATAAATAAAATTATTGAAGGTCTGCAGTAGATTTGATGATGGAGCTAAGAGACAGTTGAGCGAACTCCTCAACGATTCACAGAAGCTACCTTGTATTTGTGCTTGATTAATGTGTATTGATAAGAGCATTTTACCATGATGTATTGTGATTGTCATTAGAGGTCTTATGATGAAGACAAAGGACAGTTAAAGGAACTACTCAACGGTTCACAGTAGCAACATTTTGCTTGGAATTTATTCATTTATATTGATGAGAACTTTACACCTATATGGGTAAAAATAATGGTATGCAATAAATCTGATGATGAAGACCATAGACAGTTGAGGGAACTCCTCAAAAATTTACAGCATTGAAGTTTAACATAGGATATCCACTACCTACTCGTCACGCTTATGCAACAATCAATTATAATCAAGAGACTGAATTTAAGTTCCGTAATCGCGTCAAGTCTAGCATTGTTCAGACTTTCATTTTGGTACCATAGGAATTTTATAAAAATCGATTCAGTGGCTCTAAAATGACGGACATAAATTAGAGTAACCAAAATTACGCCGTTTGCGTTGCCTTTTCCCAACTATTTTAGCGTCAGCATCCAGTCTATCCGGATGCAGCTGAACAGTACTTTACAAAACTAAAAGATGTATTTTTTTTTTACGAAGGAAAACATCCGACTTCCAAAAAAGACTACAAAGTGAAAAATAACTAATTTCGGAAGTCGGTGTCAAAAACTAATGTACCTACAAAAACCAAAGACACCGACTTCCGAAATTAGTTATTTTTCACTTTGTAGTGTTTTTTGGAAGTCGGTTGTTTATTTTGTACCTAAAAAAAGTTTTTTAACATTATTGACAGTGTGCTACGCAATTAGTATGCTGGGTTCGGTGAAATAAAGTAGGTACTGGTATCTCTATTCGTGTGTTGGGTTCGGTGAAATAAAGAAGGTACTGGTATCTCTATTAGTGTGTTGGGTTCGGTGAAATAAAGTAGGTACTGGTATCTCTATTAGTGTGTTGGGTTCGGTGAAATAAAGTAGGTACTGGTATCTCTATTAGTGTGTTGGGATCGGTGAAATAAAGTAGGAACTAGTATCTCTATTAATTAATGTATTGGGTTCGGTGGTGAAATAAAGTAGGTACTGGTATCTCTATTAGTGTGTTGGGTTCGGTGAAATAAAGTAGGTGATGGTATCTCTATTCGTGTGTTGGGTTCGGTGAAATAAAGTAGGTAGTGGTATCTCTATTCGTGTGTTGGGTTCGATGAAATAAAGTAGGTACTGGTATCTCTATTAGTGTGTTGGGTTCGGTGAATTAAAGTAGGTACTGGTATCTCTATTAGTGTGTTGGGATCGGTAAAATAAAGTAGGTACTGGTATCTCTATTAGTGTGTTGGGTTCGGTGAAATAAAGTAGGTACTGGTATCTCTATTAGTGTGTTGGGTTCGGTGAAATAAAGTAGGTACTGGTATCTCTATTAGTGTGTTGGGATCGGTGAAATAAAGTAGGAACTAGTATCTCTATTAATGTGTTGGGTTCGGTGAAATAAAGTAGGTACTGGTATCTCTATTAGTGTGTTGGGTTCGGTGAAATAAAGTAGGTACTGGTATCTCTATTAGTGTGTTGGGTTCGGTGAAATAAAGTAGGTACTGGTATCTCTATTAGTGTGTTGGGTTCGGTGAAATAAAGTAGGTACTGGTATCTCTATTAGTGTGTTGGGTTCGGTGAAATAAAGTAGGTACTGTATCTCTATTAGTGTGTTGGGTTCGGTGAAATAAAGTAGGTACTGGTATCTCTATTAGTGTGTTGGGTTCGGTGAAATAAAGTAGGTACTGGTAGGGGTGGTGAAATAAAGTAGGGGTATCTCTATTAATAGTGGTGTAAAATAAAGTAGGACTAGTATCTCTATTAGCGTGTTGGGTGAAATAAAGTAGGCGGTGGTGTGTTGGAAATAAAGTAGGGTGAAATAAAGTAGGTACTCTATTATCTGGTATCTCTATTAGTGTGTTGGGTTCGGTGAATTAAAGTAGGTACTGGTATCTCTATTAGTGTGTTGGGATCGGTAAAATAAAGTAGGTACTGGTATCTCTATTAGTGTGTTGGGTTCGGTGAAATAAAGTAGGTACTGGTATCTCTATTAGTGTGTTGGGTTCGGTGAAATAAAGTAGGTACTGGTATCTCTATTAGTGTGTTGGGTCGGTGAAATAAAGTAGGAACTAGTATCTCTATTAATTTGTATTGGGTTCGGTGGTGAAATAAAGTAGGTACTGGTATCTCTATTAGTAGGTGGTTCTCTATTAGTGTGTTGGGTTCGGTGAAATAAAGTAGGTACTGGTATCTCTATTAGTGTGTTGGGTTCGGTGAAATAAAGTAGGTACTGGTATCTCTATTAGTGTGTTGGGATCGGTGAAATAAAGTAGGAACTAGTATCTCTATTAATGTATTGGGTTCGGTGGTGAAATAAAGTAGGTACTGGTATCTCTATTAGTGTGTTGGGTTCGGTGAAATAAAGTAGGTACTGGTATCTATATTCGTGTGTTGGGTTCGGTGAAATAAAGTAGGTACTAGTATCTCTATTAGCGTGTTGGGTTCGGTGAAATAAAGTAGGTACTGGTATCTCTATTAGTGTGTTGGGTTCGGTGAAATAAAGTAGGTACTGGTATCTCTATTAGTGTGTTGGGATCGGTGAAATAAAGTAGGAACTAGTATCTCTATTAATTAATGTATTGGGTTCGGTGGTGAAATAAAGTAGGTACTGGTATCTCTATTAGTGTGTTGGGTTCGGTGAAATAAAGTAGGTGATGGTATCTCTATTAGTGTGTTGGGTTCGGTGAAATAAAGTAGGTAGTGGTATCTCTATTCGTGTGTTGGGTTCGATGAAATAAAGTAGGTACTGGTATCTCTATTAGTGTGTTGGGTTCGGTGAATTAAAGTAGGTACTGGTATCTCTATTAGTGTGTTGGGATCGGTAAAATAAAGTAGGTACTGGTATCTCTATTAGTGTGTTGGGTTCGGTGAAATAAAGTAGGTACTGGTATCTCTATTAGTGTGTTGGGTTCGGTGAAATAAAGTAGGTACTGGTATCTCTATTAGTGTGTTGGGATCGGTGAAATAAAGTAGGTACTGGTATCTCTATTAGTGTGTTGGGTTCGGTGAAATAAAGTAGGTACTGGTATCTCTATTAGTGTGTTGGGTTCGATGAAATAAAGTAGGAACTAGTATCTCTATTAGTTTGTTGGGTTCGGTGAAATAAAGTAGGTACTGGTATCTCTATTAGTGTGTTGGGTTCGGTGAAATAAAGTAGGTACTGGTATCTCTATTAGTGTGTTGGGTTCGGTGAAATAAAGTAGGTACTGGTATCTCTATTAGTGTGTTGGGATCGGTGAAATAAAGTAGGAACTAGTATCTCTATTAATGTATTGGGTTCGGTGGTGAAATAAAGTAGGTACTGGTATCTCTATTAGTGTGTTGGGTTCGGTGAAATAAAGTAGGTACTGGTATCTATATTCGTGTGTTGGGTTCGGTGAAATAAAGTAGGTACTAGTATCTCTATTAGCGTGTTGGGTTCGGTGAAATAAAGTAGGTACTGGTATCTCTATTAGTGTGTTGGGTTCGGTGAAATAAAGTAGGTACTGGTATCTCTATTAGTGTGTTGGGATCGGTGAAATAAAGTAG